>BRZM01000309.1:43519-78952 GCA_033238685.1 Lates japonicus | reverse complement strand
TAAATTAAAACAGATTGATATTTACTGTTAGGCTCCAAACCCCCCCCACCCCCCCCACCCCCCGACCCTTACTGGATAAGCAGTATAGATAATGGATGGATGGATGTTTGAATGAAATTAGTATGTTTCAGTGTTTCAGTGTTTTCACATAAACAAAGACAATTGGACATGGGAGGTGTTTTAGAGCCTCCCAGAGGTCAGTTCTGTCCTGTTGTCACAGACTGTAAAAAGGGGAAACACAGCTCTGTGTGTGAATATGCAGAAGTCTGCAAAAAACTGTTAATGTTCCATAATATTTCACCTTCTTCCCTGGTGTTGTCAGTGATGAGATGTGAAGGTTTATGAGCTATTTGGCTCTGACCTTCAGACACTCCACCATACATCACCACAAAGATCCGTCTGAACTTGGCAGGGAATGACAGTGGCAGGTCAGGCAGCAGATGCCTCCAAACACGCCTGGGTCTCACAGGGCTACAGGACCACTGGGTAGCATATGACAGAAAACACCATGCAGCCCAGGTCCTGCTACTCCTTTATTGTGCAGTTCCCAGGTCTCAATACAACAAAAAAAAAAACAATATGAACAAATGACTCAAACAAACAATGCTAGCATCCTCTCATATCTGGGTATTTTCAAAAAACTGCTGGTTTCAAAGCCTTCCCACAATGCCACAAGGATTTTAAGAATTTTGACAAAAAAATACTACGGCTTTAAAAAAGTCATCATGTGTAATTGGAGTGTATAATTAGAATGTTAACTTTGTCTTAAGTTGTCCCTTGGTGTCCTCAACAGTAGATACAGCCCTGGCCACAACTTGAAGCAACACTGATTACTGTACCCATTGTGTCACATTTTGGGGAAAATAGGAGATGGACCCAAAGTGCATACAATAATTTATTCCAACTAAAAACAAAACAAAAGGTGAGCCAAAAAACTCACTGTACAAAAGGAGCAGTGGCAAATCCAGCAAATAAGTAAATGTAGGAAAATACTCTGACAAAGAACTGGTGAAAGAGAGGACCATACAGTATATACACACTGGGATAATTATAATGGAGACACAGGTGGGGCTTAAAAAAGGAGGGAATACAAGACCAGAAGTAAAAACACCAAAGACCAGACAGTACAAGAGACTCCAAAATAAAACAGGAAGTACAAGACCAGGAACATGAGGGAAAGGAATACCATAATAAAACGCAGAAGCCAGAAAAGCAGGAGAATTATAACTACCAAAATAACACATCAACTTAAACACTAGAAACACAAGAGAAAATACAACATAACAGAAACTAAGGTCACGCAGCAGGTGCGCCATGACACACTGAACAAACTAACAGACAGGAGTATGGCATATGGCCTCACTGATATGCATCAAATGATCAAACCAGATCAGATGAAAGCACATCAGTGCCAGTTCACTGACCTGCAGTCAGAAAAAGCAGCCAGGAGCCAAAAGAGCTGTGATGGGGACACACACAGTGAAGCAGTGTCTTGAGATACATTTGGATAATGACTGGAATATAGAGCAGCTATTTTGCTGATGTCACAGGAGAGAGGAGAGAGAGGGCACATAATCTGGCTTTGACAGCTTGTGTGGAAGTCCTTTGTTGTTAGCTAAACAGGACAATCCTTCCTGACCCATCTGATCAGATGAAGGGGCCAAGTGTCACTCTGCAGAAAGCTGCAGGAGCTTTTGGCAAAATACAGCTGCTCAGAAAACCAAACTCTGTCTTTGAGTCTCCTATTGTGTGTTAATGCTACAAAGAGGCTTTGATGCACAAATGAATGGGGACTGCACACACTCACTGTCAACTCATACTGACAGTGGTGGATTTCATCATGTGCACTGTGTGATTAATGATCACGTGGCACTCAGTCCACCTTACTGAAAGCCTCACTTGATCACTGTAACAACTTCTAAAGTCTCATTCGCAGCCACACACGACACTTATCACACAGCCACTCTCTGCCAGCGAAACTCAGAGCTACTGCCTTTCTCTGTCACTCCACTTAACTCTGTTGGTCTCATATTTTTACCACTAAGTCCTCCAATGTAAATGACCATGTAGGTCGCTTGTCCCTATCCTCTGGTACGACCCGTAGGAGTGTGCAAGCAGCAGGTGTACCAGACTGTCATTGTCATGGTAATAAACGTGGTTAAGCTTATGGAACAGCCATGGTTTGGTTAGGTTTAGGCAAAGATCGTTGTTTGGGTTAGGTTAGGATAGGTTACTTTATTAGTACCCATAGGTAGATTTGTTTTGTAGCTAGCCAGATCATGACAACCATTATCACAAGTAAAATGCAGATGCAGCATAAATACCTAACAAACATGTTAAAAAGTTCCTCAACAAGTGATAAAAACGATGAAACAATAAAAACAAGCAAATTATATAATGATATAATGATAAATGTACTCAAAGTTCCCCTAATCAAGGTTGATTGATAGGATCACAAGTAAATAACTTCTGGAACTGGACCAGGTTAAAATACAATAAATAAATTAAAGCTGGAAACAGCGCTGAACGGGCCCTCGCACCCTGTACCCGTCGGAGACGTGCACTGCAGCTGTCACTGGACGGCACGTTAACCTAAAATGTCAGTCGACCCTGTGTACAATTTCTCAACTGACCCAAACGAAACTGTAAAGACAGCATCAATCCACATTCAGCTATGGTAATGAGAAGACGTGCGATGAGATGAGCAGAGTGATAGAAAAAGAAATGGAAAGGGTGATGGAGTAACAGAGGAAGAGCAGTTACTGCCCACTGTGTCCTGCATAGATGAAGAGAAACACAAAAAGACGTGGTCACTTGCAAACAACACAGGAACGCTTTACTGTCAATTCTGCCAAATGTACACACATACAGAGGATTGCAGCATCACATACAGGATACAGTTGCTTGGGTGAGATAGTGAGTGTGTGTGTAAGAAAGAATAACAGAATACTGTAAGAAACTGGATTTTGTGGCAACAACCTGCACAGATAGGCACTAAGGGGGGCTTAAACCATCTTGACTGGTTTTAACACTCTTAACCATCTCTGAACACGTGAAATGGATCTTTGTCAACCTGCTTGATGAAATACAATGATGTATGAGGCATATCGTTTCCTGTTGCCAATAGGTGGCACTATCAGTATACTTGGATATTGACATGTAGATGCGTTCTAGCCAGTACTCTTATCAAACGTGAAGTTTGGGACAGATTGGATCATGTATATGTAAGTTACAACAACTTCCTGTTTCATGGCGAAGCTTCAAAATTTGCCCCGCTGCCATGGCAAGAGTGTTTAATGAAGACTCACAATCTTCACGATAAAACATAAATATAGTCTTAATCCTTGTCTGGCCACATTTGAGGTGAATCTGATTAACCCACTAGAGGAAAGTACGAAAATTGTCATATCATGTCGTGTCATGCTGTTTTCAATAGGTGGCGCTATGAGTATGGTGATGCGTTCTTGTCAAGCATGTGAAGTTTGAGGCAGATTGGACAATTTATATTTGAGTTACAACAGCTTCCTCTTTCATGGCAAAGCATCCAAACTTGCCACGCCCTCACCAGCACACTGTCCAACGAAGACCAAAAAACCTGACACCACAGAGGTCTTTAGAAGTCACTTAGCAAATTTGAAGTCAATTGCATCAAATCTCTAGGAGGAGTACATTAAAGTACAGAGGCTGCAAATGGTGAAATTTGGTGCCAAAGTTACATACTAAATTCAAAATGGCCCACTTCCTGTTAGATTTAGGGTATGGCTCCAAGAGGCTTTTTTGTACATCTTAGGGTGTTACATGTGCCTGCCAAATCTTGTACACCTATGTAAAACAGTACGCAGGGGCTGCTTCATTGAAAATTTCTAGGGGGCGCCCTTGAGTCATTTTGCCACGCCCACACCCTAGACCCACATCAAAAATTAAGTTGCCACCTGAAAAGTGCTGAAAGTAATTAGGGGGTGCTAGAGAGCTGCTATTGCATGCCCATGGCCAATCGTGATATCAAATCAAAGTGCTTAGGTGTTTAAACGTTTTTTTTTTTGAGTTTTTGCGCATCCTAGAATGAAAACTGACACAGGAAATCCACAATGGCTGACTTCCTGTTTGACAAAAAAAATCAGTAAGTCCACAATGATGAGAACAATGACCTCACCGAATTTCGTGAAAATCCAAGCAACTTTTTCTTTACACGACCTGTGTTTGGGGGGCGCTGTGGAGCCCCCTGACCACACATGAGCCCAGTTGCTCAAGAATAATAAAATTTTTGCCAGGTATGAAATATGTGCCAAGTTTTGTGAGCTGTTGAACGTCCTAAAGCCCTCAAAAATTCGATTTATTGGGTAGAATAATACTACTAATAATAATTAAATCTGCAAGCGGCGTTGAATGGGCCCGCACCCTTTGGGGGACCATCAGCTGCGGGGTCCCAATGGCAAAGGGGTTTTGAATATATCCAGAGGGGGCGCTACGGAGCCATAAGCAACACCAATGAAGATGTGTTCAGGGTGGGACGCTTATCAAACATGTCAAGTTTGGGGCAGATCAGACAGTCTTTGCATGAGTTGCATCGGCTTTCTATTTAATTGCGAAACATCGAATTTTGGATCATGTCAACCTGCTAGTAACAGGACGTCAAAGTCTAAAACATGTCATTTCCTGTGGCCAATAGGTGGCACTATAACTTTTTGTGAATATTGACATGTGGGTGTGTTCATGTTGGGACCCTCATCATCACTGTGAAATATGGGGCTGATTGAATAAGGTATGGCTGAGTTACAGCAACTTAAATGCAATTTCCATCGAAATTTAAGGTGCCGCCACGGCCACACCCTTCGATGTCAACAAATTGCTTTGATAACTTCTAATCACAAAGGCCTCAAGAGTATTCTGACCAAGTTATTGAGCCATTTTATGGTGCCAATGAACGAGACCCCTATCAGATGTCAATTTTCGCCAGGTCTGCAAAGTTTCGTGAGTTTTTGAGCACATTTAGGCCCTCAAAAATGCGGTTTTAGCGCCACGAGAATAATTCTTACGATTACAATAGGGCCTTTGCATGAAGTGCTCGGGGCCCTAATTAAAGCTGCAAGCAGCGTCGAACTTGCCCTCGCACCCTGTGCCCGTTGGGGGACCGCGGGGTTAATGCAGGTCGTACGACATACGGTTGTGTAACAATGCACCGTGGCACGATGCATTGCCATTTAGAAAATACGCCAGTACGCATCGTGAAGCTAAAAAATGTATTGCGATGTAATTCATGAAGTGCGTGCTGTGTCCTGAAGTAATCCTTTACATTTCTGTTACAACCACCGTGTTTCACTATGGAGACAGTGTTCTTTGGGTGGTACCCCTCTCCCCTCTTTCTCCAAACACAAGCAGAGTCTCTGTGGCCAAAGAGCTCTAGTTTCGTCTCATCTGACCAAAGGACATGCTTCCAGTATGCATAATCTTTCTCCAAGTTGTCCTTAACATACTTCAGTCTAGCTTGAAGGTGTCTCTTCTGCAGAAGTGGAGACCTTCTTGGTCTGCAACCTCACAGTCCATTCCTATGCAGAGCTCTAGTAATCGTCTTCTTTGAGACTACAATTCCTGACTTCGCTAAGTCATTCACTAGTGTCTTGGCAGTTTTTCTGGGGTCTTTAGACAGGTCTCTCACTAGTTTTCTTTCCAGGGTCTTTGAAATCTTTTGCTTCCTACCTCTGCCAGGCTTGTTCTGTACTTTGTGGCTCTCCTTGAATTTTTTGATGATACTTCTCATTTGAGTTATTGACGCTTGGAAATTCTGTGATAATTTTGTATATCCTTCTCCTGCTTCATGAGCCTCAACATTTCTTTTTCTCAAGTCTAAATTGATTTCTTTTGTTTTTGGCATGATGCTTTCTCAAGTGACAGCTCAAATCCTTACTGAATTTTTTGTAGTGTGTGTAAATTGGGAGCTAACCCTCAGTTTTAACTTGATTGTCCAAGCTCTGAGCATTACAAAGTTAATCGCGGGGTTAACACAGGTTGTACGACTTGACAAGTACACTCTTGGCTAATAAATGCAATAAATGTCTCTGACCTAATGTGAAATGGATCTTTCTCAACCTACAAGTCATACAACATAGTTCTGAAATTGCATGACCGTCGGAGTAACAAATGAGGTAAATAACTATAACTTAACTATATTACTGATAAATGTTTTAGTGATAAACAATTTACAGAAATAAAAACATGTTGTTGTATTTTAAAGGTAAAAGTATTATTAAAATCTACACGAAGTTTACCTTTAATGTGGGAGAAAATAAAGTAATCCACCTTTCTGAGAGTGATCGCACTGTCCACCATAAAAAATAATAATCACAAAAAAATCACTGGTTAAACAAGGCTATAATGAAGCAATTTGAACAATGATTTGCTCATCTGTCTAAAGTCAGGGCAAAGCCACGAACCAGCTGGTGGGATGGGTATCATTAGGATTTTATCTTTATCCATCCAGACCCCTATCAGTTTGGCTCAGACTGTTATTGTTTTTTTTTCAAACAATATAGGCCTAATTACACACACAAGGTTTTTTATGGTGTGATAAAATAGGGCTGTCAGTTTTAAAAAAAAAAAAATCAAGATTACATGAATTCAAAATAACCTGCAATTCGTTCAAATTAATTTGAAGCCAGTTTAAATTTCCAAGCCAGCTTTGACAACTGCAAATATGAGTTTCTGAAAAAACTGCATTAAACATTATCTTAGTTCACTGACCTAAGGTCAACAGGTCAAGCTTCAACAGTTCCATCTGCTGGATCAAGCAGCACACTACTTCAAAATGGTGATGCAATTCATAAGACTGCCAGTCATCAAACTTTGACGGGCCAGAACAGGCACACGCTTCAATGAAAACTCACAAGTTTCGCAGTAAGTCATCATGAACGCCTTAAGGCTGTCCTGACATTTGAAGTGAATCCGGTCACCCTGATAGTAACAGCACATCACATTATAAAATATGTCATTTCCTGTTCTCAGTAGGTGGCGCTACAACAATTGTATGAATATTGACATATTGATGTGTGCAGTTAGGGACCATTAACAATACTGTAAAGTTTGATGCAGTTTGGACAAAGTATGGCTGAATTACAGCAAGTTTAATGCAACTTCCTGTTTCATGGCGAGTCATCAAACTTTGAGGGGCCAGAACGGGCACGCCCCTTCAACAAAAAGTCAAAACGTTCTGCAATTTTCCTTCGCCCATGTCTTAACTTATTTCCAAATTTTGAAATCAATCGGATAAAGCGTCTATGACAAGTGCGAACATTTGTGACCCCTGGAAATGGCCCAAAATACACAATATTTTCATTTTCCAGTCAAAACAACAGACTTCCTGTTGGGTTTAGAATATGGCTCCAAGAGACTTTTTTGTGTTACATATGTGTGCAAATTTTCACATTTTTAGGTGCAATGGGCTTGAGGAGCTGTTCTGTCAAAAATTCTAGGTGGCGCTACCCAAGCCATTTTGCCACACCCATGCTCACGAGCCCTAAATTATGTAATTTTTCGCTGTGCCTGAGACGTCTGGAAATTTTCGTGAGTTTTCATGCATGTTTAGGCCCTCAACAAGGCGATTTACTTGGCGGGAAAGAAAAATAACTAGATAAAATGCATTTCCTGTGGAAAATGCGTGTGAATGCTTCAAGCATAAGATTTTCATAGCAGAATGGTTTCTACAGCATAAAGAGCAGCGTCTGAAGCAGGGATTGAACCAGCAAACTCAGGGTTCATAGACAACTGCTCTACCTGTTGCACCACAGAAGACCACAAGGTACTGCAAGGCGTTACAATCAATTGTAGTGGTAGTAAAATTGCAAAAAGCGCAAAGGATTTGTAACAATATCTATTATTATTATCATTGCTTTTATCAGGAGAGGTTTTTGAGATTTGTCTGGGGCGGGGCTTGAACACGAGACCATGGGTTGGTAGGCATATGCGTTACCGATCTCGCCACTGAAGTCCACAGTGCAAAACCTGGCAGTGAAAGCAATTGTAGTGATAGTAAAATTGCAACATAGCAAAACTGTTGTAAATAGCAAAATAGCATAAAAGCATAAACAGTTGAACAAAGTTGAATAAGCAAAACAGTACAAATAGCACAAGCAAAACAGTAAAAATAGCATAAGCAAAACAGTAAAATAGCATAAAAGCATAAACAGTTGAACAAAACCTAATTTACAGCATAAATTTCAGAGTCTGAAGCGGGGATCGAACCGGGGACCTTGGGATCTTATGCTTGTATGATTTTATATGATTTTTTTTTATGAATTAAAAAATGAATGGGATCCTATGGGAGCTTTCCCAATCCCAAGGTTCCCGGTTTGATCCCCGCTTCAGACGCTGAAATTTATGCTGTAGAAACCATTCTGCTATGAAAATTTTTCACTTTTTAAGCTTTATACTGTTTTGCTTTTTCAACTTTTTGCAACTGTTTATGCTTTTATGCTTTTTTGCTATTTATAACAATTTTGCAATTTTGCAATTGTACTTGCTGCAGAAACCATTCAGATATCAAAATGTTTAACTTCTTATGTTTTTTACATTTATGCTTATTAAACTTTTAACTATGTGTAGCCTGGCGAAACTTAACGGCACAGGACACAGAAATCTGTTTTTGGGGTCTTTATTCTGAACAGAAAAATTGGTGTTCAATTAAAATGTGATCAAATAAATAAAATAGGAAATAAAAAAAATAAAGCTTTGCAGAAGACTTTCTGCTGTATAGTACTTGCAGAAACAAAACGAAATTAGTACCAGCAGAGGACTCCCCTCTGCACACTGAAACTCATCTTCAAGGCTTTCTCAAGACTCATCTTGTCTGTCTCCATAAGCATAAACTTCTAGTGCAAAAACACTAACTTCAAAAAGACTGTAGGAGTCAGTCTGTTCGTACAAGAGTGCAAAAATACTTCTGAACGTGTAGGCTAGTACTAAGGAGAGCAAAAAAATATCTCTAACGGCTCGTCCCTGTAACACAAACAGCCCACAAATTCACAGTTAACCATTTTACATTCACATGTCTTAAAATGTTACAATAAATGTGTGGAACTCGCATGTACTAACGTGTGCATCTGTCCAGGAGCACAAAACAAAGTGGCGACAGGGCGCTACGCCATTAGCTCTGACTTCAACACAGTCTGCAGATCTATTAACATTCAACAAACACAAACATGTCAGTGTGCAACAGTTCACAAAATGCAGTCACAAATTACTTTATATGTCCATTGCTTGACCACCAGCTGCATTTTACAATGTATTTACCTTCAAAAACAGTCCATAATGACCGGAAAACAACGCTGCGTGTCCGTGTCACAGTAAAACCAGGTCTCTCTCAAGACTGTTCCCCAAAACACTGAGCCCACAGGTGGTTATCCAAATGGAAACAGTGCCATCTGGTGGCATGGGTGATAATAATCACAGCTTCCCACCTGGCTACATATGTATGCTTTTATGCAATCTTACCATTTACAAAAATGTTGCTATTTATGCAGTTTTGCTGTTCTGCTATTGCTATTTTGCTATACTGCTACTTTGCTATTCTGCTATTGATATATACTATACTAAGATCTTAACAAAAACATTCCCTGTAAATCCCTGTATCAGACACATTTTTATATATGCTCATTTTCCAAAAGCACTGTAGTGTGAGCTTCAGTGGCACATCCAGTAAAGCAGATGATTGCCAATCACAAGGTTGGTGGTCCAATCCTAGGTTCTTCCAGTCACTGAACCAAAGTGAAATTTTACTGATTACCCCAATTGCAAACCATGTTCACTGGCACACCTAGTAGAGCACGTGCCTCCCAATCTGAGGGTGGTGGTTCGATCCCAGGCTCCTCTGAAGTGAAAATTTACTCATCACCCTGATGGAAAACCATTCACCTATCAAAACATTAAACTTTTTAACCATTTTACATTGATGCTTATTCAACTACTACTATTTCAACTACTTATGCTTTTTAAAATGTTCAACTTTTTTCAACTATTTATGCTTTTTAAAATGTTCCAACTTTCTACAATTTTGCTATTCTGCTTTTCATATATTATGCTAATTTAAGTATTGCTTCGGCATTGCTGCAGTATTGCTTCAGCATTGCTGCAGGGTGTGTAGTGTATAGTTTGTCCCAGGGGTGTGTAGTGTATAGTTTGTCCCACTGCATTTTCTGCCTCTCTGGTCATTTTCTGCCTCTCTGGTCATTTTATTGGTTTGTTAAATATATACCATTAAAACATTGGTTTATCTAAATGTCCATCCTTGGTCCCCTCATTAAAATATACTATTAGCTTATCACCAAATGCCACTGTCTTCTGGAAAGCACTTGGGCTTTTCTTCTTGCCAACTTCAGCTTACAGGGTCATGTCTGGGAGGCCCTGTCCTCATTTGGCCTGTTCACTCTCTGTTTTACACCATTATGTTCTGACCTGTCCTGATGGTATTTTTTTTTAAACTAAGTTACTTTTTATTGTTACACAGTTATTTCTTAACTCTTCCTTGTATTATTTTTTAAAAATTATATAACTTTTTTCACGTTTTAATATGGAGTACACAAAGTATGCATTGTATGCAGTGAACACTAACATCTACTCTCACCCTTTAACACATATCACATGTTTTTTTTGAATCATACAGTAAATAATGATAATACCATTTCATCACAATATTTCTTTAAGATCATTAGCTTATTGCAGTATTCTCTCTTTGGAGGCACTTCACTCTTTGCACATCACATAGCTGTTGACAAACTATACACTACACACCCCTCCCTCCCCTTTCGTGTTGTCCTTTCTCTGAGCCATTGATAGGTCCTCACCTTCCATCTGGTTGAAATCCTCTATCACCTGATCTGGATCGGTAACCTAACCTATCCAGCACCTGATTGTGGTCCTGAACCCCACCATCATCCAACCTGGACCTCCAACCTAAACATTAGCTGACCTGTACCACTACTCTAACCCCAACCCCAACCCTAAGCCTAACCTCGACCCTTAATCGACCCTAAGCCTAACCATTATCTGATCTGGGCCCTAAACCTAACCATCACTTGACCTGGGCCCTGAACTTAACCATCATCTGACCTGAGCCTTTAATTTAACCATCTTCTGACCTTGACTCGAAACCTAACCATTTCCTTATCTTGGCCCTAAACCTAACCATCACTCGATCTGGGCCCTAAACATTGCATACAATATGGACACCTCAAGGTGTCCCCTTCCCCTAACCTAACCCTAAGCAGAATGGGGGGCATTGTTGTTCCCCCTTTAAGCTGAATGTCTGTCTTAAGGGGAGCCCCGGAATGGTCACGTAATTTTTTTTTTTAAACATACGCACAAAATAGTAAAACGTGCAAATGAAATAGCAACACATGCAAACAAATTAATCAAAATGTTTTACTTATTTTGTGCACACAAGTGTATATATAGAGAGAGCCAGTGTGTCACAACCACACCCCTTCACTTGACACAGGAGCTGGTCGGGACTCTGCAGGGCTGTAAGGCCACTGTGGCCACTAGAGGTCACCAAACAATAAAACCTTGCTATGGGTTGTAATAAGCTGCTGCTGACCTAAAGGTGTCAAAAATATTTGACACTAAAGCAGTGCCTCCCACATGAAAACACCAAAGCAGCTCATGCAGTTGAAATGCCAGAAATTATTTTTTAAAAAAGACAAATATCACAAAAAGGTTCTTATGCTTGGCTGAGGTGGAAAAGTTGGTGTACAGATAAAGACAAAACCATTGACATTTCTTCCAAACACAGGTCCAAACAAGCACCAGAGACATATTATGTAAATATATGTAAATTTCTTCCATGCTTACCTAATGCCAGTGTCAGAGAATCTGCAGCCTTACAGCTGCTGTCAGAGGATGTTCAGGTTAGACAGAATTAGCTGCCCACAGATGTAGCACCTCAGTGCTCTACACTGCACTGTTTGTTTAGAGCCCCTGAGGGAAAATCGTCTGTTCAAATAAAACAGGAGGCTGCTCCACAAATAGGCTCTTGCCATTCCAAAGACTTTATGCTGTTTTACTGGAATTCTTGTTGCCGCTGTTATTTTAGCCGAGTAGTGGCTCTGGTATATGTAGAGCATTTTTAGAGCATGTGTGTATGTGACAGCCTAAAGAGCAAGCCTGGAAAGAGTACTGGAAAACTGTACTCAAATAAACATGCTGTTATTAGTGTGAATGCTACAGCATTCACAATATAGTCCTTCAAATCTTTATTAGTGTGAATGCAGAAATATTTAGGTTTTCTGTATATCTATATTGTGTGACTCTCACACAAGGCCAGCTTACTCCAACTGCCTGTACACAGGTGATGAACATTACCTTGTTAATACCTTCCTTGCTCTCTGTGCTGTTAACTCACACAACCACACACACACACTGCTCTCTCTCTGTTTCTTCATATAATGCACTTAAGCTTCCAGCTCCAGTTGTACATTTTAACTTCCAACATTTGATTCTGCATTTAGCTGTTTTCTTTCTATTACTCTTCCATGCCTTATGCTACAGAAACCATTCAGCTATCAAAATGTTTAGGTTTCCCTGGGCATTTATGCTATTTACACTCCAATTTTGCTATTCTGCTATTTTGCTATTCATATGTTCTGCTATTTTAATCATTGCTTCAGCATTGCTGCGGCATTCACACTGCATTTTCTGCAGGCTGAGCCAGCATTCACACTATTGTTCTTCTAATCTTTCATCAATAAATGTATTCTTCTGTACATTTTTTGGCATCTAACTACTGCCGCATACTTTGTGCTACAAAAACCATTCAGCTATCAAAATGTTCAGCTCTTTGAGGACATTTATGCTATTATTTAACTTTTTTGAAATTTCTGAAATATTTAGCTTTTTCTGCTAATTTTTTCTCATTCAAATGAATGGATGGAATGCTCAAATTCTCCAAAACCTCCTCCTCTTTGAACTATAACTAGTTCAGCATACTTTATGCTAGAGACTTCATTTAAGGTTTTAATGGGTCCCAATGAATGTATCATTCAGATTTTTGATATCTTGTGTCTTGATGTAAGCAGTGAGGTCATCCACTCTAGAATTTCAGCCCCTTTGCTTTTCCAGAAATTTTTGTGCTCCTGCTCTTCTCCTGCCCACATCTTTCACTTCTCACATACAATTTATACCTCAAATGGTAGACATTTTGGTGCTCTGTCACACAGTGTGACTCGCTAAGCCATAGCATTTACAGTTTTTCTGGTAGCAGCCTCTCAGCACTGAGAGGGTCCTCAACTACTTCATACAGTGCAATGTAAAACCACCTCAGCTTTTCTTGACAGAAGACACAAACACAGCTACAGTTTTTAATTGCAACATTGCGGTCATTTCTCACTTTATCTACACAAATGAAATACGTATGTGTTCACTGAGTCTTCTGGTGCTGATAGTCACCAGATTTAATCAATATCAGTTATGGTTTTTTAATCAATAGCACAAGTTCAAAAGGTGCACCAACCCGCCTCTCAGTATTGTAGTATTGTGTGACTGACTCAGGGCCAGCTTACTGCAGCTGCCTGTACACAGGTGATGGACATTACGTCATTAAGACCTCCTCTGCTCACTGTGCTGTTTACACACAACCACACACATACACACATACATACATCTGAAACATGCACATTAATACATGGGTCATTCTGACTGGTGGATTACCCTTACATAGATTTTAGATTTAAGCTCTTTCTACCTCACCTCCCCTTTCTCTGTCTCTTTATCTATCTCTCTCTCGCAGACACACACATACACACACACACACACACTGGTCTCTCTGCTTCTTCATCTAATGCACTTAAGCTTCCAGCTCCAGTTTTACATCTTAACTTCCAACATTTGATTCTGCATTTAGCTGTTTTTTTCTACTCCTCCTCCATGCTTTATGCTATAGAAACCACTCAGCTGTAAAAATGTTTAGCTTTTCTTGGGCATTTATACTATTTACACTACAATTTTCCTATTCTGCTATTCATACATTCTTCAATTTTGTTATTTTGCTATTGATATATTCTGCAATTTTGCTATTCTGCTATTGATATATTCTGCAATTTTACTATTTTGCTATTCATATGCCTGAAGAGGTGCCTATTACTCGTCATTAATAGAGGATAATAAGGACAACCCCAGGTTTCTTTTCAGCTCTCTGTAGCCAGGCTGACAGAGAGTCACAGCTCTATAGATCCACGCATCCCTATAACCCTCAGCAGCAATGATTTTATTAACTTCTTTAATGATAAAATTTCTATTAGAGATAAAATTAATCACATCCTGCCCTCAACCAGCACTGATTTATGTCAAAATACAGGATCCATAGAGTCAACGTGTCTCTTAGACCCCATCCCGACTAGGCTGCTTAAGGAAGCTCTGCCCTTAATTTGCAATTCTGTATTAGATATGTTAAATCTGTCCTTGGTAACAGGTTATGTGCCACAGTCATATAAAGTAACTGTAATCAGACCTCTTCTAAAAAAAGCCCACTCTAGATCCAGACATATTAGCCAACTACAGACCTATATCTAACCTCCCCTTTCTTTCTAAGATCCTGGAGAAAGAAGTTGCAAAACAGTTGTACGACTTTCTACAAAATAATAGTTTATTTGAGGATTTTCAGTCAGGATTTAGATTGTATCATAGCACAGAGACAGCACTTGTAGAAGTTAACGATCTCCTAACTGCATCAGACAATGGACTTGTTTCTGTACTTGTCTTGTTAGATCTCAGTGCTGCTTTTGATACGATTGACCATCACATCCTTTTACAGAGACTGGAGCACTTTATTGGGATTAAAGGAACTGCACTAAACTGGTTTAAGTCCTATCTATCTGATAGGCTTCAGTTTGTACATGTTAACAACAATTCCTCCATGTACACAAAAGTTAGACATGCAATGACAAGTCTCCTGCTACTCCTACAACTCCACACAACACTTGCTGCTATAACCAGAAATTACTTACTGCCACGTTAGCAGTTAACACTTTCATTATCACGATTCATTACTACTACTGTATTATTGGTATCACCTTACATTTTTTACATGGAACCCGTGTTATGCTATGTTCATCTCTTCATCATGGCACCTGTTACTGGGTGGGATATAATAGGGAGCAAGTGAACATTTTGTCCTCAAAGTTGATGTGTTAGAAGCAGGAACAATGGGCAAACATAAGGATTTGAGCGAGTTTGACAAGGACCAAATTGTGATGGCTAGACAACTGGGTCAGAGCATCTCCAAAACTGCAGCTTTTGTGGGGTGTTCCCCATCTGCAGTGGTCAATATCTATCAAAAATGGTCCAAGGAAGGAACAGTGGTGAACCAGTGACAGGATCATGGGCGGCCAAGGCTCACTGATGCATGCGGGGAGTGAAGGCTGGCCCATGTGGTCAGATCCAACAGATGAGCTACTGTAGCTCAAATAGCAGAAGAAGATAACTCTGGTTCTGATAGAAAGGTATCAGAATACACAGTGCATCGCAGTTTGTTGCGTATGGGGCTGCATAGCCACAGACAAGTCAGGGTGCCCATGCTGACCCCTGTCCTGGCATGTGAGCATCAGAACTGAAACAGTATTCCCTGATAGCTGTGGCCTCTTTCAGCAGGATAATGGTAAGGATAATGTGCCCTGCCACATAGCAAAAATGGTTCAGGAATGGTTTGAGGAGCACAACAATGAGTTTGAGGTGTTGACTTGGCCTCCAAATTCCCCAGATCTCAATCCAATTGAGCATCTGTGGGATGTGCTGGACAAACAAGTCCAATCCATGGAGGCCCCACCTCGCAACTTACAGGACTTAAAGGATCTGTTGCTAACATCTCGGTGCCAGATGCCTCAGCACACCTTCAGGGGTCTAACGTGACTCGACAAGACAAGGCTGTTTTGGCAGCAAAAGGGGGACCAACACAATATTAGGCAGGTGGTCATAATGTTATGCCTGAGCAGTGTATAATCCCTCCAGCGAATTCTGGGTTTACCATGAGGTCTCCTCCCAGTAGGATGTGCCCGGAAAACCTCCAAAGGGAGGTGCGCAGGAGGCATCCTAATAAGATGCCCGAACCACCTCAGCTGGCTCCTTTCAATGCAAAAGAGCAGGGACTCTACTCTGAGTGTCTCACAGATGTCTGAGCTCCTCAGCCTATCTCTAAGGCTGAGCCCCGCCACCCTGCGGAGGAAACTCACTTTGTCTGTTGCTTGTATCCGTGATCTTGTCCTTTCAGTCACTGCCCACACAACCATAGGTGAGGGTTGGGACATAGATTGACTGATAAATCGAGAGCTTTGCCTTCTGGCTCAACTCCCTCTTCACCACAATGGTCTGGCACAGCGCCCACATTACTGCCGATGCTGAGCTGATCCACTTGTCTCCCTCCATACCCTCACTCATGAACAAGATCCTGAGGTACTTGAACTCCTTCACTTGAAGCAGCAACTCTCCCCCCAACCAGAGGGAACAATCAACCATTTTCTGGCAGAGAACCATGGCCTCAGACTTGGAGGTGCTGACTCTTATCCTGACTACTTCACACTTGGCTGAAAACCGGAGCTGGAGGTCTTGGTCTGATGAATCCAACAGAACCACATCATCTGCAAAAAGCAGCAACGCAATCCAGAGGTTCCCAAACCAGACACACTCCTCACCTCAGCTGCACCTTGAAATCCTGTCCATAAATATCAGAAGAATTAGAAAAAGAAGAATCAGCTTTATTGTCATTATACAGAGTACAATGAAAGTGTTTGTGGCTATCCTCCGAGACAAAATATAACATCAGTAGAAATAAAATATAAAAATGGATGTCAAATGGGTAGAAACTGTTCCTCATCCTGTTGGTGCTTGATCTTAATGTCCTGAACCACTTTCCAGATGGTAGCGGCTCAAACAGTGTGAGTCGTATCCCTACTGGTGGTGTAGGCCTTCTTCCTCAGTCTGCTGGTGTATATGGAAACAAGCTGTGGGAGTTCTAGCCAAATGGTGTGCTTTGGCGATGAGGTTCAAGGTGTTGGTGGTCCATGGCAGCTGGTCAGACACATTGACTCCAAGGAACTTTATATCCTCCACACACTCCACTGCCTCACCATGTATGTGGAGGGGGATGTGCTCATTCCTCCTTGTCCTTCTGAAGTCAATAATCACCTCCTTTGTTTGGAGGTGTTCAAGACCAGGTCATTGCCCATGCACCACTCTGTGAGATGTTCCACCTCATCCCTGTAGGCTGTCTCCTCGTTGTCTGAGATGAGCCCTAAAACTGTAGTGTCATCTGCAGACTTAATTATGGGGTTGGAAGTGTGAATGAGAGTACAGTCATGGGTGAATAGTGTGAAGAGGATTGGGCTCACAGCCCTGTGGGGTGCCTGTGTTCATTAGCATTGTGGAGGAGGTGAGATTGCCTATTGTTTTGTTTTATAGTCTGTCAGTGCCTCAGTGACTTTCCACATGCTGTGGGGGTTGTTGTTGTTAAACTGCGCTACGCTTAGCATCTTTAATGCCTTTTCAGAGCTTCCCCCTCGCCTCACTGTAGGCCTGCTTGTCACCGGACCTAAAAATTGTGTCCCTCTCTCTCAGGAGTGCTCTCACAGTGCTTGTCATCCATGGCTTTCGGTTAGCAAACACATTTATTGTCCTTTGGCTAAAGGCATTTCCAGTGCACAACTGTATGTATCCTAGAACAGATTCAGCAAATTCCTCCAGATCTTCTTCCTGCACAAACAAACCCCAATCCGTGCTGCCAAAGCAGTCCTGTAGCATTGAGGTAGCTTCCTCAGCCCGCACATTTACTGTTCTGATAGTTGGTTTTGTCCTTTGGATCAGTGGTTTGTAGGCTGGGATCAGAGTGACAGAAACCTGATCAGATTGTCCTAGGTGTAAAGATGGGGCTCCTTTAAAAGCTCCAGGGATGTTTGTATAGACCTGGTCCAGCACATTGTTTTCTCTGGTAGGGAAGTCATACTCCAGAATTTCTTTCTTTCTTGTTCCACGAATATCTGTTGAACGAGGTGAGAAATGTACATTGGTTCTATCCATATATCAGACCATGCTCCTGTCTTTTTAGGTATGGAACATACCTAATTTCCAATTTAGGTATGTTTATTTCCAATAACAACAACAACAAAGCCAAACGCCTGTACTCTGAGAAACTACAACACCAGTTCTCAGCCGGTGACTCTGCTTCTGTCTGGAGAGGGCTCAGACAGATCACTAACTGCAAGCCCAAAGTCCCCCACTCCACAAACGACTCACGCCTGGCCAACAGCCTGAATGAGTTCTACTGCCGCTTTGAAAGACACCAGCCTCTCACCCTCCCCCAGCACAGCAGGGGTCAGGGCCTCTCCAAAGCTGCACACCTTAGAGGGCCCCCCCCACCACCACCACCACCACTATGATGACTCTCTCTATCCTGGAGAGAGACGTCAACAGATTCTTTAAGAGACAGAACCCCCGCAAGGCAGCCGGGCCAGACTCTGTCTCTCCATCCACCCTGAAGCACTGTGCTGATCAGCTGTCTCCAGTGTTCATGGACATCTTTAACACCTCACTGGAGACATGCCATGTGCCAGCCTGCTTTAAGGCCTCCACCGTCATCCCTGTCCCCAAAAAACCAAAGATCACAGGACTAAATGACTACAGACCCGTCGCCTTGACCTCTGTGGTAATGAAGTCATTTGAGCGCCTTTTGCTGTCCCACCTCAAATCCATCACCGACCCACTCCTGGACCCCCTGCAGTTTGCCTACAGAGCCAACAGGTCTGTAGACGATGCACTCAACATGGCCCTCCACTTCATCCTGCAGCACCTGGACTCCCCAGGAACCTACGCCAGGATCCTGTTTGTGGACTTCAGCTCCGCCTTTAACACCATCATTCCAGCACTGCTACAGGACAAGCTCTCCCAGCTGAGCGTGCCTGACTCCATCTGCAGGTGGATCACAGACTTCCTGTCGGACAGGAGGCAGCATGTGAAGCTGGGAAAACACATCTCTGACTCTCGGACCATCAGCACCGGTTCCCCTCAAGGCTGTGTTCTCTCCCCTCTACTCTTCTCCCTGTATACCAACAGCTGCACCTCCAGCCACCAGTCTGTCAAACTCCTGAAGTTTGCTGACGACACCACCCTCATTGGGCTCATCTCTGGTGGGGATGAGTCCGCCTACAGGAGGGAGATGGACCAGCTGGTCATGTGGTACAGTGAAAACAACCTGGAGCTCAACGCTATGAAGACAGTGGAGATAGTTGTCGACTTCAGGAAGAACACAGCTTCACCCTCCCCCATCATCCTGTGTGACTCCCCAGTCAGAACTGTAGAGTCCTTCTGCTTCCTGGGGACCATCATCACCCAGGACCTCAAGTGGGAGCTAAACATCAGCTCCCTGATCAAGAAGGCCCAGCAGAGGATGTACTTCCTGCGGCAGTTGAAGAAGTTCAACCTGCCAAGGACGACGATGGTGCACTTCTACACCTCCATCATTGAGTCCATCCTCACCTCCTCCATCACCATCTGGTACACTGCTGGTACTTCCAGGGACAGAGGCAGACTGCAGCGTGTCATCCGGTCTGCTGAGAAGGTGATCGGCTGTAACCTGCCCTCTCTCCAGGACCTGTACACCTGAGGCGAGCAGGAAAGATCATGGCCGATCCCTCCCATCCTGGTCATAATCTTTTCAAGACACTACCCTCTGGCAGGAGGTTGCGGTCCATCAAAACCAAGACCTCACGCTACAAGAACAGTTTATTCCCCTCTGCAACTGGGCTCCAGTGCAAAGGCACTTGGGATAAAGTTATAAGAACCAGAACTGCTCTGACTTCACTCCTATCTCAAAATGCAGAAATGGCATTGTTTAAACATAAACACAAGATTTATGAATATGCTAATAGATCAGGGTGGCATTTATCCAATTTAATAAGTAGCAAATCCACAAATAATTTTTTTTACTAGAATTAAGGATAAAAATGGCAAGCTTTACTATACCACTGCTGAAATTACCCAAGTGTTTAGTGATTTCTATTCATCTTTGTATACCTCAGAATCTTTGGGTATGGCAGAAAAAATGAATGACTTCTTTCAACGTATAAAGCTACCTAAGGTTTCTGAGGAAGATAGGTATAAATGTGATGCAGATATTACTAGCGAGGGGGTTGAAGGGGTGATCCACGTCTCCTGGTGCTTTGGCCTGTCTCCTGGTATCTCCTCCATGCTCCTGGACCTTTCTGCTGACAGACACCCAGCAAATGCTTCTTGCCACAACTCACTTTGGTGATGTGCCATCACCGGATGAGCTACTACCTGAACAACTTCTGTGGTTGTGGGCCGCCTCATACTACCTTTAGGGTTGAGCACTATTGGTAAAAGTGGCCAAAACATCAGCCAGAAAGGATGAGAACAATGGTCTGTGGTCACCACCTGCAGAACCACTCCTTTATAGGGGTTGTCTTGCTAGTGCCTCTCATTCCACCTATTGTCTGTTCATTGCACAACAGCCAGGTGTGATTCACAATCAGTGTTGCTTCCTAACTGGACAGGTTGATTTCACAGAAGTCACGATTGACTTGGAGTTGTGTTGTTTAAGTGTTCCTTTATTTTTTTGAGCAGTGTATATTCTTTCTGTGGTACATTTGATGTTGCACAGTTGTCATAAAAATTTAATATTTCATTACTATAAGTTTGTTATAAATTATTTATACGGAGTTAAAATGTAAATATTACAGATTTGTATGTGGATTGTTTGTGGAACTACAAAGGGGTATTTGTATTTTTTGTTCATCTTGTAGTTTTCATGGTGCTGATGGCAGGTCAAGAGAAAATAAATGAATCTGCACCTGCTGAAGCTCTCCGCATCTTGCGTGGTTTATCCAAGTGGAGTTTTTTTGATTGGGTTAAATTGCTATATTTTGCACCACAAGCAATAGTCTCTATTAATGTGACAATGTCCTCTCCATTCTTAGTAAGTAAAGTTATAAAACAAGGTTGCCCTTTCTCCCTTATTATTTGCATTAGTAATGGAGTCCTTAGCAGAAGCAGTTAGATCCAGTTCTATAATTAGGGGTATCCAAACTAAGGTTATAACGCACAAGATTTCTATGTATGCTGATCACATAATTTTATTTTTGAGCAATCCCACATCCTCAGTCCCAGCTCTTATTGAGATAATTAATGGATATAAGATTAATTATGGAAAATCACTGGAATTGCCTCTTGAAAACTTAAGATCCTCTGATTTACTGAAATACACTCCTTTTCAGTTGTCTCCCAATGGGTTTAAATATCTAGGCATTTTTGTTTCTGTTAATATTGAAGATATGATAAAATTGAATTTGGATCGAGTGGTGAAGGAAGTTAGAAAAGATCTTCAAAGATGGAGTCCTTTATCTATCTCATTATTTGGATGGGTTTCTATTATGAAGATGAATGTTTTACCTAGGTTATTATATCCGCTGCAGATGCTGCCTAATTATATTCCACCTAAGTTCTTTAAATCACTACACAGTATGATTTGTAAATTTGTATGGACGTGTAAACGGCCTAGACTTAAGATGGAGAAATTGCAGTTACCTGTGGACAAAGGGGGAGTAGCACTCCCCAATATAATCTACTATCACTGGGCTTCTCAAATTCTATATATTACAGAATGGATGTGAGCCCACTCTCTTGGATATGCCATTTATAAATAATGCAATTTCACTACAGGGGATTAAGGAACATTTTATTGCAGAAATACTCTCAAAACCTTTTGGGATAGTGAGTCAGCACTCTGCTCTGGCACCAATTGTATGCAATCCAGATTTTACACAGTCTTGTTTTAAAATATGGAGAGATGCTGGAATTTCTAAAATACAAGATGTCTTTTTAGGTGGGAATCTTTTTCACAACTTAGCACAGAATTTAATCTTCCTCAAACACATGCTATTTACAATTAAGGACTTAAATCCAATACATACCAACATATAAAAGTGGTTGTAATATGAACTAGTTGGAAGGATACTAGTGAAAGCCTCCTTTCTAAGGAAAGAAAATTATAAGTTATATATATAATCAAATGTTTGTTAAGATTCCTGTTATAAGGAGGAAAATGACTTGGGAGGAAGATTTTGAGTCCCACCTGGATGATGATATGTGGCGAAACATTTTATTGAATGCAAAGAAAATTACATGCTCTAAAATATCTTATGAGACTCAATCTAAAATTAAAGCTGCAAGCAGCGTTGAACGGGCCCTTGCACCCCACGCCTGTCGAGGGACCTGCAGCCGTCCCCACAGGTCGTACGATGCGGTTCTACAACTGCGTGACCGCCAGACACAGAACAAATGAGTCAGAAGTCCCTGAGCCCGAGCACTAGTGTGCGAAGGCCCTATTGTAATCGTAGGAATTATTAGGGCCCACGTTTGAGGTGGATGTGATTAACCCACTGGGAAATCAGTATGACATTTCTTCTTTCCAGTAGGTGGTGCTAATACTATGACTGAAAACTGGTTTGCAGATGTGTTCGGGCCATGACACTTACCAGATATTTTAAGTTTGGGGCAGATTGGACAGTGCATATGGGAGTTACAACAACTTCCTGTTTCATGGCAAAGCACTGAAACTCACCACGGTGCCACGGCACAGGTGTCCCATGAAGAGTGACAGTCTTCACAAAAAAGAACCATTATGATCTTAATGCTTGTCTGACCACATTTGAGGTGAATCAGATCAACCTACTTAGATAAAACACATAATTTCCTGTTGCCAGTAGGTGGCACTATGATTATATCTGTATACTGGAATGTAGATGGGACAGGCCTGTCGTCAAACCTGTGAAATTTGGGGCAGATTAGACAAAGTATGTTTGAGTTACATCAACTTCCTGCTTCATGGCGAGACATCAAAATTTGAGGTGCTGCTATGGCCACGCCCATCGACGTCAGGTAAAGCTTTTGATAACTCTAAATCACAGGTCTTAAGAGTAAAGTGACCAAGTTTGAGGTTGATATGATAAAATCTGTAGGAGGAGTTCGATCTTGAGCCATTTTGCCACTCCCATGAGCAAGACCCATGTAGATGTTTTCAGGGCAGGACTCTTATCAAACATGTCAAGATTGGGGCAGACCAGACAATGTATGCACGAGTTACATCAACTTCCTGGTTAATGGCGAAACATCGAAATTTGCCACGGCACCACAGACACACCCTTCAATGGAACATCAAAATTTTCACAGTAAGGCATCATGAAGGCCTTAGGCTTTCCTGACCAAGTCTGAAGTGGATCACATCAACCTGCTAGTAACAGAACGTCAAAGTCTAAAACATGTCATTTCCTGTGTCCAGTAGGTGGTGCCATCCCTTTTTGTGAATATTGACATGTGGGTGTGTTCATGCTGGGACCCTTATCAAAATTCTGAAATTTGGTGCTGATTGAACAAAGTATGGCTGAGTTACAGCAACTTAAACACTACTTCCTGTTTCATGGCGAGGCATGGAAATTTGAGGTGCCGCCACACCCTTCGACGTCAACAAAATCTTTTAATAACATTTAATCACAATGGCCTTAAAAGAGTATCCTGTTTGAGGTTGATATGAAAAAAACTGTAGGAGGATTTTGATCACGTGCAAAGTTTTGTGAGTTTTTGAGCATGTTTAGGCCCTCAAAAATACAATTTTTTGGTCATGAGAATAATAATAACTCCTACGATTACAATTCGGCCTTTGCACACTAGTGCTTGGGCCCTAATTAAAGCTGCAAGCAGCGTTGAACGGGCCCTCATTGCAGCCATTTTTTGCAAGACCAGTGGACACAGAATGAATGAGTTAAAAATCACATACTGTGCCCCTCAGCCAGACATTTGTATCATGCATGAAGTCAGCCACCTGCACAAATAGAGCCTACGAGCAGCTTCTTCCTCTGTCCTTTTGCCCTCAGACTTGACAAGTACGCTCTTGGCTAATAAATGTAATACATGTCTCTGACCTTATGTGAAATGGATCTTTGTCAACCTACAATTGTTCTGCAATTGCATAACCGTTGGACACAACAAATGAGTTAAATATCTCTTACTGTGTCCATCAGTTGCATATCTGTATCAATCATGAAGGCAGCCCTGTGCACAGACAGACCCTTAGAGGGGCTTAATCCTCTTCAGAGCTCCAGACTAACTTTTCCTCTTACTGAAAGCTCCTTACTGAAAATTTTAGGAGCACCAGGCCAAAAGTTAAGAGCACGTTTAAAATGACAATTTTTCCATGTTAACTATATTACTGATAAATGCTTTAGTAATAAATAAATAATTTACAGAAATAATGATGTGTTGTTTAATTTATAGGTAAAAGTATTATTAAAATCTACATGAATGATTTAAGTGGCCCTTTAATGTGGGAGAAAATAAAGTAATCCACATTTTTGAGAGTGATTGCACTGTGCACCATAAAAAATAATCATCACAAAAAAATCACTGGTCAAACAAGGCTTATGTTGAGGTGATTTGAACAGTGATTTGCTCATCTACTGTACTTAAAGTCAGGGCGAAGCCACTAACCAGCTGTATGTATCATTAGGATTTTATCTTTATCCATCCAGACCCCTATCAGTCCGACTCGGACTGTTACTGGTTTTTTAATTCATCATTTTGTAAAAGAATAAATTCAGGACATGAGAAGAATTGAGTTATATATTAAGTACAACTAAATACTGTTTCTAGAACAGCAACAGTAAAATCACAGTAAACTCAATATCTCACCGGACAGAAATCTAAAATGTTGGGGGGCTTGTTTGCCTAAGAGAGTAAAGTTTAAAGCAATTTCTGAAATTTTGAGATTAGTGGCAAACTAACCAGTTAGACTACATACAGACAGCTTTCATTTTAGCTTCTTAGTAACAATTTTCTATGAGCTTAACCAGTGTGCTGTCTTTCCTGTTAAACATGCCGGGAGACTGTGGACAGAGCAGAAAATATAACTTTTCTTAATGCTTGCTGAACAGGTGGTTTGACAAAGAAAAGGTAAAGGCCAGCAGCTTTTACTTTTCAATGCACTTGGAGAGTTATGACCGTAGTTGTCGTCAACTCGAGCTGCTTCAATTCATCTGGTTCACCTCAGCCATTCTGTGTGGCACATGCACTGCGGATGTAGCCACATCCCGGACAGAGAAGCAGCGTGAACATAAATGATAAATGGGCCACCACAAATAAAGCAATGTTTTACAATGGACAGGACCCTAGAGTAGGGTTGGGGGCATATTTGACAGTGCACTTGGATGAAACACATAATTTCCTGTTGCCAATAGGTGGCGCTGTGACTATACCTGAATATTGGCAAGTAGATGTGTTCAGGCCAAGACACTTTGCCATGTTTGCTAATTGTCATGAGGAGGCTGTGCTGTGTGCTGTGCCCCTTATTTTTTTAAAATTATTGTTATTATTCTATTTTATATTTATATTTTATTATCTCTCCAGCCCTGGTTGCCACAGACCACAGCTGACTGGGCTTATGGCCTTTGAGCAGGAAACATTGGTGCAGAAGTTTGTCTCGACAGTTCTTCAGCTGCAGGGCATGTCTTTGTTTTTGTGCAGTGTGTCTCTCTTAAACTCTCGTGATCTTCCTTCAGCATAATGTTTATGACCATCATCATAAACATCCTACTGACCATCAGATCATTGAGTTCTGATCCAAAATTTGCCTGCATGAGATTAGTCGGGGTGACTTGCCATCCGCAGCTAATCCAGTCCATTTTTTTGACTTACTGCCCATATTACAGCAGCTTCCCCTGTTCTGTGACCCCTACAACCTTCCTGACCTGCTGTCTCAGGGATCAGTGCAGGGAGGGAAGCAAATTTACCAGAAAGATAAAAGGCTCTCATGCTGGTTTTCAAAAGACACATTGCAGTGGACATGACATGATGTTCTATGTAACCTGACTGTCACCCCACATAAGACCTTCTAAGACAGTGGGTAGACTGGTTACCCAGTGTGACAGGGTAAAAGGTAGGATGGGCAGTTGATTTGCTGCTAGAAATGTAGAAGATGTTGGTGACATGCAACATATGTAATCATTGCTAGTATTATCTATAACCTAGTTCTTCTCACCATCTATGAAAACACACACCAGTTGCTTCAGTGTTTTCAGCTGTTCTATTCAGTATTGGTTCAATACAGGAACATTTCTTGGCATGTTCTGGAGGTTACTTTTCTTTTTCTGATTTCACTGATATCCCATAACCTGTAAGTAGTTTAGCCAGGTTGTTCTGGGTTTGATGGACCTGTCTGTCTCAGGGTATTGACCTGGCAACCCACTGACACAAACTAACACTCTGGACATGACCATCAGCATGTATGACCAAACCAATTAACCATTTTAAATGACCTATTATGTAAGCAATACGATTGCACAACCCAGTTACACGTGTAACTAGACATTATTCAAACACAGCCATTCCAGAGTGAAAGGCCAGCAATGTCACTCTGTGTCCCCTTATATGAAGAAAGTGAAAGTTTTATGGTGGCTGCTATAGATGCCACTCTCACAGTGACATGACATGTCCACTGCTAGAAGCACATATACTTCTTAATGAATATATTTTTCACGTATCATGCCTTCAGCCTCTCTGCACATGCTAGAAAGCCTCATTTGTTGTATCCGTTGTCTGCATTTTGACAATGATGACTATTCTGTGTGACTCATTGCTCTTAACACTTTTTAATGAAATGACAAACCTGTGGTTTTCTTACTTTACTACACTATCTAGGATAATTCTAAAACATTATCTCCAAAGGTTTCCAATACGCCACACTCATATACATTCTTGTTCAGGCAAATGACTATATATCCAGTCAAATGACTATATATCCAGTCACCCCACCTACCAATTTCCTACAGGAAATGTTGGGGGATCATTAATGTAATCAGGATCCATCCTATGGGCACCAAAACCACAAAGTCAACCTCAGGGTGGTACTAAAATAGGCAGTCAGATCAATCAGCAAAGTTACCTCCAGGTAACATCAGTGTTTGTAATTAACTTCTACAGTAATCCAACCAGTAGTTATTTCGTTATTTAAGTCTGTACCAAAGTGTTGGACTGACCAACTAATGGACATTGCTATCCTTAGAGTCACAGTGTAAAAAAAAACAAAACATAGATAGTATATTGCTTCTGTGAGCTTGAGTTTTTTTTTAGTTTGTAAGCTTTGTTCAGTTTGGCCAGCCTGCACAGTGAAAAGACATCTGTTAAATCAGTTTCAGTTTGACCCATCTGAGTAATAACTAATAATAATAAGTTGAGTATCATCAAACTTATTATGGTGAAGAGGTTTAGATAAGATAAGATAAAATAATCCTTTATTAGACCCACAATGGGGAAATTTACAACCCAGTGAAAACTGGTGTGAAACTGGCAGATGTTCTGCTGGGGACAGTAGCTCATGGTAAGGTCTTCCAAGACAAACTGTTTCCAGGTGAGAGGCCAGACTAAGAGCTTTTCACACTCTGGATAAAACAGAAATGTATCTATAGAGGTAGAAAAGGGCCCATTGCTAGAGTCAGAACTGTGAGGGGAGCTTACCAGTTAACATCTGGTGGCCCAGCATTGATCCACTCGATCATAGATGCATTGGTGCATTATTAGGAGCAGGCAAGTGCGGAAACCTAGGTGTGATGCCCCCTGGCACTATAAACTGATTCTAGGGACAGGGAATGTCACTGTCCTAGTGTGGGAGGTGGAGCAGTAAAAACTAGATTTAATTGCACAATTAAGTTGCACAATCAACATCTGGACCTGTGTTACACATGTTTTTCTGACTACTTGCAGATGTGTATTTGTGATTTCACTATGGAGTAGAAGCAGCACTGTGTGGAAGTCTATGAGGATCTCCATCAACAAGTCAGTGAAGACCCAACCTTTATGTTAACAATTATTACAGGTGATGAGAATTGAGTCTACAGCAATGACCCAGAGACAAAACAGCAGTCTTTGCAGTGGAAGAGCCACAGTCTCCATGACTGAAGAAGGTGTGTCATGCTTGTCTTTTTTCAACATTTGAGGGATTTTGCACCTTGAAATGTATTTTGGTGGGACCAACACAGGAATGGGGTGAAAGCACCCAAAGACTGCACTAACTTTCACATGTATGAAAAATAAACAGTCTGGGGGTTTTAAAGCCGTAGTTTACTTGAAAAATAATCTGACCAGCCAATGGTAGTCTCCAACCACCACCACCCAGCCCAGTACCCAGTACACCTTTATGGGACTCAGGTCAAGCTTCCATGTGAACAGTTGCACGTTGCAGCAGCAGTAGTCTGAGGATGGCATTGGGCCAAGTCGTCAGCTGCCTGCTGGCAGAAAAGAGTAGGTGGTCTCTATCCAGCTTAGGGCAAGCTGTAGAGCTAACATTTTTGTGTCAATATTCTGCGTTCAACACTTAAAAGCTACAAAATTAATTAACTAAAGTAGTTTGTTATCTATTCACACACATGGCTACCCATGCTCATTCAATTGAATCATATTTTTGCTCCTCCAGTGGCGGGACCAAAATATGATTAGGAATATTTAGTTGAAACTGTGAGGACCTTATCTGTCGTAATGACAAACAGACCTGTGTCTGGCCTCTATGTTTTACTCACTTTTCAATAAGGAACTGACAAAATACACAATGCACTTCCATTTGAACTCATGAACACATTTTCTGATTGATCAGGAAAAATTGAGTGTAAGAGCCCACAGACTTTTCTATACATTCATTTTTGTTTGAACTACAGTAAAACTCAAGTGTGAACTGAGTTAAGTTTGAAATAATTAACAAAACTTATTGTGTATATATAGTTCATCTGTGTGTTTACTAGTTAGTTATCCTTACCTCCTCTAGCACTTGCCAGTCTGCACAGTCAAACAGAAAAATAAAGAAAAACGCAACTGAAAAAGCATGAAGCTTTACACAAACAACTCAGTCGGGACACATCAAAAGGATCAATCCAAATCAAAGGTAGGAACAATAGAGTAACAAAAGGCCCAGGACAACTTGAAACATTAGGTGTCACACTGTGACTCGAGTCAAATGAGCCATTAACCACAAGACAGTGACAAATGTCAGTCACTTGAAATGCTATCTGCACATCTCTCCTCTGTGGCAGACATGGAGCTGATTCCAGATGAGGCACCCAAAGGTCATCCCTGAACAAACCCACCCTTTCTAATAAGCTGACACATACCAGCATGCTCCCTTACAGCATCAGGGATATAGGTTCTGACAACCTGGAAAAGAGAGGAAGTGATTGGATTTCTCTGTTTCCATGTAACAGACAACAACACTGCAATAGAAAAAGAAGCAGCAAGGGCAGCATTTTGTTTGGTGTGAACCACTCTGGATATCCTCCAGTCTCACATAGTGCCAAGGCCAGTGGTCCCAACATTGTCCTAAAGATACTGACCACACCATGGTCAAAACATTCCTCATAGGGCTTTGAGATAAAGGCAGCTTATGCTTGGTTAATGTTTAAAAGAGGAGTATCAACCAAGGGCTCATACTATTGGGGTCATTTCTGGGATGGCAAACAATCAGCCATGGGACAGTTCAGGTGACAGAATTTATATTGCTGACAGATGACTGTGCTGTAGGGACAGTTATTGGCTTATGGGTGGAAAAGCCTAAACATTAGATTAGATTAGATTATCCACTGACTTGTCTTTAGTGTCACCAGAGAGAGCCATCATCAGGTCAAAATTTAATTTGCCCAACACTTTTACTAAATATGTTTCTGTCTTATAGTTTGGTTTTCCCTACAATGACAACTGAAGCCTCACAAAGCTGTTAGCTTGGCAATAGACTGTCTTATTTCATTCTACATGCAGTTACTTCCCTGTGATGGACTGGTGATCTGTCCAGGGTGCACCCTGCCTCTTGTCCAGTGTCAGCTGGGATAGACTCCAGCCCTCCCACAACCCTTAATGGATAAGATAACGGATGGATGGATGCAGTTTACCTCTATCACTTTTTATGCTAACGTGCAACACCATAAATGCTTTCAAGAAGAACATCTCTAAAAGTGTGAGCTGTTTTCCCCATTTCTACATCTCATGCCCCTGACCCCTGTCTATGATAGCTGGTCTTCTTCCCCGCTACTGAGTGAGGCCATTTGAAACAGGTATAAACCTTTTACCTTTAGATGTGGTAGGATGACAAGTCATACTTAGACCTCAAGAGAATGTTGTGCCATTTACTGAGCTCTCAAGACTGTCTGTAAACCATGCCTCAACTCTTTCATGTAACTTTATAAATATAGGCTTGCATGAAATTGAATGGCATGACAAAGCTAACATGGTGGCTTCAATCATTTTGGACTCTCCGGGTTTCTTATTCCTTACCGGTTAGCAATGAGAAGGTAGTTAGTTCACCAAAATCTATGCAAAGATTTACTTACACACCTAAGGTTGACATACCCACCCAAAGGTTAAGTGGAAACGTCTACTCACACTTCACAGACAACAGTCCCTTTGAGCACTAGACACTAACATTAAGTTCAGGGCTTTAACATGACCAATGCATAGCAGTACCAAATAGCTGATATCTGATTACAGGTCCTGTGTCCTCATGGAGTGTAAGTGCATTAACACCTCTGATTCACATTATCTTCAGGGCTATTAGGATAATGTTCCTCCCTGGCTGACTCCAGAACGCCTCTGAGCTCTAAAGTGATGACAAGAAACCAAAGAGCCTCAGCAAATCAGGCAGTCAGGACCACCCTGTTTTGACCCCATCATCACAGAGGCTCCCTGTGCTGCCTGGGCTCCAAATTAAATACGAAGCCCGGACTTGATGAAACACTTATGGTAACTGAATAAATAATTAACAGTTTATTAATTCATGATTGGTTCATTTCAACATGATATCTAGTCTGCCATGTTCTATGCTGCCTTTAACTCCTCTGTTGTGAACATGTCACCTCCAAACATGCCTTACCTTTTGGATATGGTGTATTTGTAGGATCTATTCTAGACTGTGAAAGAAGTGAATGTGTTTTATTGATGACTGCATATCGTATCAGCACTAGGCAGATGGAAAGCTCAGGACAAAAGTACATATACTGTATATGCTGTATACATATTTAAGGAGAGTGACATAAAATTCCTTGAAATGAAAACAGACCTCCATCATATCTGTGAATGTCCATTACAGACTAACTGACACACTGTTGAAACACATTTGAACTTTAAGGTGACCCAGAACTGATGGATAGACCATTTGACAAACAGAAGTGACTCAGATAGATGGATGGACTCATAGACAGAGATTATAGTGTCCTCTGGCCATGACTAAAAGGAAGTGTTTATACTTGCCTGAAGGCGAAGTGAAAAGCCTGCCAATGTAGAGAGGTGGAGGACACGATGAATCATATAAATGGGACAGTAGCACAATTTTGAGACAGTCTCTCCTTGAAGACATTCATGGTGTCGCACTTGGCTTTTCATATGCTAAGTGACAGAAGTAGCTGTGTAAAGAACGACAAACAGGAGCCACTTTTACATGTCCACACACCTGACCAATAAGTGTGTAAAACACGACTGAATGTCAGGTTGTCAGTTTAGGAAAGATTGCATAAGTTGTCAGATACAGCCCCCTTGATTGCACTGTTGAAAGGTGGACACTTTAAGATGATTCACTTAAGATGTATGTATACAGAGGTCCTCAGAAAGATTGAGGAGAGCTGGATGGATGGGCAAATAGCTCTACTGGATGGTGGATTATTTGCTTTAATAATGTAGTTTTATATATGGTAGTAATGGCTGGAAGTGACACATTTAACAACATATTTGCAGTTTCATGCACAAAATTCAACAGCAGTATTGTATCACACTTTTTTTTATCTGGCATGTCATTCAAGCTTTGCCTGTGAATGATTTATAGCAACCTTACCCACAGTATTATAACACAAATATTACTGGTGTGATATTTTTTATACACTTATACAGTTCCTTCTCACCTTTGGTAAAGCAATGATTAACCTTACAAACACAAGCTAAAGCTCCTGTTCATGAGGTTTAAGTGATGATTAAGCACTTATGGGAGAAGTATTTATGACTTGGTTAACTACCAACTAATATCAGAGTAAGGTTATCTGTGTGGATAAAAAAAAATCAACAAATAATGTTTTCTTAAACTTCAAATGCATTTAGCAGGTCTAGAAAGGACAACATCTAACCTACATTAATATAGGACAAGTGAGCAGTTAGGAGTTGGGTTTCTTGCAGTCAGACCTACTGAGAGCACTCCTCGGCTCGTTTGACCACAGATCAAACACTTCTGAGGCAACATGTCACATGAGTCTTAGTGAGATCTCCCTGGTGTGGCAGAGTTTAAACATGGCTAATAATTCAACACTCGACCCTTTATGGAAAAACACTAGTCTTACGTAACTCATGTTAGAACTCAGTAGGAGCAAGTGTTCCCTCTGTCCTTTCAAGAGGCACTCTACCTTTTCCCACCATCTGGCTTCCATGTACAGTGACTCGTGTTTCAAATTATCCACTGCAGCTGAGCGGTCAATAGGGTCCTGAGGACAGTTAAAAGACAAAGACATGCAATATATCCAGTCTCCTTATTTTGATGACAGTGGAATATCCACTACAGCTCAACATATAAAACAAGCTAGGGATTTATAGTATTTTTAACAGTATACATATATAACAGTTAAATCAAATGGAATTTAAAGGCTAATATTTGTTTGATTGCAGCTGGTGATAGCTGCAATTTTGTCTAAATAAGAGAATTTCTATATTTGTCCATTTCTGTGCCTGACTGAAAGAAACAAGACTCAGTACTGATAATGACTGGGAGAGGTTGTGAAGTTGATGACAAACCAGAATGAAAAATGTCATGAACAACTTAATTTGTTCATGTAACATTTTTGTTCTTAGGGTTGCGCTAGTTTGAAATGTCATAGTTTGTTAAACTCCAGCTTATAAATGTCCTGTCTGCGTTTTTTGCTTGTTTTGCTCTTTAAATCAGAAAAAGAGGGAAGGAGAGAGAGAGAGAGACCTTTGTGGTTGTCTCATGAGCCAATGTTATTGTGATTTGAACCTCAGCAACAAGGGGGAAACTGGTAAAATGTTAAAAACATAATCAGATTTATTTCTTCAAACCAGTGGGTCAGTGGGACGTTGGGAAGTTGACAGCACTATTTGCTGTGTGTAGGTGTGATAGTGGTCTATTGAACTGTCACTTGGTTTGATTTCTTAGCCTGCTTGCTTTCTGTGGTTGTAAATAGAACTGCTTGTGCTGATTTTGGGTGATTATTGTGAATACTCTGATTATTACATATACATAAATAATGCTGTGTTTGTAATGACAGTGTTGATTAACCCAGAATAACCCAGCACCATAAACAACACCTAAAATTAGCTCAATGAGAGGCATGTGGCACTAATGACCTGGGAGACATTTCTTCTGTGTTGTCCTCCGCTTCACACCTTTATCATACTTTTGTCCAAGGGACCAGGCAGCTGTATGTGACCATCTGTACCCAAACACAAGAAAGCATAACTTTGCAAGCTGCCAATAACTTCACACTGGACGAAGCTGAACTACAGCAAAGCTGCTCTTAGAAAGTTTGGGTAACTAAAAATACATAGAACCCCCCCCCCCCCAAAAAAACGATCAAATTGACAATGTATATGTGATTCAAAATTAAAACAAAATATACAAAAATAAAAATCAACAAACACACACTACTACTAACCTCAATCAGTGACAAATGGAAAAAGAAAGAACCTTCCCAAGTTTTGTTGACTATTTCAGTTTACAGATGTTCCCGACTATTTTAAGATTGTTCACTTCACATCAGCTGTTTCTGTTCCTCAGATAAAGGATGTGACTGTAGTAGATATAGATGCTGGCTGTGGCTGTGACACACAGGAGATGAAGACACAGTTCACTCTTTCTTCATAACTCATCAAAGTATATAATTTTATAATACTGTCTCATGTATTGACTGAATATTTTACAAGTAATCCATCAATGATTTATTTATTTCAAAAGTTGATTATTTAATGTACACTTCTGGATCTGGAAAGTGAGACATTATTTATTTTTCAGTTCAACAGTGCTGTGAACAGCAGGCAATTAATCTGATTTTTACAAACTCACCAAGCATCCACGTATGCTTTTAAAAGTTCATTATTATTGTTAGATTAGGCACATTATCTGCAACATTTGGCTGATAGTGAGCAAGGCTCAGTGACTCAGGAGTCCTCTGGAATTCTCTCAGACTGAGGAGCCTCTTCTGGTTCTGAAAAGTTTAGTTTGTTGTTTCTGTTACTGAGGATGTTCTATGAATGTGGCACCATGTTGTGTCATGCACATGTAAGGAATAAAAATCTACCATCAAAATATAATATCTAAGCTGCAGTGAAAGTAGCCTCTATGTTGCCAGTAAAGACTCCATGTTGGATGATCTCAGATTCCTTACAGTGACCGGAGACACATGACATTTGGTCCATAGGACTGAACAGAGGAATTAAAAGCCTGTGAATGCCAACCCTAGCCAGCAGCCAGCATCCTCTGGAGGCTAATTTAATCCAATGAAACCTTGGTCAGCACTGCCTGTGTCCTGCTGAGCAGCAGGAGGAGCTGTGGACCTTCTCACCGTCACAGTGTGTGTCTACCAAGCAGCAGCTGACAGACTCACATCACAGTTTGTGGTGTGCAGTAGTATCCTTGACTACTGCTAATGTAGAGGTGTAGTCTCCACGGAGCTGCAGAGCTGGCTGTGTGATGATCAGACTCTGACACAGCTGAACAGTCTCACCAGATGACTCTAAACTCTCTAAACTGAGAGTGGAGCCAAAGTGTTGTTTCAGAGGGCGGCTAGGGGGAAAAAAAGCATAATTAACAGTGTCTTTTATTGCAGGACCATGGTTTTCAAGCAAACTGGGAGTGACCTGAGGGAATCATGGGAAAGTAACAATAACAGCAGTCTGTGTGCTATGTTGGAGAGGGTATTGTATCAGTAGCTGTGTTACATCATTCACTCTTATTGATGCTCCTCTGTCAGAGTAAAAACGGGAGACAATACTTCTACGTAATGTCTCTTTGGAATAAACCGTGTCTTGAGCTTTCAGGTTCTTTTTATTGAACAAAACGCCAGATGTCATCATCAAGCTTCAGCACCACGTAGTTCAGGTGGATGAGGGGATGTCATGCTGTGATGTGACTGCTGCTTGACTCCTGTCCTGATGAAAAATACCAATGCTGTGCCTCTCAGAGACAGCAGAGGTTATTAAAGACTGCTGAACTCTTCTTACATTAATGTAGTTCCACTGATAATCAGACTGCTCTGCCTTAGAACAAGTCTACATAATGTACCTACTTACAGGAAATCATTAAAGAATTTAAAAAATCTATAGATGAACACATGAACCGATACAGTCCAATCAGATTTAAGTGTAGAGCTCTGA
>BRZM01000309.1:0-43222 GCA_033238685.1 Lates japonicus | reverse complement strand
GTGTGTGTGTGTGTGTGTGTGTGTGTGTGTGTGTGTGTGTGTGTGTGTATGTGTGAAGATGGCTTAAATGAGGTCGTCAGGTCACATAAGGACATGGAAAAGGGGGTGTGTCTCAGTTTGGGAGAGTGTCAGACTGACCATACACTCACAGGGCCTCCACCCGCACTGCGGTGACTCGCAAATGGTATGAAGAGTGGAACCAAAATAACCAGAGCATTTCAGCACAGTCATGAGAGTGGTGTGAGTGTGACTGACAGAACCATGATCCCACCCCAGCCTCAGTGAACACAGCAGAAACCCAACATGGCTTCAGACAGGCTGAAGAGATGTACAGAGATTAACTGGACCAAATGTTCCACCTGAGAAACAGGTTGGTAATGATTGACAGCCAGGAAGCATGTGACATCAGACAAGAGATGAAGTTCAACATCAGCCCAAATCAGCTCAATATTAGTTATTCATGTCATGGTTAAAAAAGAAAAAGAAGCCTGATATATCTGTAATCCTCACCCTCTGCACTTTTAATGGTCTGCTCAAAATTTTCCTTTTTGATAAAGCTTAGTTGACTCAGGCCTGAGTCAACTATAAATACATGTTACTAACTCGATATCTTCCCTTTTCCGTAGTCTTGTGCTCTTTCATCTCTCTCTCTCCTGTCATTTTCTGCAGGTATTTCTCCCTCTGGAGCTGTAGAGTCTGATCTGTGATGACAAGCCTCCTGCTGCTCCTACAACCCCACTCAACACCTGCTGTTATATTTAGATATTATTACTACTACTTCTAGTATTACTGCTATTATTGTTATTACTTCTTTAATAGTTATTACTATTATTACCACTATTGTATTATTGATACCACCATCTTTTCATGGAATCTGTGTTATGCTATGTTCTCCTGTCCCTATTAATCCTAGTGGATAAAAATAGTCCCCAACAAAATCCCAGTTTCCTCCTGTTTGTGAGCAGCTGTTTGTGGAAATGACTGTGAGACAGTGAGTCTTTCACTGAGAGCTATGTAGGAACCAGTGGTTGGAGCTGAGAGCCACAGATAGAGTATGGAAGTCAGGAGGTGTTGAGAAATGGACTAACACACTGTACATTTGATCCTTTCACGACATTTGTTGACAATAGGAAAAACACAGGCTAACACCAGACTTATTGTCACGGATAGGGGCAAGGACACAGGGACAAGGACCCAAATGCAGACAAAACAAAAGATTTATTAACAAAAGCCAAACCAACAAAAACTCACTGGCGAAAGGCGCAGGAAAAAGTCCAAGAAAGCAAGAGGTCCAAAACAAATCCAAAAGGAACACAGAGAGACACAAGGGAACACAGGAAAACACTGGAACACACAACACCTAACAAGACTCACGACCAAACACATCCGCAGGGCACTACAAATACTCTGACAAAGGACTGGTGAAACACAGGACCAACTTATAATCACGACGCAGACAGGCCATGACACTTATCTTTTAATCAATCCTGTCTCCTAAGAATTATGTTTATATAACTGACCTGAAACGTCCTGCTGCTTGGATCAGTTTTTATCTGTATAGCAGGGAAATGTCTCCAAAACATTCTCTGAAAACATAATGGTCTTCCCACAATATCTACTCACAACAACTAAAGCATGATGAATGTTTTTATGGTTCTATTATGATGACTCAAAGCCTCAGTGGTGTTGGTTAAACACTGACAAAGTCAACAGTGACTTGAAGCTGCAGACAGGATGTGTTTACCTTTTAGTCAGCCATGGTTCTATGGAGTCGCTTTATCTACCACTTTGGTCCAGACTACAGAGGATTCCCATCTCATTTACTACAAACATGTTCCCTTGAGGATGAATCCTACTGACTGCTGTGATCTGCTGACTTTACATCTGGTGACACCATGATGCTGGCATCTGTGTTTTTTTGTTAAATGTCTGTTAAATTGATTGCTGTGAAATTCAGTTCAGACGTTCATGTTCCCCTCAGAATGAACTGGAATAACTTTGCAGATTTTCTGACTTTTCGTTTAGTGCTATATTCAGATCAAAATATAATCAGTCCAGTTCTTTGCCTCACCGCTTTATGGTTGGTGCCTATTTTCAAATGCTAAACTAAGATGATGAAGATGGTTAACAGCAATGATTTAGCTTGTCATTGTCATGTGAATGGCCTCAAAGAGATGCTGGGGTAGCTGAAGACTCTTAGTCTATTCTGTCCTTAACCAAACTGTTTTATTGCAATGAACCTAACTACACACACAGGCAGTACGCAAACTCAGTTCCTCATTTTGTATGTCCACAGGTACAAAAACACAGGGGAAACACAGGAGTGACAGAGAACAGCACTACAAGACTCTCTGAGAGTGATGTGTCCTTATATAACGGACACACACTGAAGCACAGGGACGTTCAGTCGTAGCAGATAAATTCGACCACTTCTGGCTGCAGGCTCAAGCTCATACACTTCAAGTTTATGTTAAGTTCCAAAGAAGAAAAACCAAGAATGTGACTGGTGGAAAAACATGCAACTCAGTAATTTATTGGGTCAGAAACAACTTCTGTATAGCAAAGGAAATGACATGTCCATCAAGGAAGAATATGTAGCTATTTACAGCCACATGTTGGTGCAAAAATCCTTCAGCTTGATGGAACAAAAGACACAGGAAACAAGCTTCTCCAACCACAGCATAATATGGGCCATGCCAGCATATGCACAATATATTTTCTCCTCTTTGCCTTTCTCCGGCACGCAGACCTGTTGCAATGAGGTCGTTTGTCACGCTCCATGTGGAAAAAGGCTGTTTCCAGCCTGAAAATAGTCTATGCAGAGCGACACAAGGTCAGTCAGTTAACTGAGTGCTGTGAGGCCCTAAAAATGCTCTGCTAATGCTGAGCAAACTCATTCTGCATGCCTGTAATTGCATGTAAAAAAGCTTGTTACAGCAAAGTAATGTGACATGGCCCGCATTTATCTGACCAAGCATCCTTGGCAGGCTCGCCCTTCCCCTGAGGTTGTCGTGCAACGTGGATGATAGTGTTCATGTCTTCCAGCCCGTGGCCCTATCATTACGGTTCCCCTTGGCACAAATCCATGCTTTTTCCTCAAATCCATGCTTTCACTTTCCTGGTTATAAAATATGCCGCCCACGCAAATACACATGCACCGATTTAGATTTAACTACATGGTTGCCATTATAGCACAGATCTTATTTTAGCCTGAGGCACTGGGAACCTGCTGAGCTGTGACTGGGAGACATTGTAGACACCTACAGGAACATGAAGACATGTCTGACTGTTATGGACCTAAACACTGCAGGCTCCACAGATCTCTGGCACAGAAGGTTGTAAATTACATAAATCATGTGGTCATATTTTAGTTTGAAGAAATCCAGAGATAACACTGATACTGATGTGACATTTAAACAGCAGGCTTTTCTGAAAGTTGTTGTAATGCTGATTAGTTAAGAGGGAGCTGGTGTGGCTCCTCCCCATCACAGCTAGTTTTTCCTCATCAGTCTAATATGGCCATATTAGCATTTCCATGTTAGAAAAGATAGTTGTTGGGTGGTGCATGTAAGTTTTCTAAACATGTTATTAATAGTATGCAAATATCCTCCTGGCCAGCAAAGTTGATGTTGCCTGGGCTGGCCCAAGTCATACAGGTGTATTTAGACCCGTGAGACAGTGTAATTGCATAAAAAGTCAATACAAAGAAATGAGTAGGAGCGAACTGAAGTAACAACATGCCCATATTGAAAAGAAGCCCTCCTTATCAAATCAAATCTTGTGACTGTATGACAGAAAGAAGCGGAGTTCCTGATATGTTTTGAAATTCTTCAGGCTGAGTTACACTCACAGTACAGCTACTCTCAGCACACATAATGTCAGTGTATAAAATGGTAGCTAGTGTCTACAGCTAATGTCTGTACAGTTGGTGCAGAGACTGTCTGGGGAAAATAAACACTGCAAAAACAGTCCAGAGGTCAAATAACATGAGGTGAATATTCACTTCAGTCTTAACACCTTCAGTAAATCCAGTGAACCTCCCAGCAGCCTCCATGTTCCATGTCACATACATGGAGGAACATGGAAAGTGCAGGCTGGAGAACATGGAGACAAAAATGAAGGCAGATTTATAGCTGCACTGTAACAGAGGCTACTAATGTAACCACCACAGTGGCTGCACTGGAGCTAATGTGCACCTCCAGAGAAATGTCTCTACATGTCAGGGCGACAGCAGCTACATTAGATAAACAGTGTTATAATCTACAAGATTCTGATGCTTGTAGAGATTGTTCATGGTAAAGACAACATGAAGCAAGTTTTAAGTTTAAGTTCTTTTCAGTATCAAACATCAAACCAAGACGTCAAAATAAGACAAGGTAAATCACTGTCTATCACCAGGTAATGACAGAATGTAAACACTGTGGGGAACATACTATATCATCTTCACCAACCACATGATCGGGTTGTATCACATCTGCCATGAGCCTCACAGGAAATCCAGTTTTACAAACAGATCTCATGTTATGGACAGTAAAATGTTTGTTTAGTGTACAGTACAGATAATGAGTATGGTTGAGCCAGCTGCCTCAGGATACTTCACCAACACACTGAACCCTGTTTGCTGAGAAATTCCTTTCGTGTCACAGTCTCTGGGTCCTGCAGACCACACAGACAGTCATAGACAGCCACAGACAGTCAAAGTTTAGCTCCTCTTTCTCACTCCTTGCTGTGTTACATAACATTGGTGCAATATGGGTAAAAAGTGCTGATGGCCATACCACCCACTGTGATTGTTGGATGCCAGGTCTGGTTACCAAACTGTGTCACTGCTTCTTCCACCTCACCCCAATGACGATGTGGCAATGCAGGATCCTCTGCAGAATGTTTGTGCCAGGGAACTTATGTGTCTCAATGTGAGGACAAGTCTGTATGATAAAGTGGTGACAGTGTGTTGAGAGATGTGTGAGATAGATGGCTCTGTAAAACTGAAGTGATAAAAACAAAGACAGCTCAGCTCATGTTTTCCTCTCTCAGGGGACAGACAATGATGAGTGAAGCTTTGACCGGGGACACCTTGACTCAGCTTTTTGTGTTAGACCACATGTAGGAGCAGCAGCCACATAACTGTTGGATGGATTGCCATGACATTTGTTCCTGAATCCTACTGACTGTGGTGTGGCTCTCACTCTAGCTCCACCATGGGCTTTATATTTTATTATTTTCGTTATCATTATTATTATTATTGTAAAATGTGTCATTTGGTTCAGATATTCATGTTCCCCTCAGGATGAAATGTAATAACTTTGGTGATCCTCATCAGCACTTTGGTTCATGACCAAATACCCGTGATATAGGAACATTTGCTTATGGCTAATGTTAATTAGCGAATATTAGCATCATCATCAGTATGTTAGCAGTGTCTTTGTGAGCACACAATTTAGTTGTCACTTATGAGACTGCAACAAAAAATCCCCTGACCTTTGTTGCATGTCGAAGACTGCTGTCCAAAAATTAACAAACTAAACTTTTCTACTTGTATCTTTGTGAGTTTGATACAAACTGAGTTTATACACAGACTATTTCCAGGAAACAGCTGTATGCTGTAAAGACATGACAAATACTTTCACCTTCTTCCTTCTAATCAGCTTCTATGCCACCAAACTAACCAGTAGACATATACATGGAAGCTCTAATACAAACTCAGCTTGACTTAACCAACTCTAATGCACACCTGATGCCCTCAGCACTTTACATGCAGAAGTACAGAGTGCCAAAGAGAACATCTGGTACATGAGAACATCTGGTGAGTCCAGAAGCTCCCAGAGTCTGCAGACAGACTCAGACTCAAAATGCAAATCTAATTTAAGTGAATAGACACTACTTTGGAGTCTGGAATTCAGTTCTTATAATTCATCCATGGTAACTGTACAATGACAAATCACGATCATTTTGAGACCTAATGGAAAGTGTTTGCAGGGCATAATATCAGCCAGGTTTGTTACATAAATCAGTCTGAATCTGTATCTAACTGCTGTTAGGAATATTCATACAGTATAGAGGTCAGAATTTGTGAGTCTTTTCATGTGATAATCAAACAGATGAAAAGAGATTACAAAAGCTGCAAATGATTAGAAGTTGTTTAAGATTATACTTTTGGATATTATTTTTGATAAAGAAGGGTTTTATCGTATTCAAGGACATGGCATTTAGATTTTCACAACAGCACATGCTGTCTTTGAGGGGTTGACTAGAAAAGTGCTATATCAATGCTATTCTCTCTTTGAACATCTGCTGTTGTGAACATTAATCATGGGTTGTTTCTAACCTAAATGTTGCTATGGATCTACAGACCAGTTTCTTTATATCTTTTAAAGCTCGTCAGCCTCAGTCTTCATTTTATCCAGTTTAACCTGCAGGAGTTTCTAATGACTTAGAGGAAATAAAACAAGTGGAAAGTGACTAATAATGTTAATACTGCAGAAATAATTATAATAGTTTGATCAGAGGTTTTATCAGAGAGGCTAAGTTTTGGAAACAATTAAACCTCTCTCCAAGATAAATGATCCACAGTTATGCCAAAATGAGTGTCTCTAGAGAAGATCCCAAAACAATGGGCCTTCATTTCATACTCTTGATTCCCATCATTTTATCTACTTCTCTTTTCCATTTTAGTAAAGCTTTCTGCTCCACCTGTTGATACATCACTGTGTACTTTGGCAGTGTTCTCCTGTGGAACAAACAGGTCTCAATGTTAATGGGAGGCATTAGTCCCTCTGGATCAACATGAGACACACATCTGTCTTCCAGCTGTCCCTGGCAACAAATATGGCATCTCTTAGCCTGGGCCACTAACAGCTCCTAATAAGAAGGAAATGAAGCATGTTTGATTTGTGAGACAGGATGTCCATAAACTAACCTCAGGCCATGGACAGTCCAGTCCCTGCCTACATGATCAATAAAGTGACTAACAGAGGATGGGAGGGGATGTGCTTCTGTGTCTGAACACAAAAATGTAATTATCAAGTAGTAAAGACAATCAACTGGAAGAAATAAAAGAGCTATAAAGAAAATTATAAAATATGAAGTCAGTGAATTATTCTTTTATTAATATGATCACTGTAAAATTAAAGAGAAAAAAACACACAAATGGGTTTTCATCATGAGAAAGAATTTTAAAAGATCTTTTTGTTGAGTTCACTCTTTCCTAAGTTTTCTCTTTTCCATGTGGCTTGTTTAGTTTTGAAACTGACTTTAGAATGGATGGTGAGGCCAAAATCCTTTGTGGAGGAAGCAGACAAACAAACTCACACCAATAAACCTGTACTGGAACAATTTGAGTCCAATCTGTTAGCAAACATGTTCCTACTACATCCCGTAGAAACAGAGCAACATGAACACATATTGCACTGCTCAGCTTCAACAATGCATTCTCACTCCAAACTTGTCACATGTGGGCCATCAGAACCCCTCAGTGTCACTTTAACATGCATTTTTCTGTGTCACATAAAAATAAGGCATTCAGTTTGGAGGGAGTGTGGTTGTTTCATGTTCACTGGCCTAAGTTAGAACAAACACATTTCCTCATATACTATCATTACCAAAGAAATAAAATGATGACTCGTTCTCTTTTTTGTACTTTGAGCCATGAGGTCCAATAAAAAACAAAAAGTGCGTATTTTCATGCCATTTATGTGTGTTGGGAGTCACTCAAAACCCTAAAAAATGATTTCAGTGTTTACATCTGGCGGAACCACGTTCATTGGAATGAATCAGGCACCATCCTGGAACACAGCATTCACTCCTCTTAATACACCCATGCACCAGTGTAACCACAGATTAGGTAAACAGGCATGTTTCACTGGGAGCGTTCTTTTACTAGTATCAGCTGCAGGGATGACAACACAAACTCACATACAACTTCTCTAATAAACAAGTATGTATGGCTGGAGCCAAGGAAACCACACAGATACAGAGCTAAAATGCCTGTTTCACAGTAGTAAGAGGACAGCCATTTCTCTGAGGGTGATTTCAGCACTCAAACACTGAGCATGGCTGATTCCGAAGCCTCTCTGATGATTGACAGCTCAGTGTGAAGACAGGTCTGTTCAAAAGTTCTTACACAGTGTTTCCAGCCTTTTGCTGATGTTGACTTCAGTTAATTTAAAGAGAACATTGCTACGTGGGAGTTTTGGCTGAAAGCCTGTTTCTTTCTAAGCTTACATGATTTTGCAAATTTGAAACTATTTCAAAACCTGTTGGATAAACTATAAAATGCATTGGCTATTTTTGTAGCTGCTGAACTGCTGGACATGTAATCACATACAGTCATCATTTAACTGTCACTAGCCTGGTCAGAACTGACGGAAGGATGAATAAAGCCAAATACAGAGAGGCCCTTGCAGAAAATCTGATCTAGAGTGACCTGACACTGGGCTGATGGTTCACCGATCAACCTAACAAGGACCTGAAGCAAACAGCCAAGGCTGGAGTGTCATCAGGACAAGTCTCTGACTGTCCCTGAGTGGACCAACCAAAGACCAGACTTAAACCCCAGAGAACATGTGTGATGAGCAAAACTGGCAATTTTATCAATTTATTAAATTGATTATTAAATCTACAACACAATAAAGTGTAAAAAGTGAAGGGATCTGAATACTTCTTGACGCAACAATGTCAGTCTAAATGTTTTGGTCATTGAGGACAGTTAGGGGTTCCTGTCATGATGAATCAAATGAATGAGTGGTCAGCTGTCTCTATGTTCCTGTCAGTGGGGAAACACCTGCAAACAAATCTGCAGTCCAACTTGTGAGAGTTCATCAAGAAGGCCAGAGTTAAACACAGACAATGCAGTGCTGCACTGTTTCCACTTACTTACTTATTCATCATGTCCCCTGGGACATCCACACAACAGGTGAGGCAAGGCCAGTGAATATCAAATTGAAGTGAGTGCTGTGTGTGTCAGTACACGTTCCTGTTGTGACAGGACAAGGACTCTTGCTGTGCATGTGTTTGTGTACTGGACACTTAGGGATGTGGAGGCTGTCAGACTCATAAGCGTCTCTGATTCTTGCTTCCTGCAGGGCTGCCCTCCCTCAAATATCTGTTTTGTCACCCTGCCAAGAGAAGCATGTCACTCCTGTATCAGATTGCCTCCTCACTAGGTTTCCCAGTCGTCATGTGCAGCTGCTATAAATGGAAGCCTTTCATTGCACAAGCTTTCACTGGACCAGTCAGATACAGGCCATGTTGTAATGGCAAAATTAACCAGAGCAAAATGCTTGGCTTGACTGCTGATTTCTTTCTGATCTTGAGTGAATGTCTTTGCTGCTAATAACAGATTAACCTAGAGGGTCCTGTGCTGCTCTGGGCCTCTCAGTTTTTCAACCATCCAGGTGACCTTTGCGTGGCTTCACATGCATGTGTAGCTTTTTACAGAGGGTTTTCAGGTGATGTGTGCCCTTTGATATTGTCAAACAAGTAGCTGTACAAGGATGTACAGTTAGAGCCTTGTGTAAACCTGACATGATCACTGACATAAATACACACCAAACAATGCACCGTGGCCATTGTATTTCAGTTATGCAGCACATTTTCATAGCAACACATTTTATTTGTGTTGCATATTAGTGCCATCCACTTATTATGGTAGACACTTTCCAGCATCTCAACAACTAAAACAGCAGCTCACCTTAAACAGCATTAAGCACATTTGACAGCACAATGTTCAGCCTTAACAACAGGGAACAGACACTGATGTACACAGTTCATTTCAACAGTGAAAAGCTGCTCTCTCCTCATGTGTCACTGGGACAGTCTGAGCTCACAGGAAATGTTTGTCAACTGATTTTGAGGAAACAGGGGCAATGTAGTTCTGTATCTGTTACCTCTGGAGTCATATCTGTGAGTCTATGCTGAGTATATCTCAGCTCTAACAGGTCCTGGATTCAGGGTGCCCTCATCTGGGACATGGAATCTTATCCCAGGAAAGTTTTTTTTATGCAACCTTTTTACCAGACAGACAGGAAATTCACTCCAAAATTTGCTGGATTGAAAACAAATAAATAGATCAAACAAACACAAAAAACCCTGCATTGTGAGGCCCTGGACAGCCGCACCACTCATCATTTATTTATTTATAACAATCAACATTAATCAACGTTGCTGAAAATGTGCCAGTGTTAGTCAGGGCAATTATAAACTCCAGTTCGTTGGCAAGATGTTGTGAAACCAATGAAACGATGATTAGAAATTACAGAAAAGATGCCATAAAGACAGTGACAGCAACAAAATCAGTGTTCACACAAAGTAACAGGGAAGAGCGCAACATTAGTGGAACAACACAGGAACAGTATCCACTATTCTGTACAAGTCCTCCAACCTGAAACACTATATCGGCCATTTGTTCCTACCCTCTGATACCACCCATAGGAGTGTCTCCTGAAATAGCCCACCTATGGTGGCAGCATGCTGGACCTTTGTCACCATGGTTATAATAATAAACAAGCGGTTAAGGTTTTGGATGGTCATGATCAAAAGAAATGGCGTGACAATCAGTTTCAACATGGGAAACAAACAGCAGTCTCCTGTGTCAGAGTCCTGTGTTTTGTTAATCTATTCATCTAACAAACCTCCTCCTTATGTGAACTTATACTACATCACCTGACTTCCTCTTTTGCTCCATAATTACTACAGCGGCTAGAGGTCACCTAACAATAAAACCTAACTATGGGTCATAATAAGCTGCTCCACAGACAAACTTCTGGGCTGTTTTTCACAGGACAGTCTCATTCTGTGCATTTAGCCATGCAAGCAAAACAAAGCAACTAAACAAAGCAAAGCAACATCGATTCTAGCCATTTTTTAAAATGCATCTTATACAATAACACCAAAAACAGAAGTTAGGAGCACACTGTTAACAAAGTACAAGTAAATATATCACAATTACCCAAGCCTACAGTCTCCACACATGCTGGCCATCAGCCTACTTATTACTTTGTGTTTTTCATCTGATTGGCTATTGCCTCCTGCATGTTTCATGGTGTCCCTGTGTTACTCAATCCCAACATATTGGGCTATATCAATATACTGTATATGAGAACAGACATTAGGAGAGAAGCAAACCGATAAAGCACTGAAACTGGCAGACACTAGGCAGATTGCAAATATGCTACAATGACGACATGGATATGCAAATTTGTGTCATTATGTCGATATTTAGCAACTTTTCAAGCGGGTTTTAGCTTCTTTCCACTAACAGCAGCTGTTTACAGCAGCTCCACAACTGATTTCAAATACATCCTCAATTTCATATATTAACCAAACCTGGTCCAGACATGTCCTATTCCTTTCCACTACTGTATATTCCCATCACTGTAAATATCACAGACACAGACAAATGGACGGGTCCATCATCCATGCTTTGATAAATACTCATGGTGTCAGCAAAGCAGCTCTTTACCTCTTCATGGAGCAGGTTCATGTGCCGGGTAAACTCTGTGTGTAAAGACACACGCACAGTGCCATCAGACTGCTTCAGCAGCAGTGGAAAATGCTGTAACTCCCCTTCTGACATTTTTGCAACTCTGTACTCCAGTTTACGCACAAAAGCATCCAGAGCATCTTTGCACTGCATGACGTTTGATTCAGGTCCCTGCATCCGCTTGTTTGTCTCATTGTAGAGCGTGAGCCAGCTAGGCCGCTTTGATCCAAAACGCATCAGTCAGCTGTTCAAACAGTGGTCGACTGTGATCTTTCAAGAATTCTTTTATTTTTTCTTGCAGTTCCATAAAACACACAAACACCTGTCCACATGACAACTACTGTGCCCCCATGTGTAGCAGTAATGTCTGATGTGCTCCATCCTCACACAGCTGGGCAAAAAGTCTCTTGTTAGAAGGGCAAGCTTTAATAAAGTTTACAGCTTTAACAACAGTTGATAGGATGTTTTTGAGGTCTTCAGAAAGTTTTTTACTGTCCAGTGCTTGGCGATGTAGCATGCAGTGGAAAAACGCGCACACCGGGGCCTTTTCCTTCAAGCGGCTGTTAAATCCCTTGTTTTTGCCCATCATTGCTGCACCCCGTCAGTGCAACATGCGACCAGGTTTTCATAGGGCAGATTGTTGGATGAGAGATAGAAGTCCACAGCCAAAAATATAATATAATAATAATATAAATCCTGCCCTGTTGTTGTTGTTGTTGTTGCTAGATTTGTAGACACATTTGTTTCAAGTCATCACCATCAATATACTGCACATAAACGATAAGCACAGAGTCGTCTGCCACTGTTGTCATTTCATCCAGCTGAATGGCAAAGGGAACATTCCTAAGTTTCTCGTGCAGCTGGTTTTGCCAATCTGCAGCCATTTTATCAATTCTGTCTTTGACAGTGTTGTCAGAGAGTTGGACAGTTTTCACTTTCACTTCAACCACCTGTGATCCACACAGCCTCTCCATAATTCTCAGGCAGGTGGGTTTGATTAGCTGCTCTCCAGTATTGTGTGGTTTTTTAGTCTTGGCAATTAACAGTGAACACCCAAATGATGTCTCCGTGGCTCTGTGTAAATCACTACCTGCTCTTTCTTTTCTGATGTCCATTTATCTTCTTGATAGTGCCAGCTGCTTCTTCCTCTCAAAATATTCCCGACTTTCACCAATAGTCTAGTGGTGTTTTAGTTTCCTGGTGTCGTTTCACGTTTTGAAGCTGTGCATTACCATGAGCAAAACAAATAAAGAATAAAATGAAACATTCTGAAAGAGATATTTTTGTGACATAAACAGATACAGATAGGAGCTTCTATAACCCTAGTGCTACTGGAACACAGCAGTTCATTCATTTTTCTGCAGCTGTGTCTGTGTCCTGTCTTGTTGTGGAAGTGTTACAGCACAGGCAACAAGAAATATGTGTTTCTGATCATCTGTCAGGTGACCATGTCAACAGTATTATGCTTCACACTACATCCCCTTTTAACTCACAACACAAACTGGTTTATGTGTGAGATAATGTGTTAAAGTATCCTTAAGCAAGATACTTAACCCCAAATTTCCCCCGATGATATACCATCAGTGTGTGAGTGTACGTGTGACACAGTGACAGTGTAAAGTGCTCTGGGTGGATGTTAAGACTAGAAAAGCTTTATGTAAATCCATTTACAGTTATATATATATGTATTATAAGGGTTTCAACTTTGTTTACAGGACAGTGTTGTAGTGTCAGCACAGCAACAGCCCCTCCACGTCCCCTTCTGAGTTTATTTGCAGATGTCAGAGATGTTATCCATGGTCAGCTGGTGGGTGACCTCACAGAGCGTGTGATTCCCACACAGCACTGAGAACATGACCTGGGCCTTGGTCCATAAACATCCCCAGGAGGTCACCCAAGGGTGTACCACACTGCCACTGTGTACTGGCACTGAGATGGTGTGTGTACTTAGGGAGTACAACAGCAACAAATACCCCTGCTGTTTTATAGTACATTATATATGTGTATATTTATCAAATAGTTTCCTCAAACTACACATACTATGTACTCTTTGAGCACTTAATTAGGAACACCACACTAACACTGGGTACTTCCTCTTTGCTCTGGATTCCTACCAGATATTGGAAACTTTCCTCTGAGATTCTGCTCCATGTTGACGTTACTGCATCACATCATTTCTGCAGATGTGTCAGCTTCACAGTCATGCTGCCGATCTCCTGTTCTACCACATCCCAAAGATGTTCTACTGGATTCAGATCTGGTGACTGGGGAGGCCACTGAAGTTTACCAAACTCACTGTCATGTTCATAAAACCAGTTTAAGACTTTTGCTTTGTGATATGGAGCATTATCCTGTTGGAAGTAGCCATTACAAGATGGTACACTATAGCCATGAACGTGGTTAGCAACACTACTCAGATAGGCTGTGGCATTCAAACCGTGATTGATTGGTATTAAGGGCCAAAAGTGAGCCAAGAAAACGATTCCACAATTCCCCACACCTTTACACCACCACTGCCAGTCTGCGCTGTTGGCACGAGGCAGGTTGGCTCCATGGATTCATGCTGTTGAAGCCAAATTCTGACACTACCCTTTGCTACTTGCTACATGTTTCCAGTCTTGGTGAGTCTGTGTCCACTGCAGTCTCAGATTTCTGTTCTTGGCTGACAGGAGTGGAACCTGACATGGTCCTCTGCTGTTGTAGCTCATCCATCTCAGGGTTGTAGGTGTTGTTCACACTGAGATGAAGCTCACCACAGTTATAATCTGAGTTACTGTTGCCATACAGTAGGTTTGTTAGCTTCTCATGAAACAATACAATATTATAATTAGGCTATCACCATCAAACACATTTGTTTTTAAATGTATATCCTCAAAGTCCCAGAGCGTATGGAGCCTGGAGTGCGACACAAAAATGCTCTGTTGGACTTAACACATCTTTACATTAAACTGTAAAATGTTAAACAATAAAAAAGGAAATGTTCCAGGCTTGAGCACATGAATACATGTGTAGTATTGAAATGGTCTTTTTTATGCTGTATGTTAGTTTCTTCTACACAATTATTTTCACAATCATCCTTTAAATATTATTTAAAGATCACATCCATCCATGTCCAGGACCTGCCTCCTTACATCCTTCATTCTCAAACACTTTATACACTGAATAACTTCACACTTGTCCAATGTGAAACAGGGGTAAAGTATTGTACTGTTGGTGTTAATGCTGTGTATGCTGACAACATGTGGTAGTGTTTATGTCTTATACAATACTGAGCATACTCATTGAGGTTGGGGATTTGCACTGTGTTCTCTTGTATTACACGTACCGGCTGGCACTGAGTAAACAGATGCTGATTCTGCAAACAGGTGAAATAAGTGAGACAGGGCAACTTCACTTCCGACCATTTCAGCCTCGCTCAGCAGAATCAATTTATTAACAGTTTGCTATTAAAACAATAAAACATTCCCTTTTTAATCAAATGTCCATCCATTCACACAATCCGTCAAAACAAAACTGAGATAATTACATATTGTCTTCAGCATTCAGTATCCTTACTGAGTTATAAGTTGTGCTTTAGTTCATTAAACCAAAATAAAACAATAACACTGTCTGTTACCTTTGCAGGTTGTATCCTATAACCTTGAATAAAATGAGAATTACTGTTCTAGTTACAGCTTTCATTATATAAGCATTCGATAGCCTTTAACAGTGCATGAGCTTACGGCTTTATCCTTTTTTTTTAGCATGTAAATAACGGTTTTAAACAGATTTTAACCATTTTACACATTTGAAAAACACCATAAACCGCGTTAAGAGTGAAGTAAGTGCTACGCTGCCTCCTGCTGGCTACAGACAGCAATGTTGTACCTGTTAATTTCCCATCAAAAAATAAGTAATATGTCTATTTAGACACCTTAAAAGTATGTAGATGCTACTTATCAAAGCAAAACACACTATCATAATCGTGACTTCACAATAGTGGCGTCACACTTGCACAGTGTTATTTTCACCAAACACATTTCTACTCAACACACTGTATTCATTACATGACCCTGCATAACTTATCTTAGATTATTATATAACAGTGGGTATACTGCCCAATTTCCTCCTAACTAACCAGGTAAGTGCGGTAGGAAGGCTGGTCTCTCATAAAGCATCCCTTTGTGAGTCAATTATTTTCTCGTGGGAGTGGCTTCAGTGGTTTCAACACTTAAAGACTGGTCTGTCTCACTGATGATCACTGCAGTCACTGAATGATCTGTGTGAGTAGAGAGCAAGGTTTCTACCCATCAGTGCCAGTCTACCATGTGTCTGTGCCGGTTGGTGGTTAAACCAATTTAAGTGCAGGTATAACTTATATGTATGTCTGTGATATTACCATTTTATAGTTCAGCTAACATCTTACTAATATTAATGGTTGGGTGTTAGAATATTACCTCATCTGTACCTTTGATGCATAGCACTGCAACAAGTTAAAAATTAAATGATAGATACATTGTAACAGCCCTTGAAGGTTCTGTAACATTCAGATAAACCCACACTGGTGGTCGTAAAGTGAACTGTAGTCAGTATCCTTTTGGTAACACTCCGTAGGTAGGCGAAAGTGAGCATTCATCAACCAAAATAGTGATAGTGACACACAGATTTTGGCATACGTCCTGTGCGGCTGGTGAAAGCATGAATGTTTTTATTGTCACAAACCTCGTCATGTCATTGCGGCCTGTCCTGTGCTAAAAAGAAAAAAACAGTTTACAAGTAAAGATCCATCTGCCATAAGACTAATTCAGAGTGAGTCAGTTTCTAGCCTGCTAGAAATTTTGACAGATGAATTGCCACAACGGTAAAATGATGATGAGTTTAAGCCTTTCATTTGGCATGTTGACTGGCAGTGAGGCAGACAGGGTTCCGATTACCATTTTGAGAGCCAAATTCTGACCCTACCCTCTGCTGCTTCAACAGAAATCCAGATCCATCAGACCAGGCTACATGTTTCCAGTCTTCAACTGTCCAGTTTTGTTTCCAGCTATTCCAGAGGTAGTAGAAAATCCTACTGCAGATGTGTGTGTTGCCCCTGTTACGCTCGATGCACCTACTGTTTTTCCAACGTGTATTGTGACACGTGCCCAGGCCTGTAAACTTGTCGATTTATTGGATCTTTCAGATTTTTTGGTAGCGTCTGATGACTTGTCATCTCCTCTTCGGAAATATAAACTTACCTATTTCTGTTGATGTGTTACCAGGTGAGGCAGATTTGTGTTTAGTAGTAGACAGAGAGCAAGGCGGCGCAATCTGACACTTCAATGGCCGCCTGTCTGTCTGCTGCTCAGGAGCACAGCCCCTGACTTACCTGTTCAATAATGGCGTCTTAATGCAAAAATGGTCCCCGGTGTCTGGGACAGAATGTGATATGGTTACACAGGTAATTGGGCCAAAGCAGTTCCGTCTCCAAGTGTTGACTCTAGCCCTTGATCACAGCCCAGATGGGCATTTAGGAATCAAGAAAAAACACCATTGGGTGTTCCAGTACTTCTTCTGGCCAGGGTTAAAATACAATGTTGCCAAGTTCTGTTGGTCTTGTCATGTTTGCCAAATAACTGGAAAACCAAACCAGGTTATTCCACCTGCTCCATTACACCGGATCCCAGTAACTGGGGAACCCTTCGAGCATGTCATAGTCAACTGTGTCGGTCTTTTGTTGAAGACCAGTCACCGGTCACCAGTACCTGCTCACCATAACACACACACGCTTTCACGAGGCCATCCCATTATGTACATTAAGGGTTAAAGCAGCGGTGAAAGCCTTGGTTAACTTCTTTTTCACATTTGGTTTGCCAAAATGCATTCAGACTGATCAGTGGTTTAACCTTATGGCCAAGGTTTTTGCACAAGTTTTGTCTGAGTTGTCTGTTAAACATCAGGTATCCAGTGCATATCATCCTCAGAGTCAGGGCACACTGGAGAGATTCCATTAGACGCTAAAATCTATGCTCCAAAAATATTGTGTTGAGTCTGACAGGGAGTGGGATTAGGGTCTGCCAGTACTACTGTTTGCCACTTGAGAAACCACTGAGGAGCCTCTTGGATTTCTGCTGTGGCTGCTGCGAGAGAAATGGCTGGCAGACAAGCTCAGCCCCGTGCTTTCCACAGCACAGTTTAAACTGAAAAAAAAAAAATGATGGGAAAAATCTTTGTCGCCATTTCCAGCCAGGTGATTTTGCTTTAGTTCTATTACCTGTTGTGGGTTCTAGTCTCCAGTTGCAGTTCTGTGGCCCCTACGGAGTCAAGCAAAGAGTAAGTGACACAGATTAAAACACCGGACAGAATGAAAAAGTCCCATGAGTGTCATGTCAACATGCTGAAACCAAGTCAGTGACCAAGACAGACTCATTTTCTCTCCCATAGATGGTATAGATGATTGTGTGGACTGTGTAGGTTCAGCCAAATACGTCACCAAGTTATACCTACAAAAGAGATACTACAGCATTTTAAAGCTTATGCTGGTTCAAGCTCCACCCCACTTCTTGTGTATTCTGACCATAGTCAGAGTAAAGTTACACTGTTATCATAGTTTGACTATAAGCTATACACCGATCAGCCATAACATTAAAACCACTGACAGCTGAAGTGAATAACATTCATCACCTTGTTACAATACAACACAACACTACAGGAGATCTTCAGAGATCCTATGTCCAAGCCCCAACAGGTCAGAGCTGTTTTAAATAGGCCCCCCAGTATGAGGGGGACCTATGCAATATTAGATAGGGCCCACAGGTACTGAATCAGATTGGGATCTAGGAAATTTGGAGCCCAGGTCAACAGCTTTGGCTCTTTGTTGTGTTCCTTGAGACATTTCTGAGCATTCTTTGTGGTGTGGTGGGAACATTATCCTGCTGGGGGAGGCCCCTGACATTAGGGAGTATTGTTGCCACTGGGAGCGCGTGCTTGGTTTGTGACAATATTTAGGTGGGTGGTACATGACAAAGAAACGTCCAAATGAATGTCAGGTACAAAGGTTCCTCAGCAGAACATTGTGTTATAATGAAAAGTGTTATTCACTTCATCCACCGGTGGTCATAACGTTATGGCTGATCAGTGTATGTGCAACCCGGTCTCAGGGCAGTTTGTGAAATAGTCAAGAAAAGTAATTATCGATTCATGCCCACAGATACAAATTTTCCATGCCTCTCAGCACGACTTTCAAACTAATGTATCTCAATTGGAAATAACTTTCATGTCCTCGCCACATATTTTTTTTCTGTCACTTGGGACTCCGCAGTGTGGAAACTGTTTTGTTTTTTCTTATATGTTTGCTGATTTTTAAGTATCTGTCACGTTTTAATGTATGTCTACATTTGTAGATTCTATTGCTGTTCCTTGTCTTACGTTTCTGTGATTTATATCAGTTTTGTTTTGGGCTCAACAATACCCATAATATTCAGGTTTTTTGCTATGGAGAAGAAGCACATCAGCTTTGATGATTAAATATTGCCTATGCCCCCAAACTCTTGAAAATAGAAATTTCCATTAGCTATTTCCCATGTTACAGTCACGGGCTATCAAACACCATTTGTTAACAGAAATGGTAGTTTTTGGGCTGCGGCAGACCGGGGTCAATTCAAAATGGAATGTAGCCCATCGATGGCAGACAACCCAAAGGGATATGGAACGCATCATGTCTACCCACAACACAGTGGCCATCCCGAACCCTGACCTGCCTGCCTTTACACTAATTTGCAGCAAATCTAGTAACATGGCTGCAAAAACAGTACAAAGATGGGGTGACAGTATTCATGTCCCTCATTTAATCCTTGCAGTTATCACTTTTTTTTTAGGTTATTTCATAAAAATCAACTTTTCACTGCTACACTGCATTTGACCTCTATTATTTATTCATTCATTCAGTCTATGCTTTATTATAAGATTTTTTTTCTTTCTGAGAGCTGATTTAGAGCAGTTGGTGACAGGCCTATCTGTCATCGCTGTCCCCTCCATTTCATTGAAAAAAAAAAGTAAATAAAATATGTGATAACAATTATACTCATAGAAAGAGGGGGCTGCTTACTGTAGCCTACTTGAGCCTAATATCCTGCTAGCATTTCTATATACTGATATATTTTGGACTATATTGATTGTTTTACACTGCTCAAAAAAAATAAAAAAATAAAAAAATAAGGGAACATTTAATCATCACAGTATAACACCAAGTAACACCAAACCGGTACAATGGAGAGGCAAAAGCAAGACAACCCAGATCTAAACTGTCAACCCACTGAGGGCTGGATTCAAAATCACACGAAAGTAAAAAACTGAAACCGCAGGCTGATCCAACTTTTTGAATTTCATCACAACAACTGTGACTCCCAAAAATGTCTGGGCATGCTGGGATGGTGTCCTGGGAGCTGTTCTCCCAGATCTGGGTCAGGGCATCCCTTAGCTCCTGGACAATGGTACTTGGTGGTACTTGGTGGCATCAGATGCACAGTCAAGTCAATTTTATTTATATAGCACCAATTCACAACAGGAGTTATCCCAAGGCACTGTATATACAGAGCAGGTCTAGACCTTACTCTTTATCTTATAAAATTTACAAAGAGAGACCCAACAGATCCCACCATGAAGTGGGGTTAAGGGAAAAACAACATTGCAAAATACACAGTCTATGTCTAGATGTAAGTAATAATAATAGTAGTAATGATAGCCATAGGAATAATAATGACAGAACAGTGAAACATTAATAGCAGTAACACTACCCTAAACACTAATAAATTTTAAGTGTAAGAACAGCCGTTGAACTGGATCGTGCGAGCAGCAGGAGACTCAACAGCTCCAGCGGCAGAGAACCTGCAGTAAGTGAGAGAAGCACAGCCTGGGCACTAATTTGCTTGAGGGAAGAAACACACAGAGTGACGCAGCAATATCAAGACGGCTTATAGTAATCTTGTCGGCAGGACAACATGGACAACATTTACTAACTACTAAGCTTAACTGATGCATTGAGACTGACCCAACCTGCTGAAGGTAAAGTGGTAACCAGTGAAGCCTGAAAAGAAAAGAAGAAAGTTAAGGCATGAGGATGAGTTTTAGTTTGGTTAAGGACCTCCTTCAGCTCAATGTCTATCAATAGGGAGGGGAGGAGGGGCCCTGATGGAAAGAGGCCCTGCAGCCTGCTTGACTTCTTTTTAACCTCATAACCCGACGAGGAGTGAAGCCGGCCAGGCGCCGGGCTCCCATTTTCCATCGTCAGTCTCATTACTGTATCTCTTAGACTATATCTGCTATCGAAAAAAGTTAGCAGTTCCTGAAAGTAGAGATAGAGTAGAGAGTGAAAGCATAACTTCTCTTTCCGGAACTGTTGGAATTTTTGATAGCACATATAGTTCAAGAATCGGTATGAGACTGACGCATGGAAAATAGGATCGCGGGCGCTCCCGTCGGTTTATGAGGGTTAACTCTGGGGACAGACAGCAGCCCTGCACTCTGAGAATGCAGAGCACGAGAAGGAATATAAGGATTAAGAAGATCAGACAGGTAGAATTAGAATTTTATAGGTCATTAGGAGCACTTTAAAGTCAGATCTAACATGAATAGGGAGCTAATGAAGGGAGGCTAAAATCAGAGTAATGTGGTCAGACTTTCTAGACTTAGTTAGCATTCTAGCTGCAGCATTCTGAACCATTTGTAGACTTTTAGTGCTAGCATGTGGTAGGCCTGAAAACAAAATCTTATAGTAATCAAGTCTAGGGGAAACAAAAGCGAGAACTAGAATTTCAGCATCTGCCATGGAAAGAAAAGACAGAATCCTAGCTATGTGTGTAGGTGAAAAAAAGTGATTCTTGTTAACATCTTTATTAGCACGATTGAAAGAGCAGGGTCAAATATGACACCAGATTCTTGGCTGTCGTGCTTTGAGAAATCACACAGTTGTCCAAGGGATAGTTACTTGATCAAACAGGTGTCTACTCGCACCAGGCACATACAGCTGGGTATCATCAGCTTAACAGTGAAAATTAATTTCATGACTCAGAATAATTTGGCCAAGAGAAATACTAAAGAACCAGAAAAGCAGAGGCAGAACAGAACCCTGGGGTACTTCATATTTCACATCAGAAAAGGTTTATATGGTGGTAATAGAGACACACAGTTCTGTCAGATAAGTTGGATTTTAACCAGCTGAGGTTGAGCCAGAGATTCCAAATCTATATATCAAGTAAGAGGAGCAGAGGAATTGGAATCTGAATCCAGAGAGTGAAAGATCATTTATTACTTTAGCAAGTGCTGTTTCAGTAGGTGAAAGGCCTAAAGGCAGACTGAAAAGGTTCGAAAAAGATTATTATCAGCTAAGTGAACGAAAGCTGCTGAGACAACTTTTCTAGTATTTTAGAAGAATGGAAAGATTTGAAACAGACTGATAATTACTCAGAGACCCAGGGTCAAGGTGTGGTTTCTTAGTAAGGTTTAACCACAGCTGTTTTAAAGCTAGAAGCGGCGGCAGTTGCCGATAAGTCAGCCAATGAATTCACCAATGGTCAGCACTGCAGGGCCCAAGACTGTACACAATATCTTTGGAGAGTTTACCTGGTAAAGGTTGGAGAAGGCAAGTAGTGGGTTGAAGCCTACCGGCTTGGTACAATGGTCAGAGATGCAGTGTCAAAATTCATAGAGCAAGAAACTCTCTGAGACTCAATGTAATGCTTTCGGCTGGTTCTGCAGCAGATGCTGGAGATGAGGAACTGATTTTTAATCTAATCTCATCAATTTTACTGCAAAAAGCTCATGAGTAGTAAGGGTGAGCAGCTAAGAGATGACTACTTTTGGCTGCTTTTCAGTGAGAAAAATTTTGGGATTATGTTTGTGCTATTAGTTAAGTTAGAAATATGCTACTCGGCATTAGACGGTGCAGCCTTGCTATATATTCCCAACACACTGTTGTGCCACTGGAGATACAGAGCTTCTGATTTTGATTTACACAATTTCGCTCCAATTTCCTGCAGGCCTGCTTCAGAGCACGTGTTTCATCTGAACCAGCATGAGCCTCTTGACTGTCTAACTGATGGTGGGAGGTGCAACTGAATTGAGGAGACTAGACAAGAGTCGTATTTGGCAGATATATAATGTCTTGCTGGAGGTCATTTTAGGGTTCTGGTGGTGCTCCTCCTGCTCCTCCTGCATAAAAAGAGCAGATGCTGGTCCTGCTGCTGGGTTGTTACCTTCACTTTAAGCGCCATCCAGCTCTCCTCATTATAGCCGGTCTCCTGGTATCTCTCCATGCTCTTGAGACTGCTGGGAGACACAGCAAACTCCATTCCTTTTGGTTTGTCTTGCTTTGCCCTCTCCATTGTACTGGTTTGGTGTTACTTGGTGTAATGCTGTAGTGATTAAATGTTCCCTTTTTAAAAAAAAAAGTTTTTTTGAGCAGTGTAAAACAATCAATATAGTCCAAAAATATATCGGTATATGAAATGCTAACTTGGGATATTAGTCTCAACTAGGCTACAGTAAAGTATCCTCTCTTTCTACAAGTATAATTGTTGTCATTACATCACATCACGTTTATTACTTTTTTTTCAATGAAATGGAGGGGACAGGGATGGAAATGCATAGGTGACCTATCACCAACAGCTCTAAATCAGCTCTCAGTAAAAAAAATAAATAAATAAATAAATAAAAATCATATAATAAAAGCATGGAGCTGAATGAATGAATGATGGAATGATAATGGAGGTCAAATGCAGTGTAGCATTGAAAGTTCATTTTTATTAAAATAAAAGGCAGGCAACCTGAATAAGCTAATATGAGTTAGTTATAAGTACTGCTTCATTTTAAATGTCAAGTATGTTCTTCTTATTTCACTGAACTTTAAGAAAGTAGTTGACTGCTGGTGATTTTAGTTTTCATTTTGTGAATTTGAATTGAAAGGTAACACAGTTACAACTGGTGGACTAGCTGGAAACACTTACCCTGCTCTACAGGATTTGGACTACTGTACTTATGAGGGACCCAACTTTCAGGACATAACTGTAGGACCTACAGGACATAACTGTAGTATATGAGAAATGTGGTGGAAAATCAAAAAGTTGGCAGCAGTTTACTCTGTGCCACTAGTACCCATGTCATACATTGACCCCGTCTGTGACAGCATCCAAATATTCCATTACGGTATCTCCGAGCATGTCCTGTGGTAAACCTCCGGTCACTGATTACCTCCTTACCAGGTTGCCTGTTCATCATATTGACTTCTCTCTCCCACCAATACTGAGTGACTCTGGATTCCATCATCGTAAGCCAGTGCTAATGTTGTCCCACTGTCATGCTGCTTTCTACTTTTAGCCAGCCGCTGCATACCTGTCAGACCTCATGTTCTTTATTCTAGCTGATTTTGTGGGTGATATGTTCTTCTGTGAATGAGCAGGTGAGTTGCAGCGTCAGCAGAACCGAGACTCTACGATCGGCGTGTAGAGAACGTATTCCTCCCATCATGGACTGTGGTTTCCAGGTGGCTCTAGGCAAACTGTGGATATGGATATGTGATTGTTGAGCCTGGACACCAGGTGCTTTATTTTACCTTTAGATTAGTTTCCTGACCATTTTGTGGAAGATTATTGTTGTTTGTTACAAGCGGGGAAAACCTGCTCACAATAAAGAGATTAATGGTTGTAGTGAAAAAAAAGAATATCCTATGTAGAGTGTCAGCAGACAAACAACAACAAAGCTTATTTAATTCAAGTACTTCAAATGACCCACATACAAATTGGCAATGGAGTCCACTGTTTGCCTCCAGTTTCCCCCAGTGTTGGTTTCTTGACCATGAACCATGATCTTTTCCTAACCTTCCCCAAGTAGTTTTTAGCTGCCCAAACTTAATCGAACCTCAACCAGAGGTGACAGGTCAAAAAAGACTTTCAACCTTCAGTAATTTTTTGTATTTTGTTATTTAGTGGGACTTGTTGGAAATATAGTATTTACTATCTCGAGTTACTATCTCTGTTTTTAGCACCTATATACCAAGACAAATTCCTTGTATGTGTAAACTTACTTGGCAATAAAGTCTGATTCTGATTCAGCGGTTGCGGAGGGCAGCTCCCAGTGACCGACAGTAGAAGCCAAAATTCTTCCATAGGGATTAGTGTATGTTTTTATCTGTACAAATGTGAGGATGTAGCCCTGTCCACACTTGAAACAAAGATATAATGAGCAATCCCTGCATGTCCTTGTTTTGGCACCATGGTTTGAGCCAGGCTGTGGTCACCTGACCAGGGTGTGGGCTCAGTGCTGTGTTGTACTCGATCTGCAGCTACGCTTTGAGGGCAGGAGACCTCAGGTCCTGTGACTGCTGCTCCTTGGCTGCTCCAGGTGAGGACATACTCAGAGCTACATTAAGTCAGGGGGGTAGATATAGACCCCCCTCCCCTCCTTGTTTAAATGCTGATAGAGTGTCATGACTGCACAGCTTCCTTGCACTGTGAACTCACATTACAAACTGACACACACACACACATCCATGTAATAATTTGACATCCACTGCTCCCTGGAGTAATAAGTAACTCCTCCCTTCCATCTTGGGATAGCAAAATGATATGGACATTTCTCTGCAGTTCATACATTTCACACAGACTTCGGATAAAATAAAATGGTAAAATGGTGGTGAGCTAAAAAAAAGATTACCATCTAGGGAAGATGGGCAACTGGCCCAAATTCTCAGAACCCAAGAGGCCTTTAAAAGCCCTAAGTTTATTGACTGGCATTTGATTTATGGTGATTTGATTAAGTGTAAGTTTGTTTGGAAATACACACATTAAAAGCTCAGGATCCAGTAACATTTACTGCCTGACCTCGAGGCTCTGTCTAGTTTTAAAGCATTCATTATTATGATTGATCTTGTGCTTAACTGCTCTGCTAAGTAATTCCTGAATTCATTTGTGTTCAAGGCCACGGAACAGTGCAGCACACTGCACACGTGCACAGAGTGGAGGTCACTAGGAACCCAGCACCACACTTTGCTATGGATGGGTCTGTAAACAGAGATGCCAAAACCTGCTGGTGAAAGTCCAAAGACCAGAGATAAGAGAACAGCTAATATTATTAAGTAAAAGAATTGTAAATAAATAAAAAGACACTGTTTCTCTCTTATTATTTGTGCATCCACGAACTATCACAGGCTTACTTTAGATGCACATACAGCAGCAGAAAAAAAAAAAAAAACTGTATAAGATACAAACTTCTGTTCCACCCCATAGTGAGTACTGGACTCAGCCTGGACACCCCACTGAAAACTGTCTGTTGGTCCGACACTGATCAAGAGTGAAAAGTATTACAATTTTAATGTTAGAATTTACAATCAAGTACAAGTACAATCAAAATGCCATGCACATGCGCGCGCACACACACACACACACACACTCACTGGGTTAATGTCTGGGTGGGAGCCTGAGTCACAGTTGGGTTCCTCGTAGGTCTGACGGACTGGGAGGTCATCCCTGCTCCAGCTGGCCCTGACGTCATCAACACAAGCTCCTCTAGCAACTGGCGGCCCACACAAACTAACTGCAGTTGCGTTAAACTGGCCAGATTTCTGGCGCCATTTGACCAAAATGTGTGTGTGTTAGCATGTGCAGGTCCAGAACTGAGATTCAGAGGGGTTCATGGGAGGAACGCTCCAGTGCAGAATAGTGACACCTGGTCTCATGCTTACATTTACAATCTGTCCAACCTTTAAACTAACTGCTCATAAAACTCAACAAGCCCAAATATTTATCTGAGAGTAAAACCCATCACAACCAGAGTGAGACTGGACAGAAAAATCTATGATTAAGGCAAACATCCTCACTTGAAACCAGGTCAAATACCACAATACTGACATTTGGTAGCAGAAAAGTACTTAAATATGGAGAAGTCATAAAGTTACGATTCCAGGACTAAAAATAAATTCTTAAGATTAGTTTTTATTTTCTCTCTTTTTATGTGAAGGTTTCTTAAAAAAGTTACCAAAACAACTCCAGTTAAGAGCTGAAACAACCTGTAACAGTACAGGTCTAGAAATTTAATGGGCCAGACCAGGGTAACCCAGGGATAATGGATGGATGCACGGTTTGAAGACAGACCTGATGTAGGCCACCCTCTGCTGCAACAGTTTCTGCTGGGGAAAATAAGGAATTTTCCAGGAAGAGTTATGACCATTTTTTCCAACCCTGTCACCAGACAAGGATGCTGACATCAGATAATTCTGCAAAATCCTGGATAACAACCTTTTTTTGTATCTAATGCCAACTTTTTAATAACTGACTTTCTACAACGCAACTATAGCATTGTTAACGTTAGGAAAAGATGATGATTGCAGTTACTAAAAGGGCAAATGTTGATTTTAGGTTTGTGATGTCAGACCAACCAAGAAGAGCATAGTCTGTCTGAATGGTCTGTCTTCTCCAGAGCTGACTGATTGAAGGATGTACTGCTGGCAGTGATAAGCCAAGGTTATGCCTACCCTACTAAAGGTCTCATGACGTTCTCTATTCTTTATGTGCAACAATGTTAGACACCAGGTTTGACTAAAATACATGGAATCCCCAGGGTTCTGTTCTTGGTCCCCTGCTTTTCGCTCTTTACATTTCTCCTCTTGGCCAAATTATTCAGTCATTCAGAGTCATGGAATTAATTTTCACTGTTATGCTAATGATACCAAGCTGTATGTGCCTATATAGGCTGACAATGCCTCTCAAATTAGGGAATTAGAGGTCTGTTTGTCTTCTGTGAAAAGCTGGATGTCTCAAAAATTCCTGCTTCTTAACTCAGATAAAACTGAAATACTGGTTATTGGCCCGGCGCGAAATAGACACCAGTTGATCAAGTAACTATACCCCTTGACAACTGTGTGATTTCTCAAAGTACAACAGCCAAGAATCTGGGTGTTACATTTGACCCTGCTCTCTCTTTTGATCAGCACATTAAAGACATTACCAAGACTGCCTTTTTTCACCTACAGAATATAGCTAGAATTCATTCTTTTATTTCCATGGTGATGCTGAAATTCTAGTTCATGCTTTTGTTTCCTCTAGACTTGACTATTGTAATGTTTTGTTTTCAGGCCTGCCATGTACCAGTACTAAAAGTCTACAAATGGTTCAGAATGCTGCAGCTAGAATGCTAACTAAGTCTAGAAAGTTTGACCACATTGCTCTGATTTTAGCCTCCCTTCATTGGCTTCCTATTCATATTAGATCTGACTTTAAAGTGCTCCCAATGACCCACAAAATTCTAAATGGGCTAGCTACTTGTCTGATCTTCTTAATCCTTACATTCCTTCCCGTGCTCTGCATTCTCAGAGTGCAGGGCTGCTGTCTGTCCCCAGAATTTAAAAAAAAGTCAGCAGGCTGCAGGGCCTTTTCCTACTGGGCCCCTCTCGTCTGGAATAACCTCCCTATTGCTATTAGACAGACTGAGTCAGTTGAGACCCTTAAATCCAAACTAAAAACTCATCCTTATGCCTTAACTTTCAGTTAGCACTTTATTCTGTTTCTTTTTCAGGCTTCACTGGTTACCACTTTACCTTCAGCAGGTTCGGTCAGTCTCAATAAATCAGTTAAGCTTAGTAGTTAGTAAATGGTGTCCATGTTGTCCTGCCGACGAGATTACTGTAAACTGTTTTAAAATCGCTGCATCACTCTGTTTTCTTCCCTCAAGCACATTAGTGCCCAGGCTGTGCTTCTCTCTCTCTCTCTCTCTCTCTCTCTCTTATTCGACGGACCTGAGTAAGTTACAGCTGTTCTTTGATTTCATTTAATATATTTTATTATGACACAGTATATTCTTGGATGGCAGATTTTATTTTAGTTTGGACTGATGTGAAAACTGTGACAAGTAGTGCTGAAACCTGCATACGACAAGCAAGGATGGCTTTCCCGATATTTCTCGTTGTCTTTTTTTTCTCTCTCTCTGTGTTTTGGTTTGAAGCTATAAGGGCATCTAAGCTCCCTGGCCCGGTTATTCTAACATAATGGATAGAGGTTGTTTAGTTTAAAACCTACAGTAACTGTTGAGGCTGACATATAGGTAAGAAGAGTAACACACCTGATGTTCAAGTTTCTGTTTTTTGTTAGTTGTTCGGCTGGGTTTCTTTGGGGAATGGAACGGTACACTAAATGCATATGTATTTCAATATGTCCAGAATATGCAACACTTATCATATGGTATGGTCAACACTTCGCTACTCAAGTAATTACACACACACATGGATAGTCATCTAAACTGTATATCCTGGAATATGAAGGGAATTAACACCCCGATAAAGAGGAACAAAATTATTACTTATTTAAGGAAGCCATAGTATTGCATTCATTCAGGAAATGCACCTCACTGATGTGGAACATTTGAAACTTTAGAGGGATTGGGTCGGTCATGTCTTTTTCTTCATTCACCTCGAGTGCGAGAGGGGTCGCTGTGCTCATAAATAAAAATATCTTTTTCAACTGAATTCAATTTGAACATTATAAGATTGGTAGATTTTTGCTCATTTACTGTGTTCTGAATATGAATAGAGTGACATTAGTAAATATATATGGCCCCAATAATGATGACCCTGCTTTTTTCAATGACCTACTTCTAAGGCATGCTGCAGCTCAGGGATATTGCTGTATAGGTGACTACTTTAATTTGGTTTTTAACCCAACTATCTACCACTCATTGCCTAAGTCACTTCTAAGGCAGTGTCAATTTTGAACCATGGCATAAAAGAACTGGGACTTTTATCCCCAATAAGAAAGAGTTCTCCTTTTTCTCTGGCAAGTCTCTGACTGACCCATTGGAGATTAAGGCAGAATTCACTGCACTGTATAAATCAGAATACAATACTAGCAATATCGCCGTGGAGCGATTTCTGGAAGATCTACCTCTCCCAAAGATTAGTGCTGAAGATAAAGGCTGGTTGGATGCTGATATAACTGAGAAAGAGATTCTCCTGGCCATGAAATCTTTGCAGAACAATAAGGCCCCAGGGCCAGATGGCTTTCCCATTGAATATTTTAAAGCTTTTTCACCTCTTACAAATATGATCAAGGAAGCTTTGAATGAGCAGACCCTGCCGGGCTCCCTTGAATTAGCTACTAGGACAGACAAAAGTGTGGCTCCTACAGGCCCTTAAGTCTCCTGAATGCTGATTACAAAGTTATTTCTAAGTTGCTCACCTCTAGATTAGATGACATTATGCCAAAAATAATACACTCAGATCAAACAGGGTTTATCAGGAATAGGCAAGGATCAGATAATGTCCACTGTTTATTTCATATAATTGAATCTGCACAGATGACAAAGGAGCCTACGCTGATAATATCAATGGACACTGAGAAGGCGTTCGACAGGATCCAACCTACCTTTCTATTTCAAACACTTGCAGCTATGAATTTTGGTGAAATTGTTAAAACACTTTCAAGCTCCTAAAGCACAAATATTAACTAATGGGGTCCTGTCGGGTGCCTTTTCACTTTCTAGAGGGGTCTGACAGGGCTGTTGTGTCTCCCCGTTGTTGTTTTCGCTCACCATTGAACCTTTTGCCCTTGCCATCAGAACTAATGCTGCCATCTTTGGTGTCAAAGTTGATATCTCTGAGCATAAAATCTCTCTCTATGCGGATGACATTTTGATCCATTTAACTGATCCAGCCGACTCAGTTCCTCCACTCTTTCAATGTCTTCAAGAGTATAGTGCAGCATCTGGATACAACATAAACTTAACAAAGAGTGAGGTCATGCCTTTAAACATGCAGGACTTGGACATTGGAACACTTGTTGAACCGCTGAAGGTATGTCCTCATGGGTTTAAGTATTTGGGCATAAATATTAGAAAACAACGCAACAAGGTACTCAAAGATAACTACTTGAATCTCCTAGAGAAAATAAAGGCAGACACTCAAAGATGGATTGATCTACCTCTATCCCTAATTGGCAGTCAATATAATTAAAATTAATGTGTTACCAAAACTTATTTATTTATTCCAATGTATTCCTCTGCATGTCCCTATGAGCTTTTACAATAAGATCAACAAAGTTACCACCTCCTTTTTGTGGTGAAATAAAAACCCCAGAGTAAAATTAACCACCCTCCAAGCCCCTTATACTAAAAGAAGTTTAAATTCGCCCAATATGGACTTGGTTACACGCTGAGAGTAGTGACATCAGATGGCTCTTTATTGAACAGCATATGTTGAAAACTACCCCTTTAAAAAATATCCCTTTTTTGGGCTCAAAGAAAAACCTTTCCTCGATTACAAAAAATCCCATGATCTTGAACACCTTTCAGGCATGGCAGGAATCCCATGCACTGCTGGGATTAGATATCTCACTATTAAGAAAGACTCCTTTGTGGAATAATCCCAACATTCCTTACCCTATTGCAGATGGATCATTAAAGAAATGGGCCAGTAAAGGGATTGAAACAGTTGGCGACCTATATAGTAACAATATACTGTGTACAGTTAAGGACAAAATTATTAGCCCCCCTATGAAATTTAAAGTTTGTTCAAAATTTTCCCAAGTGCTTTTTTAACAGAGCAAGGAATTTTCAACATAGCATTTCTAAACATACTAGTTTTCTTTAGAAAGCATCAGTTATTTCTATTTGCACACAATAACAGAACTATTTCAGAGAAAAACTAAATTACCAGGGTCAATATTATTAGCCCCCTTAAGAACTGACCTTTTTATAACACAAATCACTATTGTGCAATGATGTACTTTAACTTTGTAATGCTCAAAGCTTGTAAAATCAAGTTAAAACTGAGGGTGATCTCCCAACTTACACACAGTATAAAAACTTCAGTAAGAGTTTGAGCTGTCACTTGAGAAAGGATCATGCCAAAAACAAAAGAAATCAATTTAGACTTGAGGAAAAGAATTGTTGATGCTCACAAAGCCAGAGAAGGATATACAAAGTTATCACAGCATTTCCAAGTGTCAAGAACTAGAGTGAGAAGTATCATCAAGAAATTCAAACTAGTGAGAGATGTGTCTAAAGACCCCAGAACAACTGCCAAGACACTAGTAAATGACTTAGCCAAGTCGGGAATTGTAGTCTTAAAGTAGACAATTACTATAGCTCTACACAGGGATGGACTGTGAGGTTGCAGACCAAGAAAAACTCCACTTCTGCAGAAGAGACACCTTCAAGCCAGACTTGCTGCTAAGGACCTTTAGAAGGACCTTTAGAAGGATTATGCATACTGGAAGCATGTCCTTTGGTCAGATGAGATGAAACTAGAGCTTATTGGCCATAGAGACATTGCTTGTGTTTGGAGAAAGAAGAGAGGCGTACCACCCAAAGAACACCGTCCCCACAGTGAACACGGTGGTGGGAGTATTAATCTGTGGGGATGCTTCAGTGCATCTGGAACTGGGAATCTCGTCAAGGTGGAAGGAATCATGCTTGCCTGTCTCAGACTAGTTCATTTTTCTTTTACCGTCACTACATCCCTGACTCTATCACCAATTTAATCTGCACATTCACAGTAATAGTAGTTGCTAAATCACCCACAACTCTTCAATTCTGTGTGCTACTTAACTGATTCACGCTATCTTCTGCTACGGATTTAGCCAAACTCTCAGCCATGGCCTCTCGCTCTCTTTCTCCTTCTCCTGCTTTCTCTTGCTCTGCGTGTCAGATGTTCAGTTACACATCTGCTTCGTTTAATGATAATGGTATGTGTAATAAATGTAGTCTGTTTGCTGTACTTGAGGCGGGGCTTAGTGAATTAGAGTCCCAGCTCTGTACCATAGAATCTAATTCAGCAGCTAATGCTAAACAGCCCCCTGTAGCCGGTGCGGAGCACCTGTTAGCCTTCCCCCAGCAGTTCCCGAGCAGCCGGGAAAGCAGGCTGGGTGGGTGACTGTTCGTAAGGACAGGCGTAGTCATAAGCAGAAGCCCACTGCCGACCACCACCCAGTTCACGTTTCAAACAGATACTCCCCGTTTAGCGACACACCCGCTAAGGAGCCAACTCTGGTGATAGTGAAGATAGCGACCATAGTTAAATGCATTCCTGGGGCCTGAGCGGGCGATATGATAAAATCATATTTAAAGCTGCTGACTAAGGATAAGTGTAGATATGGTAAAATTGTTATTCACGTCGGCACTAATGACACCCGACTACACTAGTCGGAGGTCACAAAAGTTAATATAGAATCGGTGTATACATTTTCAAAGACCATGTCGGACACCGTAGTTTTCTCTGGTCCCCTGCCCAATCTGACCAATGATGACATGTATAGCCGTATGTCTTCACTCAACCGCTGGCTGTCGAGGTGGTGTCCAGAAAATGATGTGGGCTTTGTAGATCATTGGAAGAGCTTCTGGGGGAGACCTGGTCTGATTAGGAGAGACGGCATTCATCCCACTTTTGATGGAGCATCTGTCCTGTCTAGAAATCTGACAGAGTTTATTAGGAAGCCAAAGCCCTGACAATCCAGAGTTCAGGCCAGGAGACAGAGTTGTAGTCTTACATGCTTCTCTGTGCCTCCTTTAGAGCAGTCACCCCCCATTACCCCATAGAGACTGTGTCTGCCCCCCCGACCACTTAAGTTAACTAAATCGAAGGTCACCAAAAGAGGAGTTAGCCACAATAATCTGATAAAATCAACACAGCCAATTCAAATGTACAGCAAAATAAAATAATTAAATGCGGATTGCTTAATATCAGATCTCTCTCATCCAAAGCTGTACTAGTTCATGATTTGATTTCAGATTACCATCTTGATCTATTCTGTCTGACTGAAACCTGGCTGTGACAAGATGAGCATGTTAGCCTGAATGAATCCACCCCCCAGTCACATTAATACTCACACCCCACGAGACACCGGCCATGGAGGTGGAGTCGTAGCCATTTTTGATTCCAGTTTACTAATCACAAACACTAAACCTAAACTCAATTATAATTAATTTGAAAGCCTCATCCTTAGTCTGTCCCACTCAAGGTGGAAAACACTAAAGCCAATCTTATTTGTTGTAGTGTACCACCCTCCTGGCCCATACTCTGATTTCTTATCTGAATTTTCAGAGTTCCTGTCATTATAGTTGGTGACTTCAATATTCATGTAGATGTCAATAATGACAGCCTTAGCACCGTATTTTCCTTATTACTCGACTGTATTGGCTTTTTTCTGTGTGTTAATAAACCCACTCACTGTTGCAGTCACACTCTCAATCTTGTTTTAGCCTATGGTATTGACATTGAACATGTAACAGTCTTCCCACAGAATCCCCTTCTATCTGACCACTTTCTAATCACTTTTGAATTCATATTGCTGGATTATGTACAAACAGGTAAAAATGTCCTAACTAGAAACATTTCTGATAGTACAGTAGCGAAGTTTAAGGAAATGCTTCCAGCTAACCTAGGTCCATCTTAATTTAGCAGAAGCTACTCCCTCCCAGCTTGATCATCTTGTAGACAGTGTTGCAGACTCACTGCATACTACTTTAGACTTCATCACCCCCCCAAAAAAAAGAAAACAATAAAGACAAAGAGCTGCATGGTTCAAATCCCAAACCCATTCACTGGAACAAACAGCACATCGGCTCGAAAGAATGTGGCGTTCCACCAAACTGGAAGTATCGCGCTCATCCTGGCAGGATAGTCTTAAAAGATATAAGAGGGCCCTTTGTAATGCAAGCACCTATTACTCGTCATTAATAGAGGATAATAAGAACAACCCCAGGTTTCTTTTCAGCACTGTAGCCAGGCTGACAGTCACGGTTCTATAGATCCACGAATCCCTTTATCCCTCAGCAGTGATGATTTTATGAACTTCTTTATGATAAAATTTCTACTATTAGAAATAAAATTAATCACATCCTGCCCTCAACCAGCACTGATTTAAGTCGAAACACAGACTTCCATAGACTCAGCTGCAAAACCTAACCTTAACTCTTTTGCTCCCATCGACCTCCCCCAGCTCACATCAACCATTACAGCATCTAAATCTTCAACATGTCTCTTAGATCCCATCCCAACTAGGCTGCTTAAGGAGGCTCTTCTCTTAATTTTCAGCTCTGTATTAGATATGTTAAATTTGTCCTTGGAAACAGGTTATGTGCCGCAGTCACATAAAGTAGCTGTGATCACACCTCTTCTAAAAAAAGCACACTCTTGATCCAGACATATTAGCCAACTACAGACCTATATCTAACCTCCCCTTTCTTTCTAAGATCCTGGAGAAAGAAGTTGAAAAACAATTGTGTGACTTTCTCCAAGATAATAGTTTATGTGAGGATTTTCAGTCAGGATTTAGATTGTATCATAGCACAGAGACAGCACTTGTAAAAGTTACAAACAATCTCCTAATTGCATCAGACAATCGACTTGTTTCTGTACTTGTCTTGTTAGATCTCAGTGCTGCTTTTGATACAATTGGCCATCACATCCTTTTACAGAGACTGGAGCACTTTATTGGCATAGAAGGTGCACTAAACTGGTTTAAGTCCTATCTATCTGATAGGCTTCAGTTTGTACATGTTAACAACTACTCGTCCATGTACACAAAAGTTAGACATGGAGTTCAGTGCTTGGACCAATCCTCTTCACTTTGTATATGCTTCCCTTGGGCAACATTATCAGGAATCACTTCATAAATTTCCATTGTTATGCAGATGATACACAGCTTTATCTGTCAATGAAGCTTAACGAAGCTAGCCAAACTCCAGGCTTGGACATTAAAACTTGGATGACAAGCAATTTTTTACTGGTGAACTAAAACTGAAGTCATTGTAGTTGGTCCCAAACACATCAAAAATGCATTTTCTAATGATGTAGTTACATTAGACGACATTGCCCTGGCTCCCAGCTCCACTGTAAAGAATCTGGGAGTCATCTTTGACCAGGATATGTCCTTTAACTCACACATAAAACAAACTTCTAGGACTGCCTTCTTTCACCTGCGTAATATTGCCAAAATTAGACATTTTCTGTCCCAAAAGGATGCAGAAAAACTAGTCCATGCATTTGTTACTTCCAGACTGGACTACTGTAATTCATTATTATCAAGCTGATCCAAAATGCTGCAGCACGATTATTGACAGGAACTACCATATTTCTCCTGTGTTAGCCTCTCTACATTGGCTCCCAGTCAAATCCAGAATAGAATTCAAAATCCTCAATGGTCAGGCTCCATCTTACCTTAAAGATCTCATAGTCCCCTACAATCCCACTAGAACACTGCACTCCTCTACTGTGGAACCTTCTCCCAACTTCGGTCCGAGAGGCAGACACCCTCTGTACCTTTAAGAGTAGGCTTAAAACGTTCCTTTTTGATAAAGCTTATAGTTAGGGTTGGCTCAGGCTTGAACCATCCCTTAGTTATGCTGCTATAGGCCTAGACTGCCGGGAGATCTCCCATGACGCAATGAGCTTCTCTCTCTCTCTCTCTCTTTCTCTCTCTCTCTCTCTCTTTCTCTCACTCTTTCTCTCCACTCAATATGGATTCATATCTCATGTTACACGTTACTAACTCAACTCAGCTCCCCTTTCCCGTAGTATTGTGCTCTTCCGTCTCTCTCTCCTCTTCTGTCACTTCCTGCAGGTATTTCTGCCTCTGGAGCTGTAGAGTCTGATTTGTGATGACAAGTCACTCTACAACTCCAACACCTGCTGCTATAATTAGAAATTACTTGTACTGCCATTAGTTATTATCACCTTACATTTTTTACATGGAACCTGTGTTATGCTATGTTATTCTCTCGCTCTTCTCTACCCTTTCTCCCCCTCTTCCCCCCTCTCTTTCTTTCTCAACCCAACCAGAGGCAGATGGCTGCCCACCCTGAGTCTGGTTCTGCTCGAGGTTTATGCCTCTTAAAAGGAAGTTTTTCCTTGCCACTGTTGCCTAGTGCTTGCTCATGGTGGGAACTGTTGGGTCTCTCTCTGTAAATACCTATTTTAAAGAGTATGGTCTAGACCTGCTCTATATGAAAAGTGCCTTGAGATGACTTTTCTTGTGATTTGGCACTCTATAAATAAAATTGAATTGAATTGAATAAATCCAAAATAATACTAGGCTGTTTGAAAAAGCTGTGTTAAAAATTCTTTGCTCTGTTTAACAGCACTTGGGAAATACTTTTAAAACAATGAAATTTTCATGGGGGGCTAATAATTTCATCCTTATCTGTAGCTTTCAACAATTATCCTCCAAATTTAATCTTCCACAAAATAACCACTTTAAATTCCTTCAAATCAGACACTGGCTTCAAGATAACTCTGCTGATTTCCCACGTATACCAAATGAATCCCCCTTTGAGAAGCATCTGCTTGATACGCAAGTCTCTTCCACAAGGGGACTGATATCCTCTATATATAACATTCTAAGCAGAAATTTGTCAATTTACGACACGCTGTCGATTAAGACCAAGTGGGAGACAGACCTAGGTTGTAATTATGAAGACGTCGACTAGCAAAATATGTTGGAAAGATCCCAAACAGTTCTCATCTCTACTAAACACAAGCAAATGCAATTTCATATCTTTCGCAGAACTTATTTCACCCCACACAGATTACATAAAATCAATGGGAATACCTCTGCCATGTGCCAAAGGTGTAAGATAGCTGAAGGAAGGCGATTACATATGCTCCGGGCTTGTCCTTACCTAGAAGACTTTTGGAAGTTTCTTATAGCCACTTCCTCAGACATCACAGAGTCTGAAATCCCACGAGATCCGAAGATTTGGCTTTTGGGTGATGTCAGCATGCTTTATAGTACTTAATATAAGAAATACTTTGTGTCACTAGCACAGCTGGGAAAAAGATTATTCTTGTAAACTGGAAATCACAAAACCCACCATCGCAAAAGCACTGGCTGAACAAACTTTCATCGTATTGCACTACAATGTCAGGAGAAAACCTAAAACATAAACATATGATAGAACGTGGGGTACATTTTTGGCATCGCTCCCTTCAATTAAACCTCTAAGTTGAATACACATTTAGTTACTTCTTGTACTGGTCGGATTTCTCTTTTTGTATTTCTGTTTTTCTCTAATATGTCCCGAAAGGACTGAGTGTTGCGGAGTGTACCATAGTACCATTCACAGAGGCATGTTCAAATTGTTATTTTGTTGTTTTCTTTTCTTTCTTTTTATCTCTTTGTTACTGTATTTTACATGTTGTAAGTAAATAAATGTTATATCCTATAAATACACACACACACACGCACGCACACACACACACACACACATATACATACATATATATATATATATATATATATACATATGGATATGTATATATATATATATATATATATATATATATATATATATATATATATATATATATATATATATATATACATATACACATATATATATAGTTATATGGTTAAAATGTAAAATTGGCCATTGTCCTTAATATGAATTCTCTTACAAACACTACAAAAACCTGTTTTCTTCACCTTTTGGTTTTGTTTTTGGGGGGTTAAGATAAGGTTAGGTAAATGTCTTCGTGATTGTTTCATCACTAGGATCTCAGTCCAGTGCTTGTCATAAAAGAGACATTTTTGAGAAATAAGCACAATTTTACAAGTAAGTACAAAATTTAAAGCTCAGGCTGGTATTTTCATCTGCAGTGGACTGTAAACAAGTCAGTCAATACAGTTGGAAGAAGAGACATTGCCATGCATACAATGCATACATACAAAGAACTAACAGGATTCATGTATGACAGGTGACTTATGTCTGTCTTCCCCTCAATCACTCTGCTGCCACCAGTTCACGTCTCAGTGTTGGCACATCATCAGCTGGATTCATGACACCTTGGAAAACCTGAAATAATGCTGACAGTTTGGAAGTCAAACAGACAGCTCACTGTGACTAACACAGGCTCTTTTCTTTGATACGATGGTAAAGCTTCAGGGGATACATACACTGGAACCAGATCTACAAGTAGAGACATGATTATTCACACAGTGCTAACTATGATTCCATCTGAAGTAAAAGGATTTTGGGAGTTCAGTGATATGAACCGCCTATCTCCATGAATGTAGACCCAAATATCTCAGAAATCATTATCCTGCTTTCACACATGCCTGTCAGCACACTGATAACATCCAGACTGAACCATTTCTCCTTTTCCCACCCCACCCATCTAACGACACACACACACACACCTTAACCCTCTGACACCCACATAGAGACCTTTGTGTTTTGCCTTATAAAGTTGTCATTTTTAACTGTCAAGTATTACACATCTCAGAGTCAGCACAACCTCAGCTAACCTTATCTGTCACTCAATAAGGACTCTTATACACTACAGTACAATAGGGTATATTAGCCCATAAAACAAACAAGAAATGTATGTTGAATTTTTTGTGATTTTCTTAAAACAGCTCTGTGAACCATGACACTGAAACAAAATATCAAAACAGGAAGTTGCACACACTGCTTTGGATTGTGCTAGTGATTTGAAGCTTCCAGCTTCTTCTGTCTATGAGTTACCGGCATTCTTTGGGTGGTGTCCATTGGTGTTTTTCTATTTGCCAGGAATGTTCATGTTTTCCTGCATGTCACTAAACCTGATCTGCATCATGGTAGTTCCTGTCCAGAATCACACACAGGGGCACCTGACATTCCTGGCACTGGAATTTAAATGACGGTTTACAACCACAGACTGTATGTAAAACCAAGCCTCTGAATCAGACACCCTGATTGGCTGTGAGGAGTACCCACTGGATCCAGTAGGAGTCGGTTTTAGAAGAAGCGTGACTGTCGATGTCATCAGCTAAGATGGCGGAGGAGAATTGTCTGATACACAAAACAGATGGAGTGCAGCAATGTGCCAGGCAATAAGCAAGAGACGTCCGGAATCTTTCTAACTTCTGACTATCAACAGGAGAAAATGACCCAGACAAATTAGGGCTTGATGGAAAGTGCAGATTCTCTAGTTTAAGGGAATTAAAAGGCATTTCTCCAACTCAAACTATCGTAATGACGCTCTAAAGATAACGTGAAGCCTCTTGAAAGTGAAAGTGTCTGTGTACTATACACTATAAATACATACCTGTTTGATATCATGACAAATACATACACACTCAGTACGGTCATGTGAGTCCACCAGGCATCTGTCTGCTGTTCATTCACCTCTTCCTTGTACTTGTTAAACCTGTTCCAATATTCTGTCAAACAGCTCGAGGCCCAGTTGGGCTTATCCAAACTCCACATCTCCAGTATCAGTCTGAGAGCCACAAAGGACCCCCTCATTCTCAGTGTTTGATCTGGTGTTTGTCTTCCAGCTATTATCATGACGACCTTGGCCGCATTGTTAGGCAGGAAACCAGCTTTTCTGTAGCTGGAGCCTGGGAGCACTGTTTGCAAACACACATACATCTGTTGAAAGGCCACATGCAGCATTGGTGAATTATTTCTGCAGTCTATTTGGAAGAATGTTTGAAGAATGTTTGAGTTCAAATATACAGCAATTTATTAAAATTATGTTCCACTCTGGCACATTTCATGGTTTTCACTAGCAGTCATCTCATCAGTTGTCATGACCAGTTTAAATCTAGTTTGTTCACAGAGAAGCTCTCTTATCACAGGTTTCCACTGATGTCTCCTTATCATATTATGAGTCGTGGTTTGTAGTATGTTGTATAACATTAGTTGTAATGTGTCATTAAAAAATTAGCCATACCCCAACTTTTTCCGTTGCCTAGAACACTCTGTAGACTGATTTCTGCACTGCTACAGCACCGGCAGCGTACTGTTGTTGGCTTCTGAATGCAGTCCACCACCATTATGAAATGACTGGCCCTCGGCACAAGACATACTCTAACACAAACTCCTCAGACAGAGGACAACAGAACTTTATCTCACAAAGTCAGTTTAGCCAAACTTGAATTGAACTGACGTGGGGGAAAACAAGGGTTCAGCTTCCCTCTGAGTGTCATCTCTCCCTTTCCTTCTCTGTTGATATACTGTACACCTGTGGGCGGTCAGCAGGTATGATTTAAGAATGAATGTTCACTCTGTTACAAACAAAGCAGGAAAAAATTACTCAATGACAGGATAATCAAGAATGGATGAAATGTATGATGAGAATAAACATATATATTCAATCAGCTTTTACTGCAGGTGGCTCTCTTAAATCATTTATTTTTTAAAACATGATTTGGGGCATCTGAGCATGCACACACACATTCATACAGAGCATGTGGGGGACAGATGAGCATGATTCTATCATAATCTTCTCAGAGACCAATGATTGTAAAATATACACACATACAAATCAAAACTTGTTAAAACTATTTCATCAAAATATATAAATATGATAATGGTAGCTTATGAAAAGCTCTGATAAGCTCTTCCAGATGTGTTAGCCAATGGGATGACCATAGGTTCTCAGAAGGGAGGTATGAAAGTGTAAACACAGATGAGCCTGCCAGACTTAGTTAATGTTACAGGAACTGGAACCAGATTTGTGTTTGAGCCCTGTAAACACAGTGGAACAGCATGGTACCAACAGACTGTCTAATAAACAGGCAACAGTACATGTTAGGCCATGTGAGAACTGTTTATGTGACCTGGTCTGTGTGTAACTAAGCTGAATGAACATACAATAAACCTTTTCATTTTAATTCTAAAATTTTTAGTTTTTTTTTCTTGAGTGATATGGCAGTGGGAAGCTCCAGAAAAAAACGAGAGGAGGACAGTGAGTTAAGATTTCATTTTTGTCAAAGTATTATGATGGTTTTCAATATTCTGCTAAATTAAAACAAGGACAAACAAAACAGCTTCCAGACCAAAATCACCATTTTGACATAGAACATAATAAGGAGATTGTCATAATACCAATGTTTGTCTCCTCCTTTCTCTCATCTGTATCTGTGAAGGTGGATAATACAAATATATGTCATGAAGATGTGAGTAAGGCTCTTTCTGAATCATGTCAGGTCGACAACATGTAAAGAGGATCTGGAAGGAAATAAATGGTAAAAATAAACTGGTTTATAGTTTCTGGTTCAGAGTTGATCAATGATGTGTGAATAAAGTGGTCATCAGTCTGTTTCAAAGATACCAATAGACCAATCATTAACTACTGATTGATTAATATCAACCTTGTCTTCTGGAAATTATGTTTCTATACAACTGCAAGTCATATATATATATATATATATATATATATATATATATATATATGGTATATATATGGTGACTTCCACGGACATCCAAAATGGCGTCGCTACCTGGCCCAGTGAGGTCGGAGAATCAATATCTATATATATATATCTATATATCTATATGTATATGCCTGAGCCACAGCCGCTAGTTCTAGTTATATATATATACATATATATATATGTATATATACACACACACACACAATGAAACATGTTAAAAATAAATGTTCCTTTAACTTTATATGTGTTTTTCTATTTTTTTTATATATAGACCTTTTAGAATTTTTTTACCCTAGACGGGCAAGGAACTATATATGGTAACTTCATTGATTTTGATTTTCTGCATGAAAATTTAATATTTTCAAAAATGTCACAAAAGTAAAAAAAAGTCTTGTTGTACCCTGCTATGACACTCTGGGGTTGAACTGTGTGTGTCACCTTGTTGCTTAAACTAGGCTTCTTCATCACCTGTTCTGGCTTATGTAATCCTCTTCAGTCTGGATCATGAGTTTCCCTGACTTTTACCCTGTTATGTAACAGCTGGCCTTCACTACCGTGGCTCTTTTACGTAGGTGCATTCTAACTTGTTTGCAGACTCGATATGGTGTCTGAGTTTGATTAACTGGTGGAATTTTTGTTTGCTTTCCAGAGCTCAAACAAAAACCTGCCATCAGAGACTGTGTGTGTGAGAGAGAAATTAATGGGTTTTTTTCTCATAATCACAAAGTTCCTCTTTATTGAAGATCACTGTTGGATTCATTTTCTGATCTTATTTAAATGGACTAATTTGAATTAACCCTTTAAATCTCTTTCAGCATTATCACTCCATATCACAGCCATATTACAAATTTCAGAATAAGTAGGGGTCATTATTTGGCATGTCATACATGTTTTTGAAATTGTTTTTAAATGATTTTGGTGCAGTGGCTACCACTGTCGCCTCGCAAGAAGGTTCCAGGTTCGAGCCCTGGTTCTTCCAGGGTTTTTCTGTGTGGAGTTTGCGTGTTCTCCCTGTGCCTGCGTGGGTTCTCTCCAGGTACTGTAGCTTCCTCCCACAGTCAAAAGACATGCACATTAGGTTAATGGGTGACTCTAAATTGCCCATAGGTGTGAATGTGAGTGTGAATGGTTGTTTGTCTCTATATGTTGGCCCTGAGATGGACTGGTGATCTGTACAGGATGTACCCCGCCTCTCTCCCAATGTCAGCTGGGATAGGCTCCGAAAATAGTCCTTTAACTGACCTCAGTCCTGACCTGTTACTCTTCCAGTATCCTCAGCAAAACTCTCTGTTGCAACATAGGCCATAACAGTTTGATCAACATCTTAGTGTGACTCAACAGTAGTGATGGGAGGTTCAGCTCTTTCCAAAGATTCGGCTCTTTTGGCTTGGCTCCCTTAGAAAAGCCAGCTCTTACGGCTCTCGAACTGCTTCCAAATGGCTCTTCATTTAGTATTGCTCGGAGCCTTCTATTTTAGCCTAATTTAGCAATTATGAATGGTTTGTTTGGTAAGCAATTTTTTATTCATTCATTCATTGTCTATACCATTAAGAGTCACGGGGGGGGCTGGAGCCTATCCCAGCTGACATTGGGTGAGAGGTAGGGT
>BRZM01000308.1:43475-99784 GCA_033238685.1 Lates japonicus | reverse complement strand
TAAATTAACTAAACCAAAGGTCAACAAAAGAGGAGTTAGTCACAATAATCTAATAAAAATCAGCACATCCACCTCAAATGTACAGCAAAATAAAATAATTAAATGCGGATTACTCAATATCAGATCTCTCTCATCCAAAGCTGTACTAGTAAATGATTTGATATCAGATTACCATCTGGATATCTTCTGTCTGACTGAAACCTGGCTGTGTCAGGATGAGTATGTTAGCCTGAATGAATCAACCCCCCCCCAGTCATATTAATACTCACATTCCCCGAGACACTGGCCGTGGAGGTGGAGTCGCAGCCATTTTCAACTCCACTTTATTAATTAACCCTAAACCTAAACTCAGTTATAATTCATTTGAAAATCTTGTTCTCAGTCTGTCCCACCCAAAGTGGAAAACATTAAAGCCAGTTCTATTTGTTGTAGTGTACCGTCCTCCTGGTCCATACTCTGATTTCTTGTCTGAATTTTCAGAGTTCCTGTCGAGTTTGGTTCTTAAAACAGATAAAGTTATTATTGTAGGCGACTTCAATATTCATGTTGATGTCAACAATGACAGCCTTAGCTCTGCTTTTTCCTCACTACTAGACTGTATTGGCTTCTCTCAGTATGTAAATAAACCCACTCACTGTTTCAGTCACACTCTCGATCTTGTTTTAGCTTATGGTATTGATATTGAACATGTAACAGTCTTCCCACAGAATCCCGTTCTATCAGACCACTTCTTAATCACTTTCGACTTCATATTGCTGGATTATGTATTATCAGCAAAAAACATCCTGACTAGAAATATTTCAGATAATGCAGTAGTTAAATTCAAGGAAATGATTCCCACTAACTTAGGTCCAGTGCCTCATCTTAATTTTGCAGAAGCTATTCCCTCACAGCTTGATCATCTTGTAGACAGTGTTGCAGACTCATTACGTACCACTTTAGACTCCATTGCCCCCCTAAAAATGAAAACAATAAAGAGAAAGAGGCAAGCTCCATGGTTTAACTCCCAAACCCGTTCACTGAAACAAACAGCACGTAGGCTTGAAAGAGTGTGGCGTTCCACCAAACTGGAAGAATCCCACTTAGCCTGGCAGGATAGTGTCAAAAGATATAAAAAGGCCCTCTGTAATGCAAGAGGCACCTATTACTCGTCATTAATAGAGGATAATAAGAACAACCCCAGGTTTCTCTTCAGCACTGTAGCCAGGCTGACAGAGAGTCACAGCTCTATAGATCCACGCATCCCTATAACCCTTAGCAGTGATGATTTTATGAACTTCTTCAATGATAAAATCTCTACCATTAGAGATAAAATTAATCACATCCTGCCTTCAATCAGTACTGATTTATGTCATAACACAGGATCCATAGAGTCAGCTGCAAAACCTAACCTTGACTCCTTTTCTCCCATCGACCTAGCCCAGCTCACATTAATTATCTCAGCATCTAAACCTTCAACCTGTCTCTTAGACCCCATCCCAACTAGGCTGCTTAATGAAGCTCTGCCCTTAATTTGCAGTCCTGTATTAGATATGTTAAATCTGTCCTTGTTAACAGGTTATGTGCCGCAGTCGTATAAAATGGCTGTAATCAAACCTCTTCTAAAAAAGCCCACTCTAGATCCAGATGTATTAACCAATTACAGACCAATATCTAACCTCCCCTTTCTTTCTAAGATCCTGGAGAAAGCAGTTGCAAAACAGTTGTGCGACTTTCTACAGGATAATAGTTTGTTGAGGAATTTCAGTCAGGATTTAGGTTGTATCACAGCACAGAGACAGCACTTGTAAAAGTTACGAACGACCTCCTGATCGCATCAGACAACGGATTTGTTTCTGTACTTGTCTTGTTAGATCTCAGTGCTGCTTTTGATACAATTGACCATCATATCCTTTTACAGAGACTGGAGCATTTTATTGGCATTAAAGGAACTGCACTAAACTGGTTTAAGTCCTATCTATCTGATAGGCTTCAGTTTGTACATGTTAACAACTACTCCTCCATACACACAAAAGTTAGACATGGAGTTCCACAAGGGTCAGTGCTTGGACCAATCCTCTTCACTCTGTATATGCTTCCCTTGGGCAATATTATCAGAAAACACTCCATAAATTTCCATTGTTATGCAGATGATACACAGCTTTATCTGTCAATGGAACCTGATGAAACCAATCATCTAGCCAAACTCCAAGCTTGTCTTAGGGACATTAAAATCTGGATGACAAGCAACTTCTTACTACTAAACTCAGATAAAACTGAAATCATTATAATTGGTCCTGAACACATCAGAAACAAACTTTCTAATGATGTAGCTCCACTAGACGGCATTGCCCTGGCTCCCAGCTCCACTGTAAAGAATCTGGGGGTCATCTTTGATCAGGATATGTCCTTTAACTCACACATAAAACAAACTTCTAGGACTGCCTTTTTTCATCTATGTAACATCTCCAAAATTAGACATTTTCTGTCCCAAAAAGATGCAGAAAAACTAGTCCATGCATTTGTTACTTCTAGGCTGGACTACTGTAATTCATTATTATCAGGCTGTCCCAACAAGTCTCTAAAGTCTCTGCAGCTGATTCAAAATGCTGCAGCACGATTACTGACAGGAACTAGGAAAAGAGACCATATTTCTCCTGTGTTAGCCTCTCTACATTGGCTCCCAGTCAAATCCAGAGTAGAATTCAAAATCCTCCTCCTCACATACAAAGCCCTTAATGGTCAGGCTCCATCTTACCTTAAAGATCTCATAGTCCCCTACAATCCCACCAGGACTCTGCGCTCCCAGAATGCTGGTTTACTGGTGGTTCCCAGAGTTTCAAAGAGTAGAATGGGAGGCAGAGCCTTCAGTTATCAGGCTCCTCTACTGTGGAACTTTCTCCCAGTTTCGGTCCGGGAGGCAGACACCCTCTGTACCTTTAAGAGTAGGCTTAAAACTTTCCTCTTTGATAAAGCTTATAGTTAGGGTTGGCTTAGGCTTGAACCATCCCTTAGTTATGCTGCTATAGGCCTAGACTGCCGGGAGATCTCCCATGATGCACTCTCTCTCTCTTTCTCTCTCCCCCTCTCTCTCCCTCTCTCTCCATCAGTATGGATTCATATCCCATAAATACATGTTACTAACTCAATATCTTCCCTTTCCCGTAGCATTGTGCTCTTCCGTCTCTCTCTCCTCTTCTGTCTCTTTCTGCAGGTATTTCTGCCTCTGGAGCTGTAGAGTCTGATCTGTGATGACAAGTCTCCTGCTGCTCCTACAACTCCACTCAACACCTGCTGCTAGAATTACAAATTACTTATACTGCTATTAGTTGTATTGCTATGTTAGCAGCTAATACTTTAATTATCAATACTATCATTACTACTGCTGTATTACTGTATTACCTCACCTTACATCTGATATGGAACCTGTGTTATGCTATGTTCTTCTTTCGCTATTCTCTCCCCCCTCTCTCTCTCCTTCTTAACCCAACCGGTCGAGGCAGATGGCCGCCCACCCTGAGTCCGGTTCTGCTCGAGGTTTCTGCCTCTTAAAAGGAAGTTTTTCCTTGCCACTGTCGCCTAGTGCTTGCTCATGGTGGGATTTGTTGGGTCTCTCTCTGTAAATACCTATTTTAAAGAGTATGGTCTAGACCTGCTCTATATGAAAAGTGCCTTGAGATGACTGTTGTTGTGATATGGCGCTATATAAATAAATTGAATTGAATTGAATTGAAATTGAATTGAATTCAAAGCCCAGAAAAAGACCAGAAAAGTAATTTACCTCTGAGTGGTCATGTTGTGTTCAGGAACGAGGATCCTTGCTAGGTAGCGGTGGAAGCTGTGGAGGGACGTAGGTGCCGTATGGATGTTCAAAAATTCAAGGTAAAAGTGAGTAAATGACACATAGATGAAACTTATTTTTCATACACTAAGACATTTTTTGGTTCTTTGTTATATTTATTGGTCACTAGCTTTTACTCTGGAACTTAATTGTTTTTAATCGATATATTAGCATCGTAATCACTGGATTTGTGGGCAATTTTTACTAACTACCCCCTTAACAACTTTCTTCACAGCATTTAATTAACTACTAATTATTATATTATTAAGTGAGCAATTATTCACTTGCTACCAAAAATATAAAATATATAAAAACACACACACGCACACACAACAATAAGAACATCAGTAATAATAATGAATACATAAAAAGGTCTGTCTTAGTTAAAAGCCCACTCACCACGGCAAGGTGCAGGCCGAGAGTGAGTATACGAGACCAGACAAGGACAAGACAAACCCTGATGAGACCACAATTAGACATTCAGAGAGACTAAACAAGCAATAAAGAAACTTGAACCTCGATTTTTCATATGCTTTATTGTTCTATTACAAAACCACAACTTGAAGTCTGATCAAACTTTTTTGGTCTGCCTTAACTAAGCAGTATACTCCCTATCAACACAAGCATCCAAAGAAATATTGAAACATTGATTATTACAGAAAACTTGTTTTCGCCTGGACGAACATGAACAGTTTTTTTCCCATAAAGGATTTTATGAGAATTACTCAAATGCACTTATTTGGCTAAATATCTACCATAAAACCTTGAAACAGTGAACTTTTTTGGCCTGTAATTAGCAGATTTTTTTTTCTCAAAATCAGCATTTTATATAACTAGAACTTTTTACATGAATGTTGATGTATTTCCTATTATAAATGGATATACTTTTTAAAACACCATAACATTTGGCCTACATGAACAATTGCTTTATGTGTAAGTGTGACAGAGTGGCAAAGAGGTCTTGGAAATTTTGCAAAATTACTTATGTTCAGGTAATAACTTATGCTCCGCAGTGCAAGCTCCAAGTTTTACTGTGAACACTGCTTTTTTGTTATTTTATAGCAATCAAGGCTGAACCAACGAACAGATAAAAACATGGTAAAGAGGCCTTGATGAGTTTATAAAATTACAAAATTACTTGTGTTCAGGTAATAACTTGTGCTCCGTGCTCCAAGTTTTACTGTGAACACTGTTTTTTTGTTATTTTACAGAGATCAGATACAATAGCTGCTGTCAGGTACATTTTTGGAATGGATGTGGAGGATGTGGAGGTTGTTTTACACCACTGTAGACAAAGGACTGCCCAAACAAAACACACACAAGCCTCACAAATAAATGCACACACACACACACACACACATTAGACACAGATCTTTAATGGTTGCATGTGGCCACCCCATGTGCTCCCCCAATTTCATTGGATCTTAGTGATGTCAGTCATTGTGTAAGGCTTATTGTCACCCACCGTTTTATGAAATAGCAGAAACAAGAAGGAAACCTATGATATGACTGACCATGTATGGTACACTAATTCTCCTAATTGGAAACCCATACAGGACAGTCATCTACTCTGTGTCTAGCACAGCAGTATGTAACGTTTGGTTAAGAAAATTATATTTCTATGTTCTTGAGAATTGCAGGTATGTATGTAGGAGTCTTAACGATGTTTTGCAAACTATTATTACAATTAATTTGGTTATGTTTGCATTGGAAACTGTCCTTTAACAATACTACTTAATGTTTTCATGTGGTTAGTCTAGCTGTTTGTCTGGTTTAGCTTAAGTTACTATGTTCACATGCTGTTTACTGTTACAGTTGCAGGTGAAAGCAACAGTGAAGGATAGGGTCAGCCTGAATGCAGCAGCGAGGGATCACATTTTGAAAAAAACCTTCAGGGCCAGACCACCATCCATGTAACTCCAGGTGAAAATCCAGATACAAAGAAAATGATCTAAAGTATAGTTATGTTTATTCAAAATATAATAATGATACAATTTGTTCTGTTGTTCAGTGAATGAATTGACTAAATGACCTAATTTTAAGTTACTTAATTTATGATGGTGTTGTGCCCTGTGACGTTTTTAATAGTATGTCTTTATTAAACATCTGAACTTTTGCTGTAAAGGTTATAATTTGAATTATATAATCTGAAATATAGTGGACTCAGAGGTTAGTGCATCAGTGCAAGGGATACAGTTATGTTTCTCCTTGATCTTCTTCACCACAAAGCCAGCCTCCTTATATTCAGAGACAGCCTCAACATTTGGGCAGAGTGGGTATTCATGATCAGACTGTGATTGTTCAACAGGTCAAACCTGAATGCAGTGTTTACATGAGTGCCTTTAAGTTATTTAGTGTGTCGAGGATGATTGCCATCAGTCCCCACTGGTGGCAACAGAAGACGCTTGTGAGTGGCTGAACTGTTTTGCTGGGTTGGTTCAGCAATGTTAACGAGGGAGGTGTGCTTTGCGTCATTTCAGGCACGTGGTGATGCTTTGGGACATCACTGTTATCAATCAGCGTTAAGTATATAATCTATAGTTATACAACTATTACCAACAAGTAAATATACTCAAAAATCTGTTCATATTTGGGAGCAATTTGTCTCAAAATTAAAAGGTTTTGGCAGTGTTTGTCCCATTTCATGGAAATACATGAGATCCTGACTATTATGGAACACAATCAATTACGTGGTGGTCTCCTATGTGTAATGGGGACAGGTTTGCTTCACGGCAAATAATCAGTTACCAATAACGACCCTAACCCAAGCAGAAGTGATTTTCTGGTCCCAGATGGTGAACTCTGATGACGTGTCTTTAATCAGTCTCAGACACACCGAACTAAATCAACAGCCCTACTGCAATGAATGCTTACTTTTATCAACACGTTATAACAAAGACGCTGCATTTATTTACTCACACAGATGGCTTCTGCAACCGCAAACGTTTACATGAATTTTAAGTTATAGCGCCGTGTCGCGGCAACTGATGGAAAAGCCGACCTTTGCTCAAATGACACGGGTACAGGACTCAATTTCGTCCCGTTCTGACCAACAAAGTAAAATGTATAATCAAAATCTGTTCATGTTGAAGACGTTGCTCCTCAAAATTCAAAGGATTTTGGCAGTGTTTCGACTGCTGGAAATACATGGGGTCACTGGATGTAACTTCGCACCCATGAAACTTTTTACGCAATTTTAGAACATAGCGCGTGTGCGAACGCTGATGAAGAAAGCCGAGGCGCTTTGCTCAAATGATGTTAAAGAGATTTCAGAGTGTAATCTTGCGATTATACAACTAAAGTAACAAGTAAAATGTATATGGCGAATGTGTTTGAAGGTAAGGTGCTGCTGGTTGTTGTTAATCATCTTGTGGACAATCGTTGCTCGGTTGTATAATCCCCCTCGTGCTCTGACAGAGGAAAGGAAAAGCTCCAGGTGATCTTGACTGAGCTTGTATGTGAGGAGATACCGACACTGGGCATCTGGCTTTTCCACCAGGTTGTGGAAAATGTTGCGTACACTTTTTGAACTGGCAATAAAGCCAAAGATGCATGTTCACCGTTTTCCAGAATGTAGAGGCATTTCTTTGTCGTCCTTGAGATCCAGAAGGGTCTTTCCACTTTTAGCAGGATTTTCTCTGTGCTTTGTATCCTTTACCCAGGAGGTTCCTGCTGTTGAGAAGTCCACTGTCTCCTCACATCCTCTGAACTGTGGCATATTGCTGCAGTGCTCAAACCTCTGCCACACTGCTGCTGAAAACTTGAGTTTACAGAGGTTTGTCTATCCTCTCCACCTTCGTGAGCCATCTTTTAGCTTGTTTCCCAGTCTTAGACCTTCTGTCTCCTGAAGTTTGTTTAGCTCCACAATGTATCGCCACTTTATTTTTCCTCTTGGGGTTTGTATGACCTCCATAATGATGTGTTCCCTGAAGCAGCTTGTGTGTGTTGCACACTGACTGATGACTTTCAAGTACATGAGTTCCCAGCAGGTCTTTTACTTATTTTTCTCAGAAAACACAGAAACACAAGCACATCAGCGACAACATTCGACATTCAGGCTATCTGGGGTCCACTCATTGATTCCATGACCTGGCGGGCTTAAAGGACCCCTAGGCCCAGCGTGCCTGTGTGAGCTTACACTCCCTTGTAACCATTTACTACCCACTGAAAATATTAGCTGCTCTCGTAAATACATATCAGATCACAAAGAAACCATAACAACAAAATAATCAGCATATAGTACAGTTAAAACACAATATGAGAATGGGGGGGTGTCCGTCCGCACTGCCAAATTTACCATGAGTCCCACATGTGGCATACATCCAAAATCACATGGACAACCTGTGAGGAATCAGCAGGTTTAGGAAATGAGGGCTTCATTGAATGAATGTCCAAACTGACACCAAGTGTTTTCAACATGGAGAAATGACATGATGGCCCATCACAGGTCAAAAACACTGTGTGAACTCCAGCATTATGAAGTTCTTTGAAGGCATTAAGCACAGTGATGTTAAGCCTCTTCGCAGTCAGTGCGCCGACAAAGAAATAGCATCCCTTGCTGGTGTCAAGCTGTCATCAATAGTGCCACAGCCAAGATCTACATATCCATGGAATTCCCCTGCAGAACCTCCGCTTTCTAATGGCCATTTCATCCATATTCAGGCAGTGTTTCCTTACCCTCTTTTTCTGTCCATAATATGGCCTGTGAAAATGGTTTTGTAAATCCTGGGCCTTCTGAGATGTTGCTGTACCAGGATGGGATTAATGGATGGGGCAAAACAAGGTAAAACTTTCATGCACTGTCAGAATATAAGGAACGAAACATTTGACCTCTGCTACATTTCCTGTGTTTCTCTTTTTTGATCCTGTATGATCTGTAGAAAGTATGCTCACCTCAACTGTTTGTTTCCTAGAGCTGTAATTGCACTTGTATGGAGTAGTCAAAATGGGCTGGGGACAGCTGTTGATGACCTGCTTTCTCCCTCCGCTGTAAATGAAACCTCCTCTTTAAAGTGTTGGCTGTACACACTGACCTGGAGTTTTCATTTGGGGTCGCAGACTCTAGCTGTCACCCAATGGAAAGCTGTAACACAAGATTTTTTGTTATATTCAGTATTTTGCCAATATTAAAATTTTGGAATTAATTTGAGCATTGTTCAGATAGTGAAACTTTCAAATGATGTTGATTTATGTTTGATTTATTAACCTTGGGTGTAAGATAACTTTTTTTCTTACAATGTCCAAGATCTTTTTAGATATGATTTTTTTAAATCTCACAGGATAAAGGCACAGTGAAGACCTCAAACTACAACTCAACTGAAGACTCAAACTACAGTCAGAGAGCCTTGACTCTCTGTTAAAAATCACTCTCACTCTGTTTGAAATTAAAAGTAAAACTGCAGTTCATTTTCAAAGTAATCAAGAAGGATATATGGCAATATTTTAATGCATACCAGTTGTAAAAATTTAAAAAGAGTGAGAAAATCTGAATGCCATTCTTTAATATTTTCTGTTAAGTACATTTGCTAGTATTACAGAGGTACTGTAATACGTCCATCACCTATACCGGTTATCCTGTGTGGTGGCTATTACTGCTGTTACTGCCCCTACGCAGTAGAATGTGCCTGAATTCTTCCATTACAAAAAAGTATCATAGGGCTCAGTGATCTTTTGGCATTTTTTGAGTAGTCAAACTGTGCATGTGATTTTACATAATATTATACAACAAGTAGTTCCGACCGAGCAATCTGATTGGTCCTCAAGACATTTAGAATGTGCTCAAATCAGCGCAGCCTTGCCTTACTCTTCACTAAAAATGTTACTCCGCCATACATTTGCTTTGTTGGTCATAGTTGTATAATGTAAGATTACACTCGAGTGTCCTTTAACATCATTTGAGCAAAGCACCTCGGCTTTCTCCATCAGCTGTGTCGGTGACATGCGTGGAGTTCATGAAAATACCTGGGTTCAGTAAAAGCTGCATTTGTGGACGCTGAAATTGTGCAGTGTTTCTGTGCATTCTGCAAATGCAAAACTGTTTGATAACAGAGTCGCACCATGCAACCTTAAAGAATTTGCATATGAAAGCTTAATGATGTTGTGAATGCAAAGTAACAGATCCAATAGGCCAATTACTTGTTACCTTAAAAACTTTAAGCAAATGATTGCTCTTAGCCATCACACAAATTAATCTCATAAGAGATCTAATTTCTTTTTAAATGGAAAACATGTTCAAACGAATGTTCCATGATGAACCCATTACATTTGTTTTACTTCAGTCCACATATACTATATATACATGTTACCACAGCATGCTCATTAGTTTGGCTCATTGCATACATAAAGTAGCTTCACTTCCAGATTTTTTGCAATATTATTAATTACAGTTTGGTAATAAACAGTGACCTAAATAATAATTTTATTTATACAATACAGTATATAGCTGCGGAGAACAATAAAAAAAAAGTAAAATTATGCATAACAACATAATTGAAAAATGTAGGAAATTATTTGCAAAGCCCTGGTAATAATGTTATTTGCCAAATTGTAATGAAAATGTCACATACAGGATCCATTTCTCATTTAAAAATGCCCAAAAGTCAATTCAAACAAAATTTTCTCGACTAGTTGTGATTTAGTGCAGAGAATCCACTGTAATTTTACTCTAGAATAAAGCCCCCAACTGAATGATGACTCAATTTCCATGTAACGTCACAAATAAATTTATTCTCAACACGAATGGACGATTTTGATGTTTAATACTTTCTTACTTTTTGGATCGTTATCTTCATTGTTGTTGTTTTTTTGCCATTTGTGTTTTCAGATCCAAGGCTACTCCTGTCCAAGTTTTGTTATTCATCTGTGAAGCCCGCTAACTTAGCACTCATGAACGAGCAAGGACAGATCCAGAATGTGGTTCGCTTGTTCCCGTAACCCAGAGACATGATGGGAGTAACACTACTATGCATATTCAGTGGGCCCCATAAAGCGGAAGTAAACCCGGAAGCCAGAAACTTTTTTGGCGTATGTGCCAGGCGAGCAACTCTGATAGGTCTGAGTGGCCACCATGTTGGATCCGGTATCCAGCTCTCATAATACATCCATGTGAAATTCACACAAGTTGGATCAGCCTGTGGTTTCAGTTTTTTACTTTTGTGTGATTTTGAATCCAGCCCTCAGTGGGTTGACAATTTAGATCTGGGTCAGGGCATCGGTTAGCTCCTGGACAGTCTATGGTCGTACTTGGTGGCATCAGATGCACAGATACATAATGCCTGCTGGAGGTCATTTTCAGGGTTCTGGTGGTTCTGGTCCTGCTGCTCCTCCTTGCATAAAAGAGCAGATACTGGTCCTGCTGGTGGGTTGATGCCCTTCTATGGCCTTATCCAGCTCTCCTCGTGTAACGGCCATTCTCTTGGCATCTCCTCCATGCTCCTGAGACTGTGCTGGGAGACACAGCAAACCGTCTTGCAACTGCTCATGTGGATGTGCCATCCTGAAGGAGCTGGACTACCTGTGCAACCTGATTGAGCTTGCACAGGTATTTTGTGATTGAGCTGCAGGTACCACCTCATGCTGCTAGTAGTGACAAAGACACTAGCAGAACAGAAAACTAAAGAAGAATCAGTCAGAAAGGAAAAGGAGAGAGCAACTGTCTGTGGCCACCACATGTAAAACCATTCACTTTTGGGGGTTTGTCTTGCTTTTGCTCCTCCATTGTACCTGTTAGGTGTTACTTGGTGTTTTTACTGTGATGATTAAGTGTTCCCTTAATTTTTTTTGAGCAGCATAAAACAACATCCAGTCCAATATATATCAGTATATAGAAATGCTAGTATAGTAATATTAGGCTACAGGATATTAGGCTCAAGTAGGCTACAGTGAGCAGCCCTCTCTTTCTACAAGTATAAATTTAATATAAAATTTTTGTGGTCTTGAAACCGATTTCGTATCTGGCCAAGACCGTTGTCCATACTGTTACTGTGGAGTTGGTGGTAGTGTGCGCAAATGTATCCTTGCACTGGGTCTCTTTTTGCGCTTGGATCGCGTGAGATGTGCGCAGTGGACTCGTAGATCTGACCAAATCGGCCTCTCTCTTGCTCAGTGGTGTCACAAAACTCCTTCACTCTTGCCAGACAGAACTGTAATCCAATGTTTTGTTCTGTAGTATTCTTAAAAGCAGATCTGAATGCTCAAAAATCCCATTAAATGTGGGAAGCAGAAAACAAAACTCAAAATCATCCAGGTGTGCATTAAACACTGTCAGGGCCAGCTGTCCCTAAACACTGTCCCAATCACTCTATTCTCTTTCTCCAATAGCTTTCCTCTTGGTTGCGCTACTTCCAGAGGCCATCTAGCAGGCCTACCATGACGTTGACATTTTCATGTCATTTGATTGGATGGTCAGAGAGCGTATTGGTCAGAGCTAGCAAACTGTGTCTATTAGGGATGTGCATGCATAATCGATTAGTCGATTAGTAGAAATGGTAAGCATAGTCGACAACTTTTTTCAAAGAATCAACTAATTTTTATTTGACTAACTTTCATTTGGTTGGTGGTGGGAGGAGATAATAAGAAGTGATAAGAAGAAGCGAAGCGGGCTGTTAAACAAGCTGCCACTAAAGTTAGCTAAGGTTGTTGCTGGATGCTTAACTTGTTTTTAGGTTAGGATTCCGTCAGTGTTCATCATTCAGGAGGTTTTTACTGGGAGCCGAATCATCTACAGAGGTCTCATTAACTCCAAAACAACCAGTAATTAAAATTGGTAGAAATACTGAATAAAACAGTTTCAAATAAAAAAAATCAATGTTTCTCCGCGACACGGACACAGGACGTTGAGAGGGGATGTTTGCTCAGCTTTGTTTACTTAAGATTCAGATGTCTGATGACAAAAATCCTTCATCTGGTCTAAGATAGTTATAACGTTAACGTGACGTTAACATGACTTGAAACATTAAGAAAGTAGTCTGCTGAAAATGTTTTAATGTCCAGCCATCCGGCCGACAGCCAGCGCGAGTGGAAAACACTGTGGATTTGTTGTACCTAATGTGACATGTGACAGCAGCTGTCAAAGGCTTATAGAGCCCAGATACACTGTGCCTTCATGAAAGACCATTACCGGCCAGATTAGTACAATGAGGCAGCTACACCTCTAAAAACAGAACTTGACGGAAGCCGAAAATGTAGCAATAACAACCGCTGCATGGACAGCTCTCACATTGGAGTTTTATGTCACTGTCACCTGCCATTACATGGACGGTGACCAGAACATTTCCGGTTCTGTGCTCCAGACTCGCAGCACAAATGAAACACACTGCTGAGAACATCACTGCTGGTCTGAGACACGTTGTTGAATGAGTAGAGCTTGGGAGATAAAGTTAGTGCATCTGTATACTATGACTTATTTTGATTTGGGTGGAGGGCACAAGCTGTTTTTTCCACCCACAATAGCTGAGGAAGGAGGAAGAGTTCAGTGACTCTGTTGTAGAGGTTATCTGTGCATCTCAGTTCCAACAATAAGTCCTTTTCTATCGCTATGGAGGCTAATGCTGAAAGTCAAGTCAGTCCATTCTCACAGTTAAATTTTTTTTTATTTGTCTACAAATAATCAGCAGTTTCGGTGAGTAAAATGCATTTTACCTACATTTTATTGTTTATGTTTTTGTCATTTTTTAAGTTAATATTAATACTTCTGCTGGAGATGATGTGTGTGGCGCAGCTGTGGCTGCAGTGTTTGGAGACCTGTTGAAATGGGTTTTTATAGCATTGCTTTAGTAATGGCATTTATTCTGGCTACATGATATGTCTGTCTGTGATACAAAAGTTCTGTTATACTGCGTTTCTGTATATAGTTGATGGTTTCTATGACCGTGACATCATAATGACTGTGTAAATAGGTGGGTTAATGCAGGTATGACACCAGTGAAGGCCTTGGTGTGAAATGCATGGCCCGCCACTGGCATTAAATCACTTCTCAAGTACTGTTGTAGAGTAATAATTTGTCAACAGTATGCAAAGAGTGAAGTGCCTTTAAAAGAAAGAGTACTGCATTAAGCTGGTTTTAAAGGAGTATTATGTGGAAATGGTATTATCAGTATTTACTGTTCAAAGAAAACATGTGATATATGTGTGTTAAAAGCCACTATGTGTGAGTAGATGTTAGTGTTCACTGCATGCTTACTTTGTGTGAAAAAGACATGTACTTTGTGTGAAAAAGACATATAATTTTAAAAATAGAAACAAGGAAGAGTTAAGAAATAATGTTGTAAAAATAAAAGGTAACGTAGTTTTAAAAAAAAATACAATCAGAACAGGCCAGAACATAATGGTGTAAAGCAGAGAGAGAAAAGGCCAAAAGAGGACAGGGCCTGTCCTGGAATGACCCTGTAAACTGAAGTGCAGTTAGAAGAAAAGCACAGGGGCTTTCCAGAAGACAGTGGCCTTGAAGAGAAGATAAGAGTCTATTTTTTAGAAGAGCCCAGGTGCTTCTCAAAAGACAGTGGCCTTGGAAATAAGATAAGAGTGTAACTTTTTTTTAAGGAGCTCCAAGATAGACATCTAAACGAACCAATGTTTTAATGGTGTAAATTTGACAGACCAGTAAAATGACCTGAGAGGCGTGGAAAGCCACAGCCAAAACTGTATAAAAAAGGGACAAAAGTCAGTACAGTTTGGAGCATTTCTGGTGTATCTTGTATGCGCTGTGAACGGTTCCTGGGTTTCTTTGTCGACAAATAAACTCTGCTGCCTTGGACACTGCCGTCTCCTGATAATTTTTGGACACCTGAATCAGGCTGAAGAATTCTGATCGCAGCCCAGTGGTTTGGGACATTAAACCCAAATCCACATCACTGTGCTTACCACTCTTGAGGTGTACTGCCACCGTGTTGGTGCCACACGAGGAAGATGCCACTGGCAAATATTGTCCAGTAGTTGCTTGCACCTAGGGGATCTGGAGGAAAAAAGGCTCCTTGAGTCAGTACCAAATTCAGTTGATGTGCATAACAGTGTATGAATAAGGTCATAGGTGCCCTCTCCTTAACTTTAGTCTGCACCCCATTTAGTCCAGATGACATTACCACTGTGCCATCAAAACAGTGTGTCACAACTTCATCCAAACATTTGTGTTCCTTTAAGAAATGGGTAAGAGCAGAAATGTGATCGGCTCACCTGCCACTGGTAACGTTCTCAAATCTGACAAACTGCTCAGTATCCGTCACGTAACGCAGCACCAGTGCAAGCTGTGCTGCATTACACTCGTCTGTTGTCTCGTCCACCATAATGGCAACAAAGGGTGCTTTATTAATCTAGCTTGTTATCTCCTCCCCCATCACTTCAGCAATAGCATTAATTAAGTAATTTAGTATTTTGCCTGATGTCCCAGAAAACACTTGTGTGTATGGCAAGAAAAGAAAGAAGCTCCAAATGAAAGTTCCTGTTTACCCAAAAATGTGACACAATCTATTAGCTTTTTCACTATTTCCCTATTTTTATTCTAACCTTCTAGTTGTGGAGCTCCGTTTCCTTGTGCACCTGTTTGTTGAGCTGTAGATCCACTTTGGTTTCCCCAAATGTTTTCAAAAGCACCGTTGCTCTTAAATGTTCAGCCATCAGTAATTGTGACAGTGTTTCAGCAAGGCCTTTTCTGCTGGCCCTGACGGCCCACCACTGCACAGACATGCATATTCACACACACACACACACACACGTACATAGTGTTGGTAGATTAAGTTAGAGTCTATGTTTTGTCATTTCATTTGGTATTTGTTCAAATAAATACATTTGAACACTGAATATTTTGCTGGCCTTCTTAATGTTGTACAAAAATTCACTGACAGACAAGGCACAGGAAGAGACCAGGGCAGAGAGAGTCCAAAATACAAAAGTCCAAAACAGCCTAAAAATCAAAGAAACCCAAAACTCAGGAGAAGATGCATGAGGATCAAAAGAAAGAGTGACAACTGAAAAGGGAGAGACAAGACTATATAGACTTCGGATGATTACAGACAGAGCACAGGTGTAACAGGAAAAAAAAGAAATGGAACAAAGACTGGAAGTAAAAACACCAGAGACACATGAGGAGCATATTACTAAATAAAACAGGAAGTAACAAGGACACAAGAGGAAGGGATACCAATATAAAACCAAGAACACAAGAGATACTAGAAAAGAAATAATAACCAAAGTCATACTGGAGACAGAAGTTGTTACTCTTGTGAGGTGTTTGAAGGAGGAAGTGGTGAACTCACCACTGTCAGCTGTAATATTTTGTTCATCAAAGGTTGTGTTAGAAAACCTTTGAGCATGTGGCTCTGCTTTTAAATGTTGTGTATTTAAAATCAGTGGTGCAGTGCATCCTGCTGTCATACCTCTGCTCATAGTTTGTAACACAAGTTAGAAATCCTCAAAAGAAAGAGGGAGTTTTCTTTAACCAATAAGTGAGCTGATAAGGCTGTGAGTAGGACTTGGTGATGGACTGTCTGTTTCATGCCTTTTTAATATGATGTCTGTGATTATATCTGTCTGGAGTTTTCCATAAAACCTATTGTCTCTCTGAAATAACCATGGACAGAAAATAGAGCAAGATTTCATGGTTTTGCCTAAAACCCTTCAGTATGAAAATATAATTTACTCTCTCACCACTGAGGGGCAGCACAGACTGAAAAGTACCATCAGACCGGGTCTGCTGCTTCCACCTTCACCCCTGTACAAGGTCATGGTGGAGACTCAAGTGTTTTTGGCTGTGTCTAAGCTTGTGTAAGTTTGCGGTCAGAGCTTCTTAATCCACTCTGTGCTGTGACAGGAATAAACCAACAGACACAGGAACTACTCCACATTAAGACAAGTAAGAATGGAAGCTTTTGTTTGTTGAATGAATCAAATATGAACCTCATAACATGCTGTGTCTATGTCGCCAGTTATTATCATAGCTTACACACAGACCACTGAAACTCAACCACACGTTTTAACACTGAGGTCTCCATTATAATTCATGACAGGTCACCGATGAGAAGATAAGTTGCAGCTACTGCAGCCACAGGTGGTTTCTGCAGTGTAAAAGTCAGTTAGTGGTTTTGAACTGTGTTACTGAAATAATAACAAACTGAAGAACAGATCTGATGTCAGGTGGATTCCCCTCATGTTCCAGATAATAACAGACGTCAATAAGGAAGTGGAAAAATCAACAGAATATATCATCAAACGTATCCAGTTGTGTGTCTGCACTAAAACCATGCAAACGCTGTTTAATATCCGTACACAGTACCTCACACAGACTCCAGGTCAGCTGTACACTCAGGTCTCCAGAGACAGCTGAGATGAGGTAAGGAGGAGATTAAATATAAGCTAAAAGAAGACATCTCAGTAAACAATGTTAGTTTAACAGTTTTTCCCTGATGAAATGAGATTTCAGTCATTTCCAAGTCTTTTAAAAAAACTGTATTTTAATTTGTAATTTTTTCTGACAGGGAGTCACAGCTCTTTTTCTTTTATCCTTGACTGTGAAGTTGATGATTTAACATGATAATTAAAGATTAATCATTGATCATCTCTCTGATGTCTAATGATGATTGAGACGTGACATTGATGATGGTTTTGCAGATATGTGTGATGAATAAATGGTGATGAGAGTTTTAAAAAGCCACAGCGTTGTGTTTTCACCTTTCTTCTCACTGACAGGTGGAGCAGACACAAATATCGATACACAAACACATAATTATGGCCATTTCTTCATGTATGTGTCCACAGTTCCACAATGATTGAGATTTATAAAACAGAGCCAGGTGTCTTCACACCCTTAGAGATATGATGAAGAATGCAGCTGCATATTTCTGTCTTTGTGTGTACTCACAATTTTAGTCATGAGTCAGCAGTGGAGAAGGTGAGATGAGCTTGGATGAATTGTTAAGAGAAGTTGTGTTGGATCATGACTCCTTTGGAATGTTGTCGTCCACCTTTTACATCTAAAATCAAACCTTCATCAACAGCAGAGCAGACTGGACGAGGCTCAGCAGCCAAACAGCTACTGTACTACCGCCAGCAGCATCGTGTGGAAGGACAACATGGAGGTGAGACAGACACCAGTCCTGCAGCTCTTCATCAGGACTGTAGATATTAAAACTGAATCCAGTGACTGTGTGTGATGTTAAGGGGGTCACTCATTAAAAGACCACAGAAAAGCTGCAGCTTAAAGAAGCTATTTAGTTTATTATTTCAGTTTCATTTAACATGTAGTTCAGTCTCAGTGCTCTTTTTCCAGCAGCATGGCACTGATTAATAAAGCCAGCATGTGCTACCTGTCATGGAGACTGGTGTGCACATAGAGACTGCTGATTATTGGACTTTAGTGTTTCAAAGTTTCACATGGCAGTTTTGTATCAGCCTCTCTGCCTGGCTGTGAATTGGGAGTGTGCTGCTCTGTTGCACCGGCTCGCTTTGGGGGCTTCCTCTGGCCCCAAGATCTGCTTAGCCTGAGGAAGTGGTCCATGTCCACCCACGTCTTTCCCACACAGCCCCCTTTTGGCCCGCCTGGGGTCAGTGTGGGTCAGCGCCTTTCTGCCAGCTGCCATCACTCACGGATGAATCCACAAAGAAAGACACCAAACATGCTGAGAGTCATACGTGTGTTTTAGATGTGCTCAGACACACACACACACACAAATATTTACAAGGCTCAGAGCCACTTTGGTGTTTTAGGCTGCTTCACAAGAAATGTGCTGTACTGAAGGGACAACCAAACATCCTGCATTACAAGTCTAAAATATGGAGGTGCATAGTTGTAGATCCTGCACATACTCTGTACCTCACATCACATCACTGGCAGAACATCAGAAACCTACTGGCCATTTTTCCCATGAGGGCTTTGTTTTGACAATTTGACAATAACACTTTGCTATTCATTTATAACAGCTTGTAGTAAGATTTACGCTTTATAAAAATAATCTTACTCAATATTTTCCCCATGTCTTTCAGAGAGTATTTAAAATATAAAATAATGTAGTCAAGTCAAGTCAAGTCAAATTTTATTTATATAGCGCCAATTCACAACAGAAGTTATCTCGAGGCACTGTACATATAGAGCAGGTCTAGACCGTACTCTTTATCTTATAAAATTTACAGAGAGAAACCCAACAGATCCCATGACAAGCACTAGCGACTGTGGCAGAAAAACTTCACTTAGGCAGAAACCTCGAGCAGAACCAGACTGGTGGGCGGCCATCTCTTACTCGACCCGGTTGGGTTTAGACAGAAAAGGAGGGGTGGGGAATGGGGCAGGAGAAGACAACACACAAATACACAGACTAAGTCAAAATGTAAATAGTAGTAGTAATAATAATAATAGTAATAATTATTATTACAGCTAAAGGAATAATAACAAACAACAGTACACATTAATACTTTTCTAACACTATCAATAACTAGTAAATGTTTTAATTATTGTCGCATCATGGACCAGAGCTGGATCATGGGAACGACAGGAGACTCTCCAGCTCTGGAGGCAGACTCCCTGCAGTGAGAGACAGTGGCAAGAGAAGGCACAGCCTGGGCACTAATGTGGCGAGGGAAGAACACACAGTTAAAGAAGTGATGTGATATTAAGACAGTTAATAGTAATCTCGTCGGCAGGACATCATGGACAACATTTACTAACTATTAATCTTAGCACGATGCACTGAGACTGACCAACCACTTGAGAAAAAATGGAACCAGAATAATATACTAGTTAAAAGTTAAGGCATAAGATGAGTTTTAATTTGGTTAAAAACTCAACTGAGTCAGCCTGTCATATCAATAGGGAGGTTGTTCAGAGGAAAGGGGCCCGATAGGAGAAGGCCCTGCAGCCTGCTGACTTCTTTTTGACTCTGGGGACAGATAGCCCTGCACTCTGAGAACCTGAGCACGGGAGGGAATATAAGGTTAAGAAGATCAGACAGGTATGGGGGGCTGGCCATTTTAAATTTTATAAGTCATTAGAGAACTTTAAAGTCTGATCTAACATGAATAGGGAACCAGTGAAGGGAGGCTAAAACCGAGAGTAATATAATCCAAACCTTCTCGATTGGTCAACATTCTAGCTGCAGCATTCTGAACCATTTGCAGACTTTTAGTGCTAGCACGCGGTAGTCCTAATAAAAACATTACAATAATCAGTCTAGAAGAAACAAAGGCATGGACTAGAATTTTATCTGCCATGGAAAGAAAAGGAGCCGAATCTAGCTATATTGCATAGGTGAAAAAAAGGCGGTCTTTGTAATGTCTTTAATATGCTGATCGAGAAGAAAGAAATACGATCAAGTGTATTTTCGTTTTTGGCTGTTGTATTTTGAGAATAACACAGTTGTCAAGGATATAGTTACATGATCGAACTGGTGTCTATATCACTTGGACAATAACCAGCATCTCGTTTTGTCTGAATTAAGCAGGAAGTTTTGAACATCCAGCTTTTAACAGAAGACAAGCAGATCTCTAGTTCCTAATTTGAGAGGCATTATCCAGCCTTTATAGGCACATATAGCTAGGTATCATCAGCATAACAGTGAAAATTAATTCCATGAAACCGAATAATTTGGCCAAGAGAGAAATATAGAGAGAGAAAAGCAGGGAGCCAAGAACAGAACCTGGGGTCTCCACATGTTCACATCAGAAAAAGGCTGATACAGTATTATTACAAGAGACACGCAGGTTCTGTCAGTTAGTAAGATTTTAACCAGCTGAGGGCCAGGCCAAGTTCCAAATCACCCTATTTTCAGTCGGGTCCATGAGTATCTACGGTGGTCTATAGTATCAAAATGTAATGAAATATAACCACCGGGACTATGAAGAGACTCCTGAATGCTATTGGTCTCTGGAAACATTAGCTGCTTTTCAACTGAATTTCTTAAACCTCCTGATATTTACAGAATAGTGGATTATGAGTATAGTCTATAAAATGAAAACTTTATTAAATTAAAACAGATTGATATTTACTGTTAGGCTCCAAACCCCCCCCCCCCCCCCCCCCCCCCGACCCTTACTGGATAAGCAGTATAGATAATGGATGGATGGATGTTTGAATGAAATTAGTATGTTTCAGTGTTTCAGTGTTTTCACATAAACAAAGACAATTGGACATGGGAGGTGTTTTAGAGCCTCCCAGAGGTCAGTTCTGTCCTGTTGTCACAGACTGTAAAAAGGGGAAACACAGCTCTGTGTGTGAATATGCAGAAGTCTGCAAAAAACTGTTAATGTTCCATAATATTTCACCTTCTTCCCTGGTGTTGTCAGTGATGAGATGTGAAGGTTTATGAGCTATTTGGCTCTGACCTTCAGACACTCCACCATACATCACCACAAAGATCCGTCTGAACTTGGCAGGGAATGACAGTGGCAGGTCAGGCAGCAGATGCCTCCAAACACGCCTGGGTCTCACAGGGCTACAGGACCACTGGGTAGCATATGACAGAAAACACCATGCAGCCCAGGTCCTGCTACTCCTTTATTGTGCAGTTCCCAGGTCTCAATACAACAAAAAAAAAAAACAATATGAACAAATGACTCAAACAAACAATGCTAGCATCCTCTCATATCTGGGTATTTTCAAAAAACTGCTGGTTTCAAAGCCTTCCCACAATGCCACAAGGATTTTAAGAATTTTGACAAAAAAATACTACGGCTTTAAAAAAGTCATCATGTGTAATTGGAGTGTATAATTAGAATGTTAACTTTGTCTTAAGTTGTCCCTTGGTGTCCTCAACAGTAGATACAGCCCTGGCCACAACTTGAAGCAACACTGATTACTGTACCCATTGTGTCACATTTTGGGGAAAATAGGAGATGGACCCAAAGTGCATACAATAATTTATTCCAACTAAAAACAAAACAAAAGGTGAGCCAAAAAACTCACTGTACAAAAGGAGCAGTGGCAAATCCAGCAAATAAGTAAATGTAGGAAAATACTCTGACAAAGAACTGGTGAAAGAGAGGACCATACAGTATATACACACTGGGATAATTATAATGGAGACACAGGTGGGGCTTAAAAAAGGAGGGAATACAAGACCAGAAGTAAAAACACCAAAGACCAGACAGTACAAGAGACTCCAAAATAAAACAGGAAGTACAAGACCAGGAAACATGAGGGAAAGGAATACCATAATAAAACGCAGAAGCCAGAAAAGCAGGAGAAATTATAACTACCAAAATAACACATCAACTTAAACACTAGAAACACAAGAGAAAATACAACATAACAGAAACTAAGGTCACGCAGCAGGTGCGCCATGACACACTGAACAAACTAACAGACAGGAGTATGGCATATGGCCTCACTGATATGCATCAAATGATCAAACCAGATCAGATGAAAGCACATCAGTGCCAGTTCACTGACCATGCAGTCAGAAAAAGCAGCCAGGAGCCAAAAGAGCTGTGATGGGGACACACACAGTGAAGCAGTGTCTTGAGATACATTTGGATAATGACTGGAATATAGAGCAGCTATTTTGCTGATGTCACAGGAGAGAGGAGAGAGAGGGCACATAATCTGGCTTTGACAGCTTGTGTGGAAGTCCTTTGTTGTTAGCTAAACAGGACAATCCTTCCTGACCCATCTGATCAGATGAAGGGGCCAAGTGTCACTCTGCAGAAAGCTGCAGGAGCTTTTGGCAAAATACAGCTGCTCAGAAAACCAAACTCTGTCTTTGAGTCTCCTATTGTGTGTTAATGCTACAAAGAGGCTTTGATGCACAAATGAATGGGGACTGCACACACTCACTGTCAACTCATACTGACAGTGGTGGATTTCATCATGTGCACTGTGTGATTAATGATCACGTGGCACTCAGTCCACCTTACTGAAAGCCTCACTTGATCACTGTAACAACTTCTAAAGTCTCATTCGCAGCCACACACGACACTTATCACACAGCCACTCTCTGCCAGCGAAACTCAGAGCTACTGCCTTTCTCTGTCACTCCACTTAACTCTGTTGGTCTCATATTTTTACCACTAAGTCCTCCAATGTAAATGACCATGTAGGTCGCTTGTCCCTATCCTCTGGTACGACCCGTAGGAGTGTGCAAGCAGCAGGTGTACCAGACTGTCATTGTCATGGTAATAAACGTGGTTAAGCTTATGGAACAGCCATGGTTTGGTTAGGTTTAGGCAAAGATCGTTGTTTGGGTTAGGTTAGGATAGGTTACTTTATTAGTACCCATAGGTAGATTTGTTTTGTAGCTAGCCAGATCATGACAACCATTATCACAAGTAAAATGCAGATGCAGCATAAATACCTAACAAACATGTTAAAAAGTTCCTCAACAAGTGATAAAAACGATGAAACAATAAAAACAAGCAAATTATATAATGATATAATGATAAATGTACTCAAAGTTCCCCTAATCAAGGTTGATTGATAGGATCACAAGTAAATAACTTCTGGAACTGGACCAGGTTAAAATACAATAAATAAATTAAAGCTGGAAACAGCGCTGAACGGGCCCTCGCACCCTGTACCCGTCGGAGACGTGCACTGCAGCTGTCACTGGACGGCACGTTAACCTAAAATGTCAGTCGACCCTGTGTACAATTTCTCAACTGACCCAAACGAAACTGTAAAGACAGCATCAATCCACATTCAGCTATGGTAATGAGAAGACGTGCGATGAGATGAGCAGAGTGATAGAAAAAGAAATGGAAAGGGTGATGGAGTAACAGAGGAAGAGCAGTTACTGCCCACTGTGTCCTGCATAGATGAAGAGAAACACAAAAAGACGTGGTCACTTGCAAACAACACAGGAACGCTTTACTGTCAATTCTGCCAAATGTACACACATACAGAGGATTGCAGCATCACATACAGGATACAGTTGCTTGGGTGAGATAGTGAGTGTGTGTGTAAGAAAGAATAACAGAATACTGTAAGAAACTGGATTTTGTGGCAACAACCTGCACAGATAGGCACTAAGGGGGGCTTAAACCATCTTGACTGGTTTTAACACTCTTAACCATCTCTGAACACGTGAAATGGATCTTTGTCAACCTGCTTGATGAAATACAATGATGTATGAGGCATATCGTTTCCTGTTGCCAATAGGTGGCACTATCAGTATACTTGGATATTGACATGTAGATGCGTTCTAGCCAGTACTCTTATCAAACGTGAAGTTTGGGACAGATTGGATCATGTATATGTAAGTTACAACAACTTCCTGTTTCATGGCGAAGCTTCAAAATTTGCCCCGCTGCCATGGCAAGAGTGTTTAATGAAGACTCACAATCTTCACGATAAAACATAAATATAGTCTTAATCCTTGTCTGGCCACATTTGAGGTGAATCTGATTAACCCACTTAGAGGAAAGTACGAAAATTGTCATATCATGTCGTGTCATGCTGTTTTCAATAGGTGGCGCTATGAGTATGGTGATGCGTTCTTGTCAAGCATGTGAAGTTTGAGGCAGATTGGACAATTTATATTTGAGTTACAACAGCTTCCTCTTTCATGGCAAAGCATCCAAACTTGCCACGCCCTCACCAGCACACTGTCCAACGAAGACCAAAAAACCTGACACCACAGAGGTCTTTAGAAGTCACTTAGCAAATTTGAAGTCAATTGCATCAAATCTCTAGGAGGAGTACATTAAAGTACAGAGGCTGCAAATGGTGAAATTTGGTGCCAAAGTTACATACTAAATTCAAAATGGCCCACTTCCTGTTAGATTTAGGGTATGGCTCCAAGAGGCTTTTTTGTACATCTTAGGGTGTTACATGTGCCTGCCAAATCTTGTACACCTATGTAAAACAGTACGCAGGGGCTGCTTCATTGAAAATTTCTAGGGGGCGCCCTTGAGTCATTTTGCCACGCCCACACCCTAGACCCACATCAAAAATTAAGTTGCCACCTGAAAAGTGCTGAAAGTAATTAGGGGGTGCTAGAGAGCTGCTATAGCATGCCCATGGCCAATCGTGATATCAAATCAAAGTGCTTAGGTGTTTAAACGTTTTTTTTTTTGAGTTTTTGCGCATCCTAGAATGAAAACTGACACAGGAAATCCACAATGGCTGACTTCCTGTTTGACAAAAAAAATCAGTAAGTCCACAATGATGAGAACAATGACCTCACCGAATTTCGTGAAAATCCAAGCAACTTTTTCTTTACACGACCTGTGTTTGGGGGGGCGCTGTGGAGCCCCCTGACCACACATGAGCCCAGTTGCTCAAGAATAATAAAATTTTTGCCAGGTATGAAATATGTGCCAAGTTTTGTGAGCTGTTGAACGTCCTAAAGCCCTCAAAAATTCGATTTATTGGGTAGAATAATACTACTAATAATAATTAAATCTGCAAGCGGCGTTGAATGGGCCCGCACCCTTTGGGGGACCATCAGCTGCGGGGTCCCAATGGCAAAGGGGTTTTGAATATATCCAGAGGGGGCGCTACGGAGCCATAAGCAACACCAATGAAGATGTGTTCAGGGTGGGACGCTTATCAAACATGTCAAGTTTGGGGCAGATCAGACAGTCTTTGCATGAGTTGCATCGGCTTTCTATTTAATTGCGAAACATCGAATTTTGGATCATGTCAACCTGCTAGTAACAGGACGTCAAAGTCTAAAACATGTCATTTCCTGTGGCCAATAGGTGGCACTATAACTTTTTGTGAATATTGACATGTGGGTGTGTTCATGTTGGGACCCTCATCATCACTGTGAAATATGGGGCTGATTGAATAAGGTATGGCTGAGTTACAGCAACTTAAATGCAATTTCCATCGAAATTTAAGGTGCCGCCACGGCCACACCCTTCGATGTCAACAAATTGCTTTGATAACTTCTAATCACAAAGGCCTCAAGAGTATTCTGACCAAGTTATTGAGCCATTTTATGGTGCCAATGAACGAGACCCCTATCAGATGTCAATTTTCGCCAGGTCTGCAAAGTTTCGTGAGTTTTTGAGCACATTTAGGCCCTCAAAAATGCGGTTTTAGCGCCACGAGAATAATTCTTACGATTACAATAGGGCCTTTGCATGAAGTGCTCGGGGCCCTAATTAAAGCTGCAAGCAGCGTCGAACTTGCCCTCGCACCCTGTGCCCGTTGGGGGACCGCGGGGTTAATGCAGGTCGTACGACATACGGTTGTGTAACAATGCACCGTGGCACGATGCATTGCCATTTAGAAAATACGCCAGTACGCATCGTGAAGCTAAAAAATGTATTGCGATGTAATTCATGAAGTGCGTGCTGTGTCCTGAAGTAATCCTTTACATTTCTGTTACAACCACCGTGTTTCACTATGGAGACAGTGTTCTTTGGGTGGTACCCCTCTCCCCTCTTTCTCCAAACACAAGCAGAGTCTCTGTGGCCAAAGAGCTCTAGTTTCGTCTCATCTGACCAAAGGACATGCTTCCAGTATGCATAATCTTTCTCCAAGTTGTCCTTAACATACTTCAGTCTAGCTTGAAGGTGTCTCTTCTGCAGAAGTGGAGACCTTCTTGGTCTGCAACCTCACAGTCCATTCCTATGCAGAGCTCTAGTAATCGTCTTCTTTGAGACTACAATTCCTGACTTCGCTAAGTCATTCACTAGTGTCTTGGCAGTTTTTCTGGGGTCTTTAGACAGGTCTCTCACTAGTTTTCTTTCCAGGGTCTTTGAAATCTTTTGCTTCCTACCTCTGCCAGGCTTGTTCTGTACTTTGTGGCTCTCCTTGAATTTTTTGATGATACTTCTCATTTGAGTTATTGACGCTTGGAAATTCTGTGATAATTTTGTATATCCTTCTCCTGCTTCATGAGCCTCAACATTTCTTTTTCTCAAGTCTAAATTGATTTCTTTTGTTTTTGGCATGATGCTTTCTCAAGTGACAGCTCAAATCCTTACTGAATTTTTTGTAGTGTGTGTAAATTGGGAGCTAACCCTCAGTTTTAACTTGATTGTCCAAGCTCTGAGCATTACAAAGTTAATCGCGGGGTTAACACAGGTTGTACGACTTGACAAGTACACTCTTGGCTAATAAATGCAATAAATGTCTCTGACCTAATGTGAAATGGATCTTTCTCAACCTACAAGTCATACAACATAGTTCTGAAATTGCATGACCGTCGGAGTAACAAATGAGGTAAATAACTATAACTTAACTATATTACTGATAAATGTTTTAGTGATAAACAATTTACAGAAATAAAAACATGTTGTTGTATTTTAAAGGTAAAAGTATTATTAAAATCTACACGAAGTTTACCTTTAATGTGGGAGAAAATAAAGTAATCCACCTTTCTGAGAGTGATCGCACTGTCCACCATAAAAAATAATAATCACAAAAAAATCACTGGTTAAACAAGGCTATAATGAAGCAATTTGAACAATGATTTGCTCATCTGTCTAAAGTCAGGGCAAAGCCACGAACCAGCTGGTGGGATGGGTATCATTAGGATTTTATCTTTATCCATCCAGACCCCTATCAGTTTGGCTCAGACTGTTATTGTTTTTTTTTCAAACAATATAGGCCTAATTACACACACAAGGTTTTTTATGGTGTGATAAAATAGGGCTGTCAGTTTTAAAAAAAAAAAAAATCAAGATTACATGAATTCAAAATAACCTGCAATTCGTTCAAATTAATTTGAAGCCAGTTTAAATTTCCAAGCCAGCTTTGACAACTGCAAATATGAGTTTCTGAAAAAACTGCATTAAACATTATCTTAGTTCACTGACCTAAGGTCAACAGGTCAAGCTTCAACAGTTCCATCTGCTGGATCAAGCAGCACACTACTTCAAAATGGTGATGCAATTCATAAGACTGCCAGTCATCAAACTTTGACGGGCCAGAACAGGCACACGCTTCAATGAAAACTCACAAGTTTCGCAGTAAGTCATCATGAACGCCTTAAGGCTGTCCTGACATTTGAAGTGAATCCGGTCACCCTGATAGTAACAGCACATCACATTATAAAATATGTCATTTCCTGTTCTCAGTAGGTGGCGCTACAACAATTGTATGAATATTGACATATTGATGTGTGCAGTTAGGGACCATTAACAATACTGTAAAGTTTGATGCAGTTTGGACAAAGTATGGCTGAATTACAGCAAGTTTAATGCAACTTCCTGTTTCATGGCGAGTCATCAAACTTTGAGGGGCCAGAACGGGCACGCCCCTTCAACAAAAAGTCAAAACGTTCTGCAATTTTCCTTCGCCCATGTCTTAACTTATTTCCAAATTTTGAAATCAATCGGATAAAGCGTCTATGACAAGTGCGAACATTTGTGACCCCTGGAAATGGCCCAAAATACACAATATTTTCATTTTCCAGTCAAAACAACAGACTTCCTGTTGGGTTTAGAATATGGCTCCAAGAGACTTTTTTGTGTTACATATGTGTGCAAATTTTCACATTTTTAGGTGCAATGGGCTTGAGGAGCTGTTCTGTCAAAAATTCTAGGTGGCGCTACCCAAGCCATTTTGCCACACCCATGCTCACGAGCCCTAAATTATGTAATTTTTCGCTGTGCCTGAGACGTCTGGAAATTTTCGTGAGTTTTCATGCATGTTTAGGCCCTCAACAAGGCGATTTACTTGGCGGGAAAGAAAAATAACTAGATAAAATGCATTTCCTGTGGAAAATGCGTGTGAATGCTTCAAGCATAAGATTTTCATAGCAGAATGGTTTCTACAGCATAAAGAGCAGCGTCTGAAGCAGGGATTGAACCAGCAAACTCAGGGTTCATAGACAACTGCTCTACCTGTTGCACCACAGAAGACCACAAGGTACTGCAAGGCGTTACAATCAATTGTAGTGGTAGTAAAATTGCAAAAAGCGCAAAGGATTTGTAACAATATCTATTATTATTATCATTGCTTTTATCAGGAGAGGTTTTTGAGATTTGTCTGGGGCGGGGCTTGAACACGAGACCATGGGTTGGTAGGCATATGCGTTACCGATCTCGCCACTGAAGTCCACAGTGCAAAACCTGGCAGTGAAAGCAATTGTAGTGATAGTAAAATTGCAACATAGCAAAACTGTTGTAAATAGCAAAATAGCATAAAAGCATAAACAGTTGAACAAAGTTGAATAAGCAAAACAGTACAAATAGCACAAGCAAAACAGTAAAAATAGCATAAGCAAAACAGTAAAATAGCATAAAAGCATAAACAGTTGAACAAAACCTAATTTACAGCATAAATTTCAGAGTCTGAAGCGGGGATCGAACCGGGGACCTTGGGATCTTATGCTTGTATGATTTTATATGATTTTTTTTTATGAATTAAAAAATGAATGGGATCCTATGGGAGCTTTCCCAATCCCAAGGTTCCCGGTTTGATCCCCGCTTCAGACGCTGAAATTTATGCTGTAGAAACCATTCTGCTATGAAAATTTTTCACTTTTTAAGCTTTATACTGTTTTGCTTTTTCAACTTTTTGCAACTGTTTATGCTTTTATGCTTTTTTGCTATTTATAACAATTTTGCAATTTTGCAATTGTACTTGCTGCAGAAACCATTCAGATATCAAAATGTTTAACTTCTTATGTTTTTTACATTTATGCTTATTAAACTTTTAACTATGTGTAGCCTGGCGAAACTTAACGGCACAGGACACAGAAATCTGTTTTTGGGGTCTTTATTCTGAACAGAAAAATTGGTGTTCAATTAAAATGTGATCAAATAAATAAAATAGGAAATAAAAAAAATAAAGCTTTGCAGAAGACTTTCTGCTGTATAGTACTTGCAGAAACAAAACGAAATTAGTACCAGCAGAGGACTCCCCTCTGCACACTGAAACTCATCTTCAAGGCTTTCTCAAGACTCATCTTGTCTGTCTCCATAAGCATAAACTTCTAGTGCAAAAACACTAACTTCAAAAAGACTGTAGGAGTCAGTCTGTTCGTACAAGAGTGCAAAAATACTTCTGAACGTGTAGGCTAGTACTAAGGAGAGCAAAAAAATATCTCTAACGGCTCGTCCCTGTAACACAAACAGCCCACAAATTCACAGTTAACCATTTTACATTCACATGTCTTAAAATGTTACAATAAATGTGTGGAACTCGCATGTACTAACGTGTGCATCTGTCCAGGAGCACAAAACAAAGTGGCGACAGGGCGCTACGCCATTAGCTCTGACTTCAACACAGTCTGCAGATCTATTAACATTCAACAAACACAAACATGTCAGTGTGCAACAGTTCACAAAATGCAGTCACAAATTACTTTATATGTCCATTGCTTGACCACCAGCTGCATTTTACAATGTATTTACCTTCAAAAACAGTCCATAATGACCGGAAAACAACGCTGCGTGTCCGTGTCACAGTAAAACCAGGTCTCTCTCAAGACTGTTCCCCAAAACACTGAGCCCACAGGTGGTTATCCAAATGGAAACAGTGCCATCTGGTGGCATGGGTGATAATAATCACAGCTTCCCACCTGGCTACATATGTATGCTTTTATGCAATCTTACCATTTACAAAAATGTTGCTATTTATGCAGTTTTGCTGTTCTGCTATTGCTATTTTGCTATACTGCTACTTTGCTATTCTGCTATTGATATATACTATACTAAGATCTTAACAAAAACATTCCCTGTAAATCCCTGTATCAGACACATTTTTATATATGCTCATTTTCCAAAAGCACTGTAGTGTGAGCTTCAGTGGCACATCCAGTAAAGCAGATGATTGCCAATCACAAGGTTGGTGGTCCAATCCTAGGTTCTTCCAGTCACTGAACCAAAGTGAAATTTTACTGATTACCCCAATTGCAAACCATGTTCACTGGCACACCTAGTAGAGCACGTGCCTCCCAATCTGAGGGTGGTGGTTCGATCCCAGGCTCCTCTGAAGTGAAAATTTACTCATCACCCTGATGGAAAACCATTCACCTATCAAAACATTAAACTTTTTAACCATTTTACATTGATGCTTATTCAACTACTACTATTTCAACTACTTATGCTTTTTAAAATGTTCAACTTTTTTCAACTATTTATGCTTTTTAAAATGTTCCAACTTTCTACAATTTTGCTATTCTGCTTTTCATATATTATGCTAATTTAAGTATTGCTTCGGCATTGCTGCAGTATTGCTTCAGCATTGCTGCAGGGTGTGTAGTGTATAGTTTGTCCCAGGGGTGTGTAGTGTATAGTTTGTCCCACTGCATTTTCTGCCTCTCTGGTCATTTTCTGCCTCTCTGGTCATTTTATTGGTTTGTTAAATATATACCATTAAAACATTGGTTTATCTAAATGTCCATCCTTGGTCCCCTCATTAAAATATACTATTAGCTTATCACCAAATGCCACTGTCTTCTGGAAAGCACTTGGGCTTTTCTTCTTGCCAACTTCAGCTTACAGGGTCATGTCTGGGAGGCCCTGTCCTCATTTGGCCTGTTCACTCTCTGTTTTACACCATTATGTTCTGACCTGTCCTGATGGTATTTTTTTTTAAACTAAGTTACTTTTTATTGTTACACAGTTATTTCTTAACTCTTCCTTGTATTATTTTTTAAAAATTATATAACTTTTTTCACGTTTTAATATGGAGTACACAAAGTATGCATTGTATGCAGTGAACACTAACATCTACTCTCACCCTTTAACACATATCACATGTTTTTTTTGAATCATACAGTAAATAATGATAATACCATTTCATCACAATATTTCTTTAAGATCATTAGCTTATTGCAGTATTCTCTCTTTGGAGGCACTTCACTCTTTGCACATCACATAGCTGTTGACAAACTATACACTACACACCCCTCCCTCCCCTTTCGTGTTGTCCTTTCTCTGAGCCATTGATAGGTCCTCACCTTCCATCTGGTTGAAATCCTCTATCACCTGATCTGGATCGGTAACCTAACCTATCCAGCACCTGATTGTGGTCCTGAACCCCACCATCATCCAACCTGGACCTCCAACCTAAACATTAGCTGACCTGTACCACTACTCTAACCCCAACCCCAACCCTAAGCCTAACCTCGACCCTTAATCGACCCTAAGCCTAACCATTATCTGATCTGGGCCCTAAACCTAACCATCACTTGACCTGGGCCCTGAACTTAACCATCATCTGACCTGAGCCTTTAATTTAACCATCTTCTGACCTTGACTCGAAACCTAACCATTTCCTTATCTTGGCCCTAAACCTAACCATCACTCGATCTGGGCCCTAAACATTGCATACAATATGGACACCTCAAGGTGTCCCCTTCCCCTAACCTAACCCTAAGCAGAATGGGGGGGCATTGTTGTTCCCCCTTTAAGCTGAATGTCTGTCTTAAGGGGAGCCCCGGAATGGTCACGTAATTTTTTTTTTTAAACATACGCACAAAATAGTAAAACGTGCAAATGAAATAGCAACACATGCAAACAAATTAATCAAAATGTTTTACTTATTTTGTGCACACAAGTGTATATATAGAGAGAGCCAGTGTGTCACAACCACACCCCTTCACTTGACACAGGAGCTGGTCGGGACTCTGCAGGGCTGTAAGGCCACTGTGGCCACTAGAGGTCACCAAACAATAAAACCTTGCTATGGGTTGTAATAAGCTGCTGCTGACCTAAAGGTGTCAAAAATATTTGACACTAAAGCAGTGCCTCCCACATGAAAACACCAAAGCAGCTCATGCAGTTGAAATGCCAGAAATTATTTTTTAAAAAAGACAAATATCACAAAAAGGTTCTTATGCTTGGCTGAGGTGGAAAAGTTGGTGTACAGATAAAGACAAAACCATTGACATTTCTTCCAAACACAGGTCCAAACAAGCACCAGAGACATATTATGTAAATATATGTAAATTTCTTCCATGCTTACCTAATGCCAGTGTCAGAGAATCTGCAGCCTTACAGCTGCTGTCAGAGGATGTTCAGGTTAGACAGAATTAGCTGCCCACAGATGTAGCACCTCAGTGCTCTACACTGCACTGTTTGTTTAGAGCCCCTGAGGGAAAATCGTCTGTTCAAATAAAACAGGAGGCTGCTCCACAAATAGGCTCTTGCCATTCCAAAGACTTTATGCTGTTTTACTGGAATTCTTGTTGCCGCTGTTATTTTAGCCGAGTAGTGGCTCTGGTATATGTAGAGCATTTTTAGAGCATGTGTGTATGTGACAGCCTAAAGAGCAAGCCTGGAAAGAGTACTGGAAAACTGTACTCAAATAAACATGCTGTTATTAGTGTGAATGCTACAGCATTCACAATATAGTCCTTCAAATCTTTATTAGTGTGAATGCAGAAATATTTAGGTTTTCTGTATATCTATATTGTGTGACTCTCACACAAGGCCAGCTTACTCCAACTGCCTGTACACAGGTGATGAACATTACCTTGTTAATACCTTCCTTGCTCTCTGTGCTGTTAACTCACACAACCACACACACACACACTGCTCTCTCTCTGTTTCTTCATATAATGCACTTAAGCTTCCAGCTCCAGTTGTACATTTTAACTTCCAACATTTGATTCTGCATTTAGCTGTTTTCTTTCTATTACTCTTCCATGCCTTATGCTACAGAAACCATTCAGCTATCAAAATGTTTAGGTTTCCCTGGGCATTTATGCTATTTACACTCCAATTTTGCTATTCTGCTATTTTGCTATTCATATGTTCTGCTATTTTAATCATTGCTTCAGCATTGCTGCGGCATTCACACTGCATTTTCTGCAGGCTGAGCCAGCATTCACACTATTGTTCTTCTAATCTTTCATCAATAAATGTATTCTTCTGTACATTTTTTGGCATCTAACTACTGCCGCATACTTTGTGCTACAAAAACCATTCAGCTATCAAAATGTTCAGCTCTTTGAGGACATTTATGCTATTATTTAACTTTTTTGAAATTTCTGAAATATTTAGCTTTTTCTGCTAATTTTTTCTCATTCAAATGAATGGATGGAATGCTCAAATTCTCCAAAACCTCCTCCTCTTTGAACTATAACTAGTTCAGCATACTTTATGCTAGAGACTTCATTTAAGGTTTTAATGGGTCCCAATGAATGTATCATTCAGATTTTTGATATCTTGTGTCTTGATGTAAGCAGTGAGGTCATCCACTCTAGAATTTCAGCCCCTTTGCTTTTCCAGAAATTTTTGTGCTCCTGCTCTTCTCCTGCCCACATCTTTCACTTCTCACATACAATTTATACCTCAAATGGTAGACATTTTGGTGCTCTGTCACACAGTGTGACTCGCTAAGCCATAGCATTTACAGTTTTTCTGGTAGCAGCCTCTCAGCACTGAGAGGAGTCCTCAACTACTTCATACAGTGCAATGTAAAACCACCTCAGCTTTTCTTGACAGAAGACACAAACACAGACAGTTTTTAATTGCAACATTGCGGTCATTTCTCACTTTATCTACACAAATGAAATACGTATGTGTTCACTGAGTCTTCTGGTGCTGATAGTCACCAGATTTAATCAATATCAGTTATGGTTTTTTAATCAATAGCACAAGTTCAAAAGGTGCACCAACCCGCCTCTCAGTATTGTAGTATTGTGTGACTGACTCAGGGCCAGCTTACTGCAGCTGCCTGTACACAGGTGATGGACATTACGTCATTAAGACCTCCTCTGCTCACTGTGCTGTTTACACACAACCACACACATACACACATACATACATCTGAAACATGCACATTAATACATGGGTCATTCTGACTGGTGGATTACCCTTACATAGATTTTAGATTTAAGCTCTTTCTACCTCACCTCCCCTTTCTCTGTCTCTTTATCTATCTCTCTCTCGCAGACACACACATACACACACACACACACACTGGTCTCTCTGCTTCTTCATCTAATGCACTTAAGCTTCCAGCTCCAGTTTTACATCTTAACTTCCAACATTTGATTCTGCATTTAGCTGTTTTTTTCTACTCCTCCTCCATGCTTTATGCTATAGAAACCACTCAGCTGTAAAAATGTTTAGCTTTTCTTGGGCATTTATACTATTTACACTACAATTTTCCTATTCTGCTATTCATACATTCTTCAATTTTGTTATTTTGCTATTGATATATTCTGCAATTTTGCTATTCTGCTATTGATATATTCTGCAATTTTACTATTTTGCTATTCATATGCCTGAAGAGGTGCCTATTACTCGTCATTAATAGAGGATAATAAGGACAACCCCAGGTTTCTTTTCAGCTCTCTGTAGCCAGGCTGACAGAGAGTCACAGCTCTATAGATCCACGCATCCCTATAACCCTCAGCAGCAATGATTTTATTAACTTCTTTAATGATAAAATTTCTATTAGAGATAAAATTAATCACATCCTGCCCTCAACCAGCACTGATTTATGTCAAAATACAGGATCCATAGAGTCAACGTGTCTCTTAGACCCCATCCCGACTAGGCTGCTTAAGGAAGCTCTGCCCTTAATTTGCAATTCTGTATTAGATATGTTAAATCTGTCCTTGGTAACAGGTTATGTGCCACAGTCATATAAAGTAACTGTAATCAGACCTCTTCTAAAAAAAGCCCACTCTAGATCCAGACATATTAGCCAACTACAGACCTATATCTAACCTCCCCTTTCTTTCTAAGATCCTGGAGAAAGAAGTTGCAAAACAGTTGTACGACTTTCTACAAAATAATAGTTTATTTGAGGATTTTCAGTCAGGATTTAGATTGTATCATAGCACAGAGACAGCACTTGTAGAAGTTAACGATCTCCTAACTGCATCAGACAATGGACTTGTTTCTGTACTTGTCTTGTTAGATCTCAGTGCTGCTTTTGATACGATTGACCATCACATCCTTTTACAGAGACTGGAGCACTTTATTGGGATTAAAGGAACTGCACTAAACTGGTTTAAGTCCTATCTATCTGATAGGCTTCAGTTTGTACATGTTAACAACAATTCCTCCATGTACACAAAAGTTAGACATGCAATGACAAGTCTCCTGCTACTCCTACAACTCCACACAACACTTGCTGCTATAACCAGAAATTACTTACTGCCACGTTAGCAGTTAACACTTTCATTATCACGATTCATTACTACTACTGTATTATTGGTATCACCTTACATTTTTTACATGGAACCCGTGTTATGCTATGTTCATCTCTTCATCATGGCACCTGTTACTGGGTGGGATATAATAGGGAGCAAGTGAACATTTTGTCCTCAAAGTTGATGTGTTAGAAGCAGGAACAATGGGCAAACATAAGGATTTGAGCGAGTTTGACAAGGACCAAATTGTGATGGCTAGACAACTGGGTCAGAGCATCTCCAAAACTGCAGCTTTTGTGGGGTGTTCCCCATCTGCAGTGGTCAATATCTATCAAAAATGGTCCAAGGAAGGAACAGTGGTGAACCAGTGACAGGATCATGGGCGGCCAAGGCTCACTGATGCATGCGGGGAGTGAAGGCTGGCCCATGTGGTCAGATCCAACAGATGAGCTACTGTAGCTCAAATAGCAGAAGAAGATAACTCTGGTTCTGATAGAAAGGTATCAGAATACACAGTGCATCGCAGTTTGTTGCGTATGGGGCTGCATAGCCACAGACAAGTCAGGGTGCCCATGCTGACCCCTGTCCTGGCATGTGAGCATCAGAACTGAAACAGTATTCCCTGATAGCTGTGGCCTCTTTCAGCAGGATAATGGTAAGGATAATGTGCCCTGCCACATAGCAAAAATGGTTCAGGAATGGTTTGAGGAGCACAACAATGAGTTTGAGGTGTTGACTTGGCCTCCAAATTCCCCAGATCTCAATCCAATTGAGCATCTGTGGGATGTGCTGGACAAACAAGTCCAATCCATGGAGGCCCCACCTCGCAACTTACAGGACTTAAAGGATCTGTTGCTAACATCTCGGTGCCAGATGCCTCAGCACACCTTCAGGGGTCTAACGTGACTCGACAAGACAAGGCTGTTTTGGCAGCAAAAGGGGGACCAACACAATATTAGGCAGGTGGTCATAATGTTATGCCTGAGCAGTGTATAATCCCTCCAGCGAATTCTGGGTTTACCATGAGGTCTCCTCCCAGTAGGATGTGCCCGGAAAACCTCCAAAGGGAGGTGCGCAGGAGGCATCCTAATAAGATGCCCGAACCACCTCAGCTGGCTCCTTTCAATGCAAAAGAGCAGGGACTCTACTCTGAGTGTCTCACAGATGTCTGAGCTCCTCAGCCTATCTCTAAGGCTGAGCCCCGCCACCCTGCGGAGGAAACTCACTTTGTCTGTTGCTTGTATCCGTGATCTTGTCCTTTCAGTCACTGCCCACACAACCATAGGTGAGGGTTGGGACATAGATTGACTGATAAATCGAGAGCTTTGCCTTCTGGCTCAACTCCCTCTTCACCACAATGGTCTGGCACAGCGCCCACATTACTGCCGATGCTGAGCTGATCCACTTGTCTCCCTCCATACCCTCACTCATGAACAAGATCCTGAGGTACTTGAACTCCTTCACTTGAAGCAGCAACTCTCCCCCCCAACCAGAGGGAACAATCAACCATTTTCTGGCAGAGAACCATGGCCTCAGACTTGGAGGTGCTGACTCTTATCCTGACTACTTCACACTTGGCTGAAAACCGGAGCTGGAGGTCTTGGTCTGATGAATCCAACAGAACCACATCATCTGCAAAAAGCAGCAACGCAATCCAGAGGTTCCCAAACCAGACACACTCCTCACCTCAGCTGCACCTTGAAATCCTGTCCATAAATATCAGAAGAATTAGAAAAAGAAGAATCAGCTTTATTGTCATTATACAGAGTACAATGAAAGTGTTTGTGGCTATCCTCCGAGACAAAATATAACATCAGTAGAAATAAAATATAAAAATGGATGTCAAATGGGTAGAAACTGTTCCTCATCCTGTTGGTGCTTGATCTTAATGTCCTGAACCACTTTCCAGATGGTAGCGGCTCAAACAGTGTGAGTCGTATCCCTACTGGTGGTGTAGGCCTTCTTCCTCAGTCTGCTGGTGTATATGGAAACAAGCTGTGGGAGTTCTAGCCAAATGGTGTGCTTTGGCGATGAGGTTCAAGGTGTTGGTGGTCCATGGCAGCTGGTCAGACACATTGACTCCAAGGAACTTTATATCCTCCACACACTCCACTGCCTCACCATGTATGTGGAGGGGGATGTGCTCATTCCTCCTTGTCCTTCTGAAGTCAATAATCACCTCCTTTGTTTGGAGGTGTTCAAGACCAGGTCATTGCCCATGCACCACTCTGTGAGATGTTCCACCTCATCCCTGTAGGCTGTCTCCTCGTTGTCTGAGATGAGCCCTAAAACTGTAGTGTCATCTGCAGACTTAATTATGGGGTTGGAAGTGTGAATGAGAGTACAGTCATGGGTGAATAGTGTGAAGAGGATTGGGCTCACAGCCCTGTGGGGTGCCTGTGTTCATTAGCATTGTGGAGGAGGTGAGATTGCCTATTGTTTTGTTTTATAGTCTGTCAGTGCCTCAGTGACTTTCCACATGCTGTGGGGGTTGTTGTTGTTAAACTGCGCTACGCTTAGCATCTTTAATGCCTTTTCAGAGCTTCCCCCTCGCCTCACTGTAGGCCTGCTTGTCACCGGACCTAAAAATTGTGTCCCTCTCTCTCAGGAGTGCTCTCACAGTGCTTGTCATCCATGGCTTTCGGTTAGCAAACACATTTATTGTCCTTTGGCTAAAGGCATTTCCAGTGCACAACTGTATGTATCCTAGAACAGATTCAGCAAATTCCTCCAGATCTTCTTCCTGCACAAACAAACCCCAATCCGTGCTGCCAAAGCAGTCCTGTAGCATTGAGGTAGCTTCCTCAGCCCGCACATTTACTGTTCTGATAGTTGGTTTTGTCCTTTGGATCAGTGGTTTGTAGGCTGGGATCAGAGTGACAGAAACCTGATCAGATTGTCCTAGGTGTAAAGATGGGGCTCCTTTAAAAGCTCCAGGGATGTTTGTATAGACCTGGTCCAGCACATTGTTTTCTCTGGTAGGGAAGTCATACTCCAGAATTTCTTTCTTTCTTGTTCCACGAATATCTGTTGAACGAGGTGAGAAATGTACATTGGTTCTATCCATATATCAGACCATGCTCCTGTCTTTTTAGGTATGGAACATACCTAATTTCCAATTTAGGTATGTTTATTTCCAATAACAACAACAACAAAGCCAAACGCCTGTACTCTGAGAAACTACAACACCAGTTCTCAGCCGGTGACTCTGCTTCTGTCTGGAGAGGGCTCAGACAGATCACTAACTGCAAGCCCAAAGTCCCCCACTCCACAAACGACTCACGCCTGGCCAACAGCCTGAATGAGTTCTACTGCCGCTTTGAAAGACACCAGCCTCTCACCCTCCCCCAGCACAGCAGGGGTCAGGGCCTCTCCAAAGCTGCACACCTTAGAGGGCCCCCCCCACCACCACCACCACCACTATGATGACTCTCTCTATCCTGGAGAGAGACGTCAACAGATTCTTTAAGAGACAGAACCCCCGCAAGGCAGCCGGGCCAGACTCTGTCTCTCCATCCACCCTGAAGCACTGTGCTGATCAGCTGTCTCCAGTGTTCATGGACATCTTTAACACCTCACTGGAGACATGCCATGTGCCAGCCTGCTTTAAGGCCTCCACCGTCATCCCTGTCCCCAAAAAACCAAAGATCACAGGACTAAATGACTACAGACCCGTCGCCTTGACCTCTGTGGTAATGAAGTCATTTGAGCGCCTTTTGCTGTCCCACCTCAAATCCATCACCGACCCACTCCTGGACCCCCTGCAGTTTGCCTACAGAGCCAACAGGTCTGTAGACGATGCACTCAACATGGCCCTCCACTTCATCCTGCAGCACCTGGACTCCCCAGGAACCTACGCCAGGATCCTGTTTGTGGACTTCAGCTCCGCCTTTAACACCATCATTCCAGCACTGCTACAGGACAAGCTCTCCCAGCTGAGCGTGCCTGACTCCATCTGCAGGTGGATCACAGACTTCCTGTCGGACAGGAGGCAGCATGTGAAGCTGGGAAAACACATCTCTGACTCTCGGACCATCAGCACCGGTTCCCCTCAAGGCTGTGTTCTCTCCCCTCTACTCTTCTCCCTGTATACCAACAGCTGCACCTCCAGCCACCAGTCTGTCAAACTCCTGAAGTTTGCTGACGACACCACCCTCATTGGGCTCATCTCTGGTGGGGATGAGTCCGCCTACAGGAGGGAGATGGACCAGCTGGTCATGTGGTACAGTGAAAACAACCTGGAGCTCAACGCTATGAAGACAGTGGAGATAGTTGTCGACTTCAGGAAGAACACAGCTTCACCCTCCCCCATCATCCTGTGTGACTCCCCAGTCAGAACTGTAGAGTCCTTCTGCTTCCTGGGGACCATCATCACCCAGGACCTCAAGTGGGAGCTAAACATCAGCTCCCTGATCAAGAAGGCCCAGCAGAGGATGTACTTCCTGCGGCAGTTGAAGAAGTTCAACCTGCCAAGGACGACGATGGTGCACTTCTACACCTCCATCATTGAGTCCATCCTCACCTCCTCCATCACCATCTGGTACACTGCTGGTACTTCCAGGGACAGAGGCAGACTGCAGCGTGTCATCCGGTCTGCTGAGAAGGTGATCGGCTGTAACCTGCCCTCTCTCCAGGACCTGTACACCTGAGGCGAGCAGGAAAGATCATGGCCGATCCCTCCCATCCTGGTCATAATCTTTTCAAGACACTACCCTCTGGCAGGAGGTTGCGGTCCATCAAAACCAAGACCTCACGCTACAAGAACAGTTTATTCCCCTCTGCAACTGGGCTCCAGTGCAAAGGCACTTGGGATAAAGTTATAAGAACCAGAACTGCTCTGACTTCACTCCTATCTCAAAATGCAGAAATGGCATTGTTTAAACATAAACACAAGATTTATGAATATGCTAATAGATCAGGGTGGCATTTATCCAATTTAATAAGTAGCAAATCCACAAATAATTTTTTTTACTAGAATTAAGGATAAAAATGGCAAGCTTTACTATACCACTGCTGAAATTACCCAAGTGTTTAGTGATTTCTATTCATCTTTGTATACCTCAGAATCTTTGGGTATGGCAGAAAAAATGAATGACTTCTTTCAACGTATAAAGCTACCTAAGGTTTCTGAGGAAGATAGGTATAAATGTGATGCAGATATTACTAGCGAGGGGGTTGAAGGGGTGATATGTAGCTTAGCATCTGGTAAGGCTTGTGGACCAGATGGTCTCCCACCAGAGATTTATAAAGCCTTTAAAGTTATTCTCTCACCCCTTTTAACTAGAATGTTCAAACATTCTTTATTAATCAAGAAACTTCCCCAATAATTGCAGTTGGCTACTATTAAGGTATTGCCAAAGGAAATCAAGGACCCAGATGATCCAGCTTCTTATAGGCCAATAAGTGTCCAAAAGACAGACTGTAAAATTTTAGCTAAATTAGTCGCATCTAGGCTCAATAATATTATCCCAAAAATAGTGGGACATGACCAGACTGGCTTTGTCCAAAATAGGCAGTCATATTCAAATATCAGGAGACTAATGGCTATTATACAGTGTGTTAAGATAAAAGAAAAGATGCTTTAGCGAACATTGTGTTGTTTAAGTGTTCCCTTTATTTTTTTGAGCAGTGTATATTCTTTCTGTGGTACATTTGATGTTGCACAGTTGTCATAAAAATTTAATATTTCATTACTATAAGTTTGTTATAAATTATTTATACGGAGTTAAAATGTAAATATTACAGATTTGTATGTGGATTGTTTGTGGAACTACAAAGGGGTATTTGTATTTTTTGTTCATCTTGTAGTTTTCATGGTGCTGATGGCAGGTCAAGAGAAAATAAATGAATCTGCACCTGCTGAAGCTCTCCGCATCTTGCGTGGTTTATCCAAGTGGAGTTTTTTTGATTGGGTTAAATTGCTATATTTTGCACCACAAGCAATAGTCTCTATTAATGTGACAATGTCCTCTCCATTCTTAGTAAGTAAAGTTATAAAACAAGGTTGCCCTTTCTCCCTTATTATTTGCATTAGTAATGGAGTCCTTAGCAGAAGCAGTTAGATCCAGTTCTATAATTAGGGGTATCCAAACTAAGGTTATAACGCACAAGATTTCTATGTATGCTGATCACATAATTTTATTTTTTGAGCAATCCCACATCCTCAGTCCCAGCTCTTATTGAGATAATTAATGGATATAAGATTAATTATGGAAAATCACTGGAATTGCCTCTTGAAAACTTAAGATCCTCTGATTTACTGAAATACACTCCTTTTCAGTTGTCTCCCAATGGGTTTAAATATCTAGGCATTTTTGTTTCTGTTAATATTGAAGATATGATAAAATTGAATTTGGATCGAGTGGTGAAGGAAGTTAGAAAAGATCTTCAAAGATGGAGTCCTTTATCTATCTCATTATTTGGATGGGTTTCTATTATGAAGATGAATGTTTTACCTAGGTTATTATATCCGCTGCAGATGCTGCCTAATTATATTCCACCTAAGTTCTTTAAATCACTACACAGTATGATTTGTAAATTTGTATGGACGTGTAAACGGCCTAGACTTAAGATGGAGAAATTGCAGTTACCTGTGGACAAAGGGGGAGTAGCACTCCCCAATATAATCTACTATCACTGGGCTTCTCAAATTCTATATATTACAGAATGGATGTGAGCCCACTCTCTTGGATATGCCATTTATAAATAATGCAATTTCACTACAGGGGATTAAGGAACATTTTATTGCAGAAATACTCTCAAAACCTTTTGGGATAGTGAGTCAGCACTCTGCTCTGGCACCAATTGTATGCAATCCAGATTTTACACAGTCTTGTTTTAAAATATGGAGAGATGCTGGAATTTCTAAAATACAAGATGTCTTTTTAGGTGGGAATCTTTTTCACAACTTAGCACAGAATTTAATCTTCCTCAAACACATGCTATTTACAATTAAGGACTTAAATCCAATACATACCAACATATAAAAGTGGTTGTAATATGAACTAGTTGGAAGGATACTAGTGAAAGCCTCCTTTCTAAGGAAAGAAAATTATAAGTTATATATATAATCAAATGTTTGTTAAGATTCCTGTTATAAGGAGGAAAATGACTTGGGAGGAAGATTTTGAGTCCCACCTGGATGATGATATGTGGCGAAACATTTTATTGAATGCAAAGAAAATTACATGCTCTAAAATATCTTATGAGACTCAATCTAAAATTAAAGCTGCAAGCAGCGTTGAACGGGCCCTTGCACCCCACGCCTGTCGAGGGACCTGCAGCCGTCCCCACAGGTCGTACGATGCGGTTCTACAACTGCGTGACCGCCAGACACAGAACAAATGAGTCAGAAGTCCCTGAGCCCGAGCACTAGTGTGCGAAGGCCCTATTGTAATCGTAGGAATTATTAGGGCCCACGTTTGAGGTGGATGTGATTAACCCACTGGGAAATCAGTATGACATTTCTTCTTTCCAGTAGGTGGTGCTAATACTATGACTGAAAACTGGTTTGCAGATGTGTTCGGGCCATGACACTTACCAGATATTTTAAGTTTGGGGCAGATTGGACAGTGCATATGGGAGTTACAACAACTTCCTGTTTCATGGCAAAGCACTGAAACTCACCACGGTGCCACGGCACAGGTGTCCCATGAAGAGTGACAGTCTTCACAAAAAAGAACCATTATGATCTTAATGCTTGTCTGACCACATTTGAGGTGAATCAGATCAACCTACTTAGATAAAACACATAATTTCCTGTTGCCAGTAGGTGGCACTATGATTATATCTGTATACTGGAATGTAGATGGGACAGGCCTGTCGTCAAACCTGTGAAATTTGGGGCAGATTAGACAAAGTATGTTTGAGTTACATCAACTTCCTGCTTCATGGCGAGACATCAAAATTTGAGGTGCTGCTATGGCCACGCCCATCGACGTCAGGTAAAGCTTTTGATAACTCTAAATCACAGGTCTTAAGAGTAAAGTGACCAAGTTTGAGGTTGATATGATAAAATCTGTAGGAGGAGTTCGATCTTGAGCCATTTTGCCACTCCCATGAGCAAGACCCATGTAGATGTTTTCAGGGCAGGACTCTTATCAAACATGTCAAGATTGGGGCAGACCAGACAATGTATGCACGAGTTACATCAACTTCCTGGTTAATGGCGAAACATCGAAATTTGCCACGGCACCACAGACACACCCTTCAATGGAACATCAAAATTTTCACAGTAAGGCATCATGAAGGCCTTAGGCTTTCCTGACCAAGTCTGAAGTGGATCACATCAACCTGCTAGTAACAGAACGTCAAAGTCTAAAACATGTCATTTCCTGTGTCCAGTAGGTGGTGCCATCCCTTTTTGTGAATATTGACATGTGGGTGTGTTCATGCTGGGACCCTTATCAAAATTCTGAAATTTGGTGCTGATTGAACAAAGTATGGCTGAGTTACAGCAACTTAAACACTACTTCCTGTTTCATGGCGAGGCATGGAAATTTGAGGTGCCGCCACACCCTTCGACGTCAACAAAATCTTTTAATAACATTTAATCACAATGGCCTTAAAAGAGTATCCTGTTTGAGGTTGATATGAAAAAAACTGTAGGAGGATTTTGATCACGTGCAAAGTTTTGTGAGTTTTTGAGCATGTTTAGGCCCTCAAAAATACAATTTTTTGGTCATGAGAATAATAATAACTCCTACGATTACAATTCGGCCTTTGCACACTAGTGCTTGGGCCCTAATTAAAGCTGCAAGCAGCGTTGAACGGGCCCTCATTGCAGCCATTTTTTGCAAGACCAGTGGACACAGAATGAATGAGTTAAAAATCACATACTGTGCCCCTCAGCCAGACATTTGTATCATGCATGAAGTCAGCCACCTGCACAAATAGAGCCTACGAGCAGCTTCTTCCTCTGTCCTTTTGCCCTCAGACTTGACAAGTACGCTCTTGGCTAATAAATGTAATACATGTCTCTGACCTTATGTGAAATGGATCTTTGTCAACCTACAATTGTTCTGCAATTGCATAACCGTTGGACACAACAAATGAGTTAAATATCTCTTACTGTGTCCATCAGTTGCATATCTGTATCAATCATGAAGGCAGCCCTGTGCACAGACAGACCCTTAGAGGGGCTTAATCCTCTTCAGAGCTCCAGACTAACTTTTCCTCTTACTGAAAGCTCCTTACTGAAAATTTTAGGAGCACCAGGCCAAAAGTTAAGAGCACGTTTAAAATGACAATTTTTCCATGTTAACTATATTACTGATAAATGCTTTAGTAATAAATAAATAATTTACAGAAATAATGATGTGTTGTTTAATTTATAGGTAAAAGTATTATTAAAATCTACATGAATGATTTAAGTGGCCCTTTAATGTGGGAGAAAATAAAGTAATCCACATTTTTGAGAGTGATTGCACTGTGCACCATAAAAAATAATCATCACAAAAAAATCACTGGTCAAACAAGGCTTATGTTGAGGTGATTTGAACAGTGATTTGCTCATCTACTGTACTTAAAGTCAGGGCGAAGCCACTAACCAGCTGTATGTATCATTAGGATTTTATCTTTATCCATCCAGACCCCTATCAGTCCGACTCGGACTGTTACTGGTTTTTTAATTCATCATTTTGTAAAAGAATAAATTCAGGACATGAGAAGAATTGAGTTATATATTAAGTACAACTAAATACTGTTTCTAGAACAGCAACAGTAAAATCACAGTAAACTCAATATCTCACCGGACAGAAATCTAAAATGTTGGGGGGGCTTGTTTGCCTAAGAGAGTAAAGTTTAAAGCAATTTCTGAAATTTTGAGATTAGTGGCAAACTAACCAGTTAGACTACATACAGACAGCTTTCATTTTAGCTTCTTAGTAACAATTTTCTATGAGCTTAACCAGTGTGCTGTCTTTCCTGTTAAACATGCCGGGAGACTGTGGACAGAGCAGAAAATATAACTTTTCTTAATGCTTGCTGAACAGGTGGTTTGACAAAGAAAAGGTAAAGGCCAGCAGCTTTTACTTTTCAATGCACTTGGAGAGTTATGACCGTAGTTGTCGTCAACTCGAGCTGCTTCAATTCATCTGGTTCACCTCAGCCATTCTGTGTGGCACATGCACTGCGGATGTAGCCACATCCCGGACAGAGAAGCAGCGTGAACATAAATGATAAATGGGCCACCACAAATAAAGCAATGTTTTACAATGGACAGGACCCTAGAGTAGGGTTGGGGGCATATTTGACAGTGCACTTGGATGAAACACATAATTTCCTGTTGCCAATAGGTGGCGCTGTGACTATACCTGAATATTGGCAAGTAGATGTGTTCAGGCCAAGACACTTTGCCATGTTTGCTAATTGTCATGAGGAGGCTGTGCTGTGTGCTGTGCCCCTTATTTTTTTAAAATTATTGTTATTATTCTATTTTATATTTATATTTTATTATCTCTCCAGCCCTGGTTGCCACAGACCACAGCTGACTGGGCTTATGGCCTTTGAGCAGGAAACATTGGTGCAGAAGTTTGTCTCGACAGTTCTTCAGCTGCAGGGCATGTCTTTGTTTTTGTGCAGTGTGTCTCTCTTAAACTCTCGTGATCTTCCTTCAGCATAATGTTTATGACCATCATCATAAACATCCTACTGACCATCAGATCATTGAGTTCTGATCCAAAATTTGCCTGCATGAGATTAGTCGGGGTGACTTGCCATCCGCAGCTAATCCAGTCCATTTTTTTTGACTTACTGCCCATATTACAGCAGCTTCCCCTGTTCTGTGACCCCTACAACCTTCCTGACCTGCTGTCTCAGGGATCAGTGCAGGGAGGGAAGCAAATTTACCAGAAAGATAAAAGGCTCTCATGCTGGTTTTCAAAAGACACATTGCAGTGGACATGACATGATGTTCTATGTAACCTGACTGTCACCCCACATAAGACCTTCTAAGACAGTGGGTAGACTGGTTACCCAGTGTGACAGGGTAAAAGGTAGGATGGGCAGTTGATTTGCTGCTAGAAATGTAGAAGATGTTGGTGACATGCAACATATGTAATCATTGCTAGTATTATCTATAACCTAGTTCTTCTCACCATCTATGAAAACACACACCAGTTGCTTCAGTGTTTTCAGCTGTTCTATTCAGTATTGGTTCAATACAGGAACATTTCTTGGCATGTTCTGGAGGTTACTTTTCTTTTTCTGATTTCACTGATATCCCATAACCTGTAAGTAGTTTAGCCAGGTTGTTCTGGGTTTGATGGACCTGTCTGTCTCAGGGTATTGACCTGGCAACCCACTGACACAAACTAACACTCTGGACATGACCATCAGCATGTATGACCAAACCAATTAACCATTTTAAATGACCTATTATGTAAGCAATACGATTGCACAACCCAGTTACACGTGTAACTAGACATTATTCAAACACAGCCATTCCAGAGTGAAAGGCCAGCAATGTCACTCTGTGTCCCCTTATATGAAGAAAGTGAAAGTTTTATGGTGGCTGCTATAGATGCCACTCTCACAGTGACATGACATGTCCACTGCTAGAAGCACATATACTTCTTAATGAATATATTTTTCACGTATCATGCCTTCAGCCTCTCTGCACATGCTAGAAAGCCTCATTTGTTGTATCCGTTGTCTGCATTTTGACAATGATGACTATTCTGTGTGACTCATTGCTCTTAACACTTTTTAATGAAATGACAAACCTGTGGTTTTCTTACTTTACTACACTATCTAGGATAATTCTAAAACATTATCTCCAAAGGTTTCCAATACGCCACACTCATATACATTCTTGTTCAGGCAAATGACTATATATCCAGTCAAATGACTATATATCCAGTCACCCCACCTACCAATTTCCTACAGGAAATGTTGGGGGATCATTAATGTAATCAGGATCCATCCTATGGGCACCAAAACCACAAAGTCAACCTCAGGGTGGTACTAAAATAGGCAGTCAGATCAATCAGCAAAGTTACCTCCAGGTAACATCAGTGTTTGTAATTAACTTCTACAGTAATCCAACCAGTAGTTATTTCGTTATTTAAGTCTGTACCAAAGTGTTGGACTGACCAACTAATGGACATTGCTATCCTTAGAGTCACAGTGTAAAAAAAAACAAAACATAGATAGTATATTGCTTCTGTGAGCTTGAGTTTTTTTTTAGTTTGTAAGCTTTGTTCAGTTTGGCCAGCCTGCACAGTGAAAAGACATCTGTTAAATCAGTTTCAGTTTGACCCATCTGAGTAATAACTAATAATAATAAGTTGAGTATCATCAAACTTATTATGGTGAAGAGGTTTAGATAAGATAAGATAAAATAATCCTTTATTAGACCCACAATGGGGAAATTTACAACCCAGTGAAAACTGGTGTGAAACTGGCAGATGTTCTGCTGGGGACAGTAGCTCATGGTAAGGTCTTCCAAGACAAACTGTTTCCAGGTGAGAGGCCAGACTAAGAGCTTTTCACACTCTGGATAAAACAGAAATGTATCTATAGAGGTAGAAAAGGGCCCATTGCTAGAGTCAGAACTGTGAGGGGAGCTTACCAGTTAACATCTGGTGGCCCAGCATTGATCCACTCGATCATAGATGCATTGGTGCATTATTAGGAGCAGGCAAGTGCGGAAACCTAGGTGTGATGCCCCCTGGCACTATAAACTGATTCTAGGGACAGGGAATGTCACTGTCCTAGTGTGGGAGGTGGAGCAGTAAAAACTAGATTTAATTGCACAATTAAGTTGCACAATCAACATCTGGACCTGTGTTACACATGTTTTTCTGACTACTTGCAGATGTGTATTTGTGATTTCACTATGGAGTAGAAGCAGCACTGTGTGGAAGTCTATGAGGATCTCCATCAACAAGTCAGTGAAGACCCAACCTTTATGTTAACAATTATTACAGGTGATGAGAATTGAGTCTACAGCAATGACCCAGAGACAAAACAGCAGTCTTTGCAGTGGAAGAGCCACAGTCTCCATGACTGAAGAAGGTGTGTCATGCTTGTCTTTTTTCAACATTTGAGGGATTTTGCACCTTGAAATGTATTTTGGTGGGACCAACACAGGAATGGGGTGAAAGCACCCAAAGACTGCACTAACTTTCACATGTATGAAAAATAAACAGTCTGGGGGTTTTAAAGCCGTAGTTTACTTGAAAAATAATCTGACCAGCCAATGGTAGTCTCCAACCACCACCACCCAGCCCAGTACCCAGTACACCTTTATGGGACTCAGGTCAAGCTTCCATGTGAACAGTTGCACGTTGCAGCAGCAGTAGTCTGAGGATGGCATTGGGCCAAGTCGTCAGCTGCCTGCTGGCAGAAAAGAGTAGGTGGTCTCTATCCAGCTTAGGGCAAGCTGTAGAGCTAACATTTTTGTGTCAATATTCTGCGTTCAACACTTAAAAGCTACAAAATTAATTAACTAAAAGTAGTTTGTTATCTATTCACACACATGGCTACCCATGCTCATTCAATTGAATCATATTTTTGCTCCTCCAGTGGCGGGACCAAAATATGATTAGGAATATTTAGTTGAAACTGTGAGGACCTTATCTGTCGTAATGACAAACAGACCTGTGTCTGGCCTCTATGTTTTACTCACTTTTCAATAAGGAACTGACAAAATACACAATGCACTTCCATTTGAACTCATGAACACATTTTCTGATTGATCAGGAAAAATTGAGTGTAAGAGCCCACAGACTTTTCTATACATTCATTTTTGTTTGAACTACAGTAAAACTCAAGTGTGAACTGAGTTAAGTTTGAAATAATTAACAAAACTTATTGTGTATATATAGTTCATCTGTGTGTTTACTAGTTAGTTATCCTTACCTCCTCTAGCACTTGCCAGTCTGCACAGTCAAACAGAAAAATAAAGAAAAACGCAACTGAAAAAGCATGAAGCTTTACACAAACAACTCAGTCGGGACACATCAAAAGGATCAATCCAAATCAAAGGTAGGAACAATAGAGTAACAAAAGGCCCAGGACAACTTGAAACATTAGGTGTCACACTGTGACTCGAGTCAAATGAGCCATTAACCACAAGACAGTGACAAATGTCAGTCACTTGAAATGCTATCTGCACATCTCTCCTCTGTGGCAGACATGGAGCTGATTCCAGATGAGGCACCCAAAGGTCATCCCTGAACAAACCCACCCTTTCTAATAAGCTGACACATACCAGCATGCTCCCTTACAGCATCAGGGATATAGGTTCTGACAACCTGGAAAAGAGAGGAAGTGATTGGATTTCTCTGTTTCCATGTAACAGACAACAACACTGCAATAGAAAAAGAAGCAGCAAGGGCAGCATTTTGTTTGGTGTGAACCACTCTGGATATCCTCCAGTCTCACATAGTGCCAAGGCCAGTGGTCCCAACATTGTCCTAAAGATACTGACCACACCATGGTCAAAACATTCCTCATAGGGCTTTGAGATAAAGGCAGCTTATGCTTGGTTAATGTTTAAAAGAGGAGTATCAACCAAGGGCTCATACTATTGGGGTCATTTCTGGGATGGCAAACAATCAGCCATGGGACAGTTCAGGTGACAGAATTTATATTGCTGACAGATGACTGTGCTGTAGGGACAGTTATTGGCTTATGGGTGGAAAAGCCTAAACATTAGATTAGATTAGATTATCCACTGACTTGTCTTTAGTGTCACCAGAGAGAGCCATCATCAGGTCAAAATTTAATTTGCCCAACACTTTTACTAAATATGTTTCTGTCTTATAGTTTGGTTTTCCCTACAATGACAACTGAAGCCTCACAAAGCTGTTAGCTTGGCAATAGACTGTCTTATTTCATTCTACATGCAGTTACTTCCCTGTGATGGACTGGTGATCTGTCCAGGGTGCACCCTGCCTCTTGTCCAGTGTCAGCTGGGATAGACTCCAGCCCTCCCACAACCCTTAATGGATAAGATAACGGATGGATGGATGCAGTTTACCTCTATCACTTTTTATGCTAACGTGCAACACCATAAATGCTTTCAAGAAGAACATCTCTAAAAGTGTGAGCTGTTTTCCCCATTTCTACATCTCATGCCCCTGACCCCTGTCTATGATAGCTGGTCTTCTTCCCCGCTACTGAGTGAGGCCATTTGAAACAGGTATAAACCTTTTACCTTTAGATGTGGTAGGATGACAAGTCATACTTAGACCTCAAGAGAATGTTGTGCCATTTACTGAGCTCTCAAGACTGTCTGTAAACCATGCCTCAACTCTTTCATGTAACTTTATAAATATAGGCTTGCATGAAATTGAATGGCATGACAAAGCTAACATGGTGGCTTCAATCATTTTGGACTCTCCGGGTTTCTTATTCCTTACCGGTTAGCAATGAGAAGGTAGTTAGTTCACCAAAATCTATGCAAAGATTTACTTACACACCTAAGGTTGACATACCCACCCAAAGGTTAAGTGGAAACGTCTACTCACACTTCACAGACAACAGTCCCTTTGAGCACTAGACACTAACATTAAGTTCAGGGCTTTAACATGACCAATGCATAGCAGTACCAAATAGCTGATATCTGATTACAGGTCCTGTGTCCTCATGGAGTGTAAGTGCATTAACACCTCTGATTCACATTATCTTCAGGGCTATTAGGATAATGTTCCTCCCTGGCTGACTCCAGAACGCCTCTGAGCTCTAAAGTGATGACAAGAAACCAAAGAGCCTCAGCAAATCAGGCAGTCAGGACCACCCTGTTTTGACCCCATCATCACAGAGGCTCCCTGTGCTGCCTGGGCTCCAAATTAAATACGAAGCCCGGACTTGATGAAACACTTATGGTAACTGAATAAATAATTAACAGTTTATTAATTCATGATTGGTTCATTTCAACATGATATCTAGTCTGCCATGTTCTATGCTGCCTTTAACTCCTCTGTTGTGAACATGTCACCTCCAAACATGCCTTACCTTTTGGATATGGTGTATTTGTAGGATCTATTCTAGACTGTGAAAGAAGTGAATGTGTTTTATTGATGACTGCATATCGTATCAGCACTAGGCAGATGGAAAGCTCAGGACAAAAGTACATATACTGTATATGCTGTATACATATTTAAGGAGAGTGACATAAAATTCCTTGAAATGAAAACAGACCTCCATCATATCTGTGAATGTCCATTACAGACTAACTGACACACTGTTGAAACACATTTGAACTTTAAGGTGACCCAGAACTGATGGATAGACCATTTGACAAACAGAAGTGACTCAGATAGATGGATGGACTCATAGACAGAGATTATAGTGTCCTCTGGCCATGACTAAAAGGAAGTGTTTATACTTGCCTGAAGGCGAAGTGAAAAGCCTGCCAATGTAGAGAGGTGGAGGACACGATGAATCATATAAATGGGACAGTAGCACAATTTTGAGACAGTCTCTCCTTGAAGACATTCATGGTGTCGCACTTGGCTTTTCATATGCTAAGTGACAGAAGTAGCTGTGTAAAGAACGACAAACAGGAGCCACTTTTACATGTCCACACACCTGACCAATAAGTGTGTAAAACACGACTGAATGTCAGGTTGTCAGTTTAGGAAAGATTGCATAAGTTGTCAGATACAGCCCCCTTGATTGCACTGTTGAAAGGTGGACACTTTAAGATGATTCACTTAAGATGTATGTATACAGAGGTCCTCAGAAAGATTGAGGAGAGCTGGATGGATGGGCAAATAGCTCTACTGGATGGTGGATTATTTGCTTTAATAATGTAGTTTTATATATGGTAGTAATGGCTGGAAGTGACACATTTAACAACATATTTGCAGTTTCATGCACAAAATTCAACAGCAGTATTGTATCACACTTTTTTTTATCTGGCATGTCATTCAAGCTTTGCCTGTGAATGATTTATAGCAACCTTACCCACAGTATTATAACACAAATATTACTGGTGTGATATTTTTTATACACTTATACAGTTCCTTCTCACCTTTGGTAAAGCAATGATTAACCTTACAAACACAAGCTAAAGCTCCTGTTCATGAGGTTTAAGTGATGATTAAGCACTTATGGGAGAAGTATTTATGACTTGGTTAACTACCAACTAATATCAGAGTAAGGTTATCTGTGTGGATAAAAAAAAATCAACAAATAATGTTTTCTTAAACTTCAAATGCATTTAGCAGGTCTAGAAAGGACAACATCTAACCTACATTAATATAGGACAAGTGAGCAGTTAGGAGTTGGGTTTCTTGCAGTCAGACCTACTGAGAGCACTCCTCGGCTCGTTTGACCACAGATCAAACACTTCTGAGGCAACATGTCACATGAGTCTTAGTGAGATCTCCCTGGTGTGGCAGAGTTTAAACATGGCTAATAATTCAACACTCGACCCTTTATGGAAAAACACTAGTCTTACGTAACTCATGTTAGAACTCAGTAGGAGCAAGTGTTCCCTCTGTCCTTTCAAGAGGCACTCTACCTTTTCCCACCATCTGGCTTCCATGTACAGTGACTCGTGTTTCAAATTATCCACTGCAGCTGAGCGGTCAATAGGGTCCTGAGGACAGTTAAAAGACAAAGACATGCAATATATCCAGTCTCCTTATTTTGATGACAGTGGAATATCCACTACAGCTCAACATATAAAACAAGCTAGGGATTTATAGTATTTTTAACAGTATACATATATAACAGTTAAATCAAATGGAATTTAAAGGCTAATATTTGTTTGATTGCAGCTGGTGATAGCTGCAATTTTGTCTAAATAAGAGAATTTCTATATTTGTCCATTTCTGTGCCTGACTGAAAGAAACAAGACTCAGTACTGATAATGACTGGGAGAGGTTGTGAAGTTGATGACAAACCAGAATGAAAAATGTCATGAACAACTTAATTTGTTCATGTAACATTTTTGTTCTTAGGGTTGCGCTAGTTTGAAATGTCATAGTTTGTTAAACTCCAGCTTATAAATGTCCTGTCTGCGTTTTTTGCTTGTTTTGCTCTTTAAATCAGAAAAAGAGGGAAGGAGAGAGAGAGAGAGACCTTTGTGGTTGTCTCATGAGCCAATGTTATTGTGATTTGAACCTCAGCAACAAGGGGGAAACTGGTAAAATGTTAAAAACATAATCAGATTTATTTCTTCAAACCAGTGGGTCAGTGGGACGTTGGGAAGTTGACAGCACTATTTGCTGTGTGTAGGTGTGATAGTGGTCTATTGAACTGTCACTTGGTTTGATTTCTTAGCCTGCTTGCTTTCTGTGGTTGTAAATAGAACTGCTTGTGCTGATTTTGGGTGATTATTGTGAATACTCTGATTATTACATATACATAAATAATGCTGTGTTTGTAATGACAGTGTTGATTAACCCAGAATAACCCAGCACCATAAACAACACCTAAAATTAGCTCAATGAGAGGCATGTGGCACTAATGACCTGGGAGACATTTCTTCTGTGTTGTCCTCCGCTTCACACCTTTATCATACTTTTGTCCAAGGGACCAGGCAGCTGTATGTGACCATCTGTACCCAAACACAAGAAAGCATAACTTTGCAAGCTGCCAATAACTTCACACTGGACGAAGCTGAACTACAGCAAAGCTGCTCTTAGAAAGTTTGGGTAACTAAAAATACATAGAACCCCCCCCCCCCCCAAAAAAACGATCAAATTGACAATGTATATGTGATTCAAAATTAAAACAAAATATACAAAAATAAAAATCAACAAACACACACTACTACTAACCTCAATCAGTGACAAATGGAAAAAGAAAGAACCTTCCCAAGTTTTGTTGACTATTTCAGTTTACAGATGTTCCCGACTATTTTAAGATTGTTCACTTCACATCAGCTGTTTCTGTTCCTCAGATAAAGGATGTGACTGTAGTAGATATAGATGCTGGCTGTGGCTGTGACACACAGGAGATGAAGACACAGTTCACTCTTTCTTCATAACTCATCAAAGTATATAATTTTATAATACTGTCTCATGTATTGACTGAATATTTTACAAGTAATCCATCAATGATTTATTTATTTCAAAAGTTGATTATTTAATGTACACTTCTGGATCTGGAAAGTGAGACATTATTTATTTTTCAGTTCAACAGTGCTGTGAACAGCAGGCAATTAATCTGATTTTTACAAACTCACCAAGCATCCACGTATGCTTTTAAAAGTTCATTATTATTGTTAGATTAGGCACATTATCTGCAACATTTGGCTGATAGTGAGCAAGGCTCAGTGACTCAGGAGTCCTCTGGAATTCTCTCAGACTGAGGAGCCTCTTCTGGTTCTGAAAAGTTTAGTTTGTTGTTTCTGTTACTGAGGATGTTCTATGAATGTGGCACCATGTTGTGTCATGCACATGTAAGGAATAAAAATCTACCATCAAAATATAATATCTAAGCTGCAGTGAAAGTAGCCTCTATGTTGCCAGTAAAGACTCCATGTTGGATGATCTCAGATTCCTTACAGTGACCGGAGACACATGACATTTGGTCCATAGGACTGAACAGAGGAATTAAAAGCCTGTGAATGCCAACCCTAGCCAGCAGCCAGCATCCTCTGGAGGCTAATTTAATCCAATGAAACCTTGGTCAGCACTGCCTGTGTCCTGCTGAGCAGCAGGAGGAGCTGTGGACCTTCTCACCGTCACAGTGTGTGTCTACCAAGCAGCAGCTGACAGACTCACATCACAGTTTGTGGTGTGCAGTAGTATCCTTGACTACTGCTAATGTAGAGGTGTAGTCTCCACGGAGCTGCAGAGCTGGCTGTGTGATGATCAGACTCTGACACAGCTGAACAGTCTCACCAGATGACTCTAAACTCTCTAAACTGAGAGTGGAGCCAAAGTGTTGTTTCAGAGGGCGGCTAGGGGGAAAAAAAAGCATAATTAACAGTGTCTTTTATTGCAGGACCATGGTTTTCAAGCAAACTGGGAGTGACCTGAGGGAATCATGGGAAAGTAACAATAACAGCAGTCTGTGTGCTATGTTGGAGAGGGTATTGTATCAGTAGCTGTGTTACATCATTCACTCTTATTGATGCTCCTCTGTCAGAGTAAAAACGGGAGACAATACTTCTACGTAATGTCTCTTTGGAATAAACCGTGTCTTGAGCTTTCAGGTTCTTTTTATTGAACAAAACGCCAGATGTCATCATCAAGCTTCAGCACCACGTAGTTCAGGTGGATGAGGGGATGTCATGCTGTGATGTGACTGCTGCTTGACTCCTGTCCTGATGAAAAATACCAATGCTGTGCCTCTCAGAGACAGCAGAGGTTATTAAAGACTGCTGAACTCTTCTTACATTAATGTAGTTCCACTGATAATCAGACTGCTCTGCCTTAGAACAAGTCTACATAATGTACCTACTTACAGGAAATCATTAAAGAATTTAAAAAATCTATAGATGAACACATGAACCGATACAGTCCAATCAGATTTAAGTGTAGAGCTCTGAATACAATCGAGGACTGAAATAGACAACTGCTTAGAGGTCAGTGGGTGTGTATTACATTGTGAAAGAGCAAGTGTGAATGTCAAAGTGTGTGTGTGTGTGT
>BRZM01000308.1:0-43278 GCA_033238685.1 Lates japonicus | reverse complement strand
GTGTGTGTGTGTGTGTGTGTGTGTGTGTGTGTGTGTGTGTGTGTGTGTATGTGTGAAGATGGCTTAAATGAGGTCGTCAGGTCACATAAGGACATGGAAAAGGGGGTGTGTCTCAGTTTGGGAGAGTGTCAGACTGACCATACACTCACAGGGCCTCCACCCGCACTGCGGTGACTCGCAAATGGTATGAAGAGTGGAACCAAAATAACCAGAGCATTTCAGCACAGTCATGAGAGTGGTGTGAGTGTGACTGACAGAACCATGATCCCACCCCAGCCTCAGTGAACACAGCAGAAACCCAACATGGCTTCAGACAGGCTGAAGAGATGTACAGAGATTAACTGGACCAAATGTTCCACCTGAGAAACAGGTTGGTAATGATTGACAGCCAGGAAGCATGTGACATCAGACAAGAGATGAAGTTCAACATCAGCCCAAATCAGCTCAATATTAGTTATTCATGTCATGGTTAAAAAAGAAAAAGAAGCCTGATATATCTGTAATCCTCACCCTCTGCACTTTTAATGGTCTGCTCAAAATTTTCCTTTTTGATAAAGCTTAGTTGACTCAGGCCTGAGTCAACTATAAATACATGTTACTAACTCGATATCTTCCCTTTTCCGTAGTCTTGTGCTCTTTCATCTCTCTCTCTCCTGTCATTTTCTGCAGGTATTTCTCCCTCTGGAGCTGTAGAGTCTGATCTGTGATGACAAGCCTCCTGCTGCTCCTACAACCCCACTCAACACCTGCTGTTATATTTAGATATTATTACTACTACTTCTAGTATTACTGCTATTATTGTTATTACTTCTTTAATAGTTATTACTATTATTACCACTATTGTATTATTGATACCACCATCTTTTCATGGAATCTGTGTTATGCTATGTTCTCCTGTCCCTATTAATCCTAGTGGATAAAAATAGTCCCCAACAAAATCCCAGTTTCCTCCTGTTTGTGAGCAGCTGTTTGTGGAAATGACTGTGAGACAGTGAGTCTTTCACTGAGAGCTATGTAGGAACCAGTGGTTGGAGCTGAGAGCCACAGATAGAGTATGGAAGTCAGGAGGTGTTGAGAAATGGACTAACACACTGTACATTTGATCCTTTCACGACATTTGTTGACAATAGGAAAAACACAGGCTAACACCAGACTTATTGTCACGGATAGGGGCAAGGACACAGGGACAAGGACCCAAATGCAGACAAAACAAAAGATTTATTAACAAAAGCCAAACCAACAAAAACTCACTGGCGAAAGGCGCAGGAAAAAGTCCAAGAAAGCAAGAGGTCCAAAACAAATCCAAAAGGAACACAGAGAGACACAAGGGAACACAGGAAAACACTGGAACACACAACACCTAACAAGACTCACGACCAAACACATCCGCAGGGCACTACAAATACTCTGACAAAGGACTGGTGAAACACAGGACCAACTTATAATCACGACGCAGACAGGCCATGACACTTATCTTTTAATCAATCCTGTCTCCTAAGAATTATGTTTATATAACTGACCTGAAACGTCCTGCTGCTTGGATCAGTTTTTATCTGTATAGCAGGGAAATGTCTCCAAAACATTCTCTGAAAACATAATGGTCTTCCCACAATATCTACTCACAACAACTAAAGCATGATGAATGTTTTTATGGTTCTATTATGATGACTCAAAGCCTCAGTGGTGTTGGTTAAACACTGACAAAGTCAACAGTGACTTGAAGCTGCAGACAGGATGTGTTTACCTTTTAGTCAGCCATGGTTCTATGGAGTCGCTTTATCTACCACTTTGGTCCAGACTACAGAGGATTCCCATCTCATTTACTACAAACATGTTCCCTTGAGGATGAATCCTACTGACTGCTGTGATCTGCTGACTTTACATCTGGTGACACCATGATGCTGGCATCTGTGTTTTTTTTGTTAAATGTCTGTTAAATTGATTGCTGTGAAATTCAGTTCAGACGTTCATGTTCCCCTCAGAATGAACTGGAATAACTTTGCAGATTTTCTGACTTTTCGTTAGTGCTATATTCAGATCAAAATATAATCAGTCCAGTTCTTTGCCTCACCGCTTTATGGTTGGTGCCTATTTTCAAATGCTAAACTAAGATGATGAAGATGGTTAACAGCAATGATTTAGCTTGTCATTGTCATGTGAATGGCCTCAAAGAGATGCTGGGGTAGCTGAAGACTCTTAGTCTATTCTGTCCTTAACCAAACTGTTTTATTGCAATGAACCTAACTACACACACAGGCAGTACGCAAACTCAGTTCCTCATTTTGTATGTCCACAGGTACAAAAACACAGGGGAAACACAGGAGTGACAGAGAACAGCACTACAAGACTCTCTGAGAGTGATGTGTCCTTATATAACGGACACACACTGAAGCACAGGGACGTTCAGTCGTAGCAGATAAATTCGACCACTTCTGGCTGCAGGCTCAAGCTCATACACTTCAAGTTTATGTTAAGTTCCAAAGAAGAAAAACCAAGAATGTGACTGGTGGAAAAACATGCAACTCAGTAATTTATTGGGTCAGAAACAACTTCTGTATAGCAAAGGAAATGACATGTCCATCAAGGAAGAATATGTAGCTATTTACAGCCACATGTTGGTGCAAAAATCCTTCAGCTTGATGGAACAAAAGACACAGGAAACAAGCTTCTCCAACCACAGCATAATATGGGCCATGCCAGCATATGCACAATATATTTTCTCCTCTTTGCCTTTCTCCGGCACGCAGACCTGTTGCAATGAGGTCGTTTGTCACGCTCCATGTGGAAAAAGGCTGTTTCCAGCCTGAAAATAGTCTATGCAGAGCGACACAAGGTCAGTCAGTTAACTGAGTGCTGTGAGGCCCTAAAAATGCTCTGCTAATGCTGAGCAAACTCATTCTGCATGCCTGTAATTGCATGTAAAAAAGCTTGTTACAGCAAAGTAATGTGACATGGCCCGCATTTATCTGACCAAGCATCCTTGGCAGGCTCGCCCTTCCCCTGAGGTTGTCGTGCAACGTGGATGATAGTGTTCATGTCTTCCAGCCCGTGGCCCTATCATTACGGTTCCCCTTGGCACAAATCCATGCTTTTTCCTCAAATCCATGCTTTCACTTTCCTGGTTATAAAATATGCCGCCCACGCAAATACACATGCACCGATTTAGATTTAACTACATGGTTGCCATTATAGCACAGATCTTATTTTAGCCTGAGGCACTGGGAACCTGCTGAGCTGTGACTGGGAGACATTGTAGACACCTACAGGAACATGAAGACATGTCTGACTGTTATGGACCTAAACACTGCAGGCTCCACAGATCTCTGGCACAGAAGGTTGTAAATTACATAAATCATGTGGTCATATTTTAGTTTGAAGAAATCCAGAGATAACACTGATACTGATGTGACATTTAAACAGCAGGCTTTTCTGAAAGTTGTTGTAATGCTGATTAGTTAAGAGGGAGCTGGTGTGGCTCCTCCCCATCACAGCTAGTTTTTCCTCATCAGTCTAATATGGCCATATTAGCATTTCCATGTTAGAAAAGATAGTTGTTGGGTGGTGCATGTAAGTTTTCTAAACATGTTATTAATAGTATGCAAATATCCTCCTGGCCAGCAAAGTTGATGTTGCCTGGGCTGGCCCAAGTCATACAGGTGTATTTAGACCCGTGAGACAGTGTAATTGCATAAAAAGTCAATACAAAGAAATGAGTAGGAGCGAACTGAAGTAACAACATGCCCATATTGAAAAGAAGCCCTCCTTATCAAATCAAATCTTGTGACTGTATGACAGAAAGAAGCGGAGTTCCTGATATGTTTTGAAATTCTTCAGGCTGAGTTACACTCACAGTACAGCTACTCTCAGCACACATAATGTCAGTGTATAAAATGGTAGCTAGTGTCTACAGCTAATGTCTGTACAGTTGGTGCAGAGACTGTCTGGGGAAAATAAACACTGCAAAAACAGTCCAGAGGTCAAATAACATGAGGTGAATATTCACTTCAGTCTTAACACCTTCAGTAAATCCAGTGAACCTCCCAGCAGCCTCCATGTTCCATGTCACATACATGGAGGAACATGGAAAGTGCAGGCTGGAGAACATGGAGACAAAAATGAAGGCAGATTTATAGCTGCACTGTAACAGAGGCTACTAATGTAACCACCACAGTGGCTGCACTGGAGCTAATGTGCACCTCCAGAGAAATGTCTCTACATGTCAGGGCGACAGCAGCTACATTAGATAAACAGTGTTATAATCTACAAGATTCTGATGCTTGTAGAGATTGTTCATGGTAAAGACAACATGAAGCAAGTTTTAAGTTTAAGTTCTTTTCAGTATCAAACATCAAACCAAGACGTCAAAATAAGACAAGGTAAATCACTGTCTATCACCAGGTAATGACAGAATGTAAACACTGTGGGGAACATACTATATCATCTTCACCAACCACATGATCGGGTTGTATCACATCTGCCATGAGCCTCACAGGAAATCCAGTTTTACAAACAGATCTCATGTTATGGACAGTAAAATGTTTGTTTAGTGTACAGTACAGATAATGAGTATGGTTGAGCCAGCTGCCTCAGGATACTTCACCAACACACTGAACCCTGTTTGCTGAGAAATTCCTTTCGTGTCACAGTCTCTGGGTCCTGCAGACCACACAGACAGTCATAGACAGCCACAGACAGTCAAAGTTTAGCTCCTCTTTCTCACTCCTTGCTGTGTTACATAACATTGGTGCAATATGGGTAAAAAGTGCTGATGGCCATACCACCCACTGTGATTGTTGGATGCCAGGTCTGGTTACCAAACTGTGTCACTGCTTCTTCCACCTCACCCCAATGACGATGTGGCAATGCAGGATCCTCTGCAGAATGTTTGTGCCAGGGAACTTATGTGTCTCAATGTGAGGACAAGTCTGTATGATAAAGTGGTGACAGTGTGTTGAGAGATGTGTGAGATAGATGGCTCTGTAAAACTGAAGTGATAAAAACAAAGACAGCTCAGCTCATGTTTTCCTCTCTCAGGGGACAGACAATGATGAGTGAAGCTTTGACCGGGGACACCTTGACTCAGCTTTTTGTGTTAGACCACATGTAGGAGCAGCAGCCACATAACTGTTGGATGGATTGCCATGACATTTGTTCCTGAATCCTACTGACTGTGGTGTGGCTCTCACTCTAGCTCCACCATGGGCTTTATATTTTATTATTTTCGTTATCATTATTATTATTATTGTAAAATGTGTCATTTGGTTCAGATATTCATGTTCCCCTCAGGATGAAATGTAATAACTTTGGTGATCCTCATCAGCACTTTGGTTCATGACCAAATACCCGTGATATAGGAACATTTGCTTATGGCTAATGTTAATTAGCGAATATTAGCATCATCATCAGTATGTTAGCAGTGTCTTTGTGAGCACACAATTTAGTTGTCACTTATGAGACTGCAACAAAAAAATCCCCTGACCTTTGTTGCATGTCGAAGACTGCTGTCCAAAAATTAACAAACTAAACTTTTCTACTTGTATCTTTGTGAGTTTGATACAAACTGAGTTTATACACAGACTATTTCCAGGAAACAGCTGTATGCTGTAAAGACATGACAAATACTTTCACCTTCTTCCTTCTAATCAGCTTCTATGCCACCAAACTAACCAGTAGACATATACATGGAAGCTCTAATACAAACTCAGCTTGACTTAACCAACTCTAATGCACACCTGATGCCCTCAGCACTTTACATGCAGAAGTACAGAGTGCCAAAGAGAACATCTGGTACATGAGAACATCTGGTGAGTCCAGAAGCTCCCAGAGTCTGCAGACAGACTCAGACTCAAAATGCAAATCTAATTTAAGTGAATAGACACTACTTTGGAGTCTGGAATTCAGTTCTTATAATTCATCCATGGTAACTGTACAATGACAAATCACGATCATTTTGAGACCTAATGGAAAGTGTTTGCAGGGCATAATATCAGCCAGGTTTGTTACATAAATCAGTCTGAATCTGTATCTAACTGCTGTTAGGAATATTCATACAGTATAGAGGTCAGAATTTGTGAGTCTTTTCATGTGATAATCAAACAGATGAAAAGAGATTACAAAAGCTGCAAATGATTAGAAGTTGTTTAAGATTATACTTTTGGATATTATTTTTGATAAAGAAGGGTTTTATCGTATTCAAGGACATGGCATTTAGATTTTCACAACAGCACATGCTGTCTTTGAGGGGTTGACTAGAAAAGTGCTATATCAATGCTATTCTCTCTTTGAACATCTGCTGTTGTGAACATTAATCATGGGTTGTTTCTAACCTAAATGTTGCTATGGATCTACAGACCAGTTTCTTTATATCTTTTAAAGCTCGTCAGCCTCAGTCTTCATTTTATCCAGTTTAACCTGCAGGAGTTTCTAATGACTTAGAGGAAATAAAACAAGTGGAAAGTGACTAATAATGTTAATACTGCAGAAATAATTATAATAGTTTGATCAGAGGTTTTATCAGAGAGGCTAAGTTTTGGAAACAATTAAACCTCTCTCCAAGATAAATGATCCACAGTTATGCCAAAATGAGTGTCTCTAGAGAAGATCCCAAAACAATGGGCCTTCATTTCATACTCTTGATTCCCATCATTTTATCTACTTCTCTTTTCCATTTTAGTAAAGCTTTCTGCTCCACCTGTTGATACATCACTGTGTACTTTGGCAGTGTTCTCCTGTGGAACAAACAGGTCTCAATGTTAATGGGAGGCATTAGTCCCTCTGGATCAACATGAGACACACATCTGTCTTCCAGCTGTCCCTGGCAACAAATATGGCATCTCTTAGCCTGGGCCACTAACAGCTCCTAATAAGAAGGAAATGAAGCATGTTTGATTTGTGAGACAGGATGTCCATAAACTAACCTCAGGCCATGGACAGTCCAGTCCCTGCCTACATGATCAATAAAGTGACTAACAGAGGATGGGAGGGGATGTGCTTCTGTGTCTGAACACAAAAATGTAATTATCAAGTAGTAAAGACAATCAACTGGAAGAAATAAAAGAGCTATAAAGAAAATTATAAAATATGAAGTCAGTGAATTATTCTTTTATTAATATGATCACTGTAAAATTAAAGAGAAAAAAACACACAAATGGGTTTTCATCATGAGAAAGAATTTTAAAAGATCTTTTTGTTGAGTTCACTCTTTCCTAAGTTTTCTCTTTTCCATGTGGCTTGTTTAGTTTTGAAACTGACTTTAGAATGGATGGTGAGGCCAAAATCCTTTGTGGAGGAAGCAGACAAACAAACTCACACCAATAAACCTGTACTGGAACAATTTGAGTCCAATCTGTTAGCAAACATGTTCCTACTACATCCCGTAGAAACAGAGCAACATGAACACATATTGCACTGCTCAGCTTCAACAATGCATTCTCACTCCAAACTTGTCACATGTGGGCCATCAGAACCCCTCAGTGTCACTTTAACATGCATTTTTCTGTGTCACATAAAAATAAGGCATTCAGTTTGGAGGGAGTGTGGTTGTTTCATGTTCACTGGCCAAAGTTAGAACAAACACATTTCCTCATATACTATCATTACCAAAGAAATAAAATGATGACTCGTTCTCTTTTTGTACTTTGAGCCATGAGGTCCAATAAAAAACAAAAAGTGCGTATTTTCATGCCATTTATGTGTGTTGGGAGTCACTCAAAACCCTAAAAAATGATTTCAGTGTTTACATCTGGCGGAACCACGTTCATTGGAATGAATCAGGCACCATCCTGGAACACAGCATTCACTCCTCTTAATACACCCATGCACCAGTGTAACCACAGATTAGGTAAACAGGCATGTTTCACTGGGAGCGTTCTTTTACTAGTATCAGCTGCAGGGATGACAACACAAACTCACATACAACTTCTCTAATAAACAAGTATGTATGGCTGGAGCCAAGGAAACCACACAGATACAGAGCTAAAATGCCTGTTTCACAGTAGTAAGAGGACAGCCATTTCTCTGAGGGTGATTTCAGCACTCAAACACTGAGCATGGCTGATTCCGAAGCCTCTCTGATGATTGACAGCTCAGTGTGAAGACAGGTCTGTTCAAAAGTTCTTACACAGTGTTTCCAGCCTTTTGCTGATGTTGACTTCAGTTAATTTAAAGAGAACATTGCTACGTGGGAGTTTTGGCTGAAAGCCTGTTTCTTTCTAAGCTTACATGATTTTGCAAATTTGAAACTATTTCAAAACCTGTTGGATAAACTATAAAATGCATTGGCTATTTTTGTAGCTGCTGAACTGCTGGACATGTAATCACATACAGTCATCATTTAACTGTCACTAGCCTGGTCAGAACTGACGGAAGGATGAATAAAGCCAAATACAGAGAGGCCCTTGCAGAAAATCTGATCTAGAGTGACCTGACACTGGGCTGATGGTTCACCGATCAACCTAACAAGGACCTGAAGCAAACAGCCAAGGCTGGAGTGTCATCAGGACAAGTCTCTGACTGTCCCTGAGTGGACCAACCAAAGACCAGACTTAAACCCCAGAGAACATGTGTGATGAGCAAAACTGGCAATTTTATCAATTTATTAAATTGATTATTAAATCTACAACACAATAAAGTGTAAAAAGTGAAGGGATCTGAATACTTCTTGACGCAACAATGTCAGTCTAAATGTTTTGGTCATTGAGGACAGTTAGGGGTTCCTGTCATGATGAATCAAATGAATGAGTGGTCAGCTGTCTCTATGTTCCTGTCAGTGGGGAAACACCTGCAAACAAATCTGCAGTCCAACTTGTGAGAGTTCATCAAGAAGGCCAGAGTTAAACACAGACAATGCAGTGCTGCACTGTTTCCACTTACTTACTTATTCATCATGTCCCCTGGGACATCCACACAACAGGTGAGGCAAGGCCAGTGAATATCAAATTGAAGTGAGTGCTGTGTGTGTCAGTACACGTTCCTGTTGTGACAGGACAAGGACTCTTGCTGTGCATGTGTTTGTGTACTGGACACTTAGGGATGTGGAGGCTGTCAGACTCATAAGCGTCTCTGATTCTTGCTTCCTGCAGGGCTGCCCTCCCTCAAATATCTGTTTTGTCACCCTGCCAAGAGAAGCATGTCACTCCTGTATCAGATTGCCTCCTCACTAGGTTTCCCAGTCGTCATGTGCAGCTGCTATAAATGGAAGCCTTTCATTGCACAAGCTTTCACTGGACCAGTCAGATACAGGCCATGTTGTAATGGCAAAATTAACCAGAGCAAAATGCTTGGCTTGACTGCTGATTTCTTTCTGATCTTGAGTGAATGTCTTTGCTGCTAATAACAGATTAACCTAGAGGGTCCTGTGCTGCTCTGGGCCTCTCAGTTTTTCAACCATCCAGGTGACCTTTGCGTGGCTTCACATGCATGTGTAGCTTTTTACAGAGGGTTTTCAGGTGATGTGTGCCCTTTGATATTGTCAAACAAGTAGCTGTACAAGGATGTACAGTTAGAGCCTTGTGTAAACCTGACATGATCACTGACATAAATACACACCAAACAATGCACCGTGGCCATTGTATTTCAGTTATGCAGCACATTTTCATAGCAACACATTTTATTTGTGTTGCATATTAGTGCCATCCACTTATTATGGTAGACACTTTCCAGCATCTCAACAACTAAAACAGCAGCTCACCTTAAACAGCATTAAGCACATTTGACAGCACAATGTTCAGCCTTAACAACAGGGAAACAGACACTGATGTACACAGTTCATTTCAACAGTGAAAAGCTGCTCTCTCCTCATGTGTCACTGGGACAGTCTGAGCTCACAGGAAATGTTTGTCAACTGATTTTGAGGAAACAGGGGCAATGTAGTTCTGTATCTGTTACCTCTGGAGTCATATCTGTGAGTCTATGCTGAGTATATCTCAGCTCTAACAGGTCCTGGATTCAGGGTGCCCTCATCTGGGACATGGAATCTTATCCCAGGAAAGTTTTTTTTATGCAACCTTTTTACCAGACAGACAGGAAATTCACTCCAAAATTTGCTGGATTGAAAACAAATAAATAGATCAAACAAACACAAAAAACCCTGCATTGTGAGGCCCTGGACAGCCGCACCACTCATCATTTATTTATTTATAACAATCAACATTAATCAACGTTGCTGAAAATGTGCCAGTGTTAGTCAGGGCAATTATAAACTCCAGTTCGTTGGCAAGATGTTGTGAAACCAATGAAACGATGATTAGAAATTACAGAAAAGATGCCATAAAGACAGTGACAGCAACAAAATCAGTGTTCACACAAAGTAACAGGGAAGAGCGCAACATTAGTGGAACAACACAGGAACAGTATCCACTATTCTGTACAAGTCCTCCAACCTGAAACACTATATCGGCCATTTGTTCCTACCCTCTGATACCACCCATAGGAGTGTCTCCTGAAATAGCCCACCTATGGTGGCAGCATGCTGGACCTTTGTCACCATGGTTATAATAATAAACAAGCGGTTAAGGTTTTGGATGGTCATGATCAAAAGAAATGGCGTGACAATCAGTTTCACATGGGAAACAAACAGCAGTCTCCTGTGTCAGAGTCCTGTGTTTTGTTAATCTATTCATCTAACCAAACCTCCTCCTTATGTGAACTTATACTACATCACCTGACTTCCTCTTTTGCTCCATAATTACTACAGCGGCTAGAGGTCACCTAACAATAAAACCTAACTATGGGTCATAATAAGCTGCTCCACAGACAAACTTCTGGGCTGTTTTTCACAGGACAGTCTCATTCTGTGCATTTAGCCATGCAAGCAAAACAAAGCAACTAAACAAAGCAAAGCAACATCGATTCTAGCCATTTTTTAAAATGCATCTTATACAATAACACCAAAAACAGAAGTTAGGAGCACACTGTTAACAAAGTACAAGTAAATATATCACAATTACCCAAGCCTACAGTCTCCACACATGCTGGCCATCAGCCTACTTATTACTTTGTGTTTTTCATCTGATTGGCTATTGCCTCCTGCATGTTTCATGGTGTCCCTGTGTTACTCAATCCCAACATATTGGGCTATATCAATATACTGTATATGAGAACAGACATTAGGAGAGAAGCAAACCGATAAAGCACTGAAACTGGCAGACACTAGGCAGATTGCAAATATGCTACAATGACGACATGGATATGCAAATTTGTGTCATTATGTCGATATTTAGCAACTTTTCAAGCGGGTTTTAGCTTCTTTCCACTAACAGCAGCTGTTTACAGCAGCTCCACAACTGATTTCAAATACATCCTCAATTTCATATATTAACCAAACCTGGTCCAGACATGTCCTATTCCTTTCCACTACTGTATATTCCCATCACTGTAAATATCACAGACACAGACAAATGGACGGGTCCATCATCCATGCTTTGATAAATACTCATGGATGTCAGCAAAGCAGCTCTTTACCTCTTCATGGAGCAGGTTCATGTGCCGGGTAAACTCTGTGTGTAAAGACACACGCACAGTGCCATCAGACTGCTTCAGCAGCAGTGGAAAATGCTGTAACTCCCCTTCTGACATTTTTGCAACTCTGTACTCCAGTTTACGCACAAAAGCATCCAGAGCATCTTTGCACTGCATGACGTTTGATTCAGGTCCCTGCATCCGCTTGTTTGTCTCATTGTAGAGCGTGAGCCAGCTAGGCCGCTTTGATCCAAAACGCATCAGTCAGCTGTTCAAACAGTGGTCGACTGTGATCTTTCAAGAATTCTTTTATTTTTTCTTGCAGTTCCATAAAACACACAAACACCTGTCCACATGACAACTACTGTGCCCCCATGTGTAGCAGTAATGTCTGATGTGCTCCATCCTCACACAGCTGGGCAAAAAGTCTCTTGTTAGAAGGGCAAGCTTTAATAAAGTTTACAGCTTTAACAACAGTTGATAGGATGTTTTTGAGGTCTTCAGAAAGTTTTTTACTGTCCAGTGCTTGGCGATGTAGCATGCAGTGGAAAAACGCGCACACCGGGGCCTTTTCCTTCAAGCGGCTGTTAAATCCCTTGTTTTTGCCCATCATTGCTGCACCCCGTCAGTGCAACATGCGACCAGGTTTTCATAGGGCAGATTGTTGGATGAGAGATAGAAGTCCACAGCCAAAAATATAATATAATAATAATATAAATCCTGCCCTGTTGTTGTTGTTGTTGTTGCTAGATTTGTAGACACATTTGTTTCAAGTCATCACCATCAATATACTGCACATAAACGATAAGCACAGAGTCGTCTGCCACTGTTGTCATTTCATCCAGCTGAATGGCAAAGGGAACATTCCTAAGTTTCTCGTGCAGCTGGTTTTGCCAATCTGCAGCCATTTTATCAATTCTGTCTTTGACAGTGTTGTCAGAGAGTTGGACAGTTTTCACTTTCACTTCAACCACCTGTGATCCACACAGCCTCTCCATAATTCTCAGGCAGGTGGGTTTGATTAGCTGCTCTCCAGTATTGTGTGGTTTTTAGTCTTGGCAATTAACAGTGAACACCCAAATGATGTCTCCGTGGCTCTGTGTAAATCACTACCTGCTCTTTCTTTTCTGATGTCCATTTATCTTCTTGATAGTGCCAGCTGCTTCTTCCTCTCAAAATATTCCCGACTTTCACCAATAGTCTAGTGGTGTTTTAGTTTCCTGGTGTCGTTTCACGTTTTGAAGCTGTGCATTACCATGAGCAAAACAAATAAAGAATAAAATGAAACATTCTGAAAGAGATATTTTTGTGACATAAACAGATACAGATAGGAGCTTCTATAACCCTAGTGCTACTGGAACACAGCAGTTCATTCATTTTTCTGCAGCTGTGTCTGTGTCCTGTCTTGTTGTGGAAGTGTTACAGCACAGGCAACAAGAAATATGTGTTTCTGATCATCTGTCAGGTGACCATGTCAACAGTATTATGCTTCACACTACATCCCCTTTTAACTCACAACACAAACTGGTTTATGTGTGAGATAATGTGTTAAAGTATCCTTAAGCAAGATACTTAACCCCAAATTTCCCCCGATGATATACCATCAGTGTGTGAGTGTACGTGTGACACAGTGACAGTGTAAAGTGCTCTGGGTGGATGTTAAGACTAGAAAAGCTTTATGTAAATCCATTTACAGTTATATATATATGTATTATAAGGGTTTCAACTTTGTTTACAGGACAGTGTTGTAGTGTCAGCACAGCAACAGCCCCTCCACGTCCCCTTCTGAGTTTATTTGCAGATGTCAGAGATGTTATCCATGGTCAGCTGGTGGGTGACCTCACAGAGCGTGTGATTCCCACACAGCACTGAGAACATGACCTGGGCCTTGGTCCATAAACATCCCCAGGAGGTCACCCAAGGGTGTACCACACTGCCACTGTGTACTGGCACTGAGATGGTGTGTGTACTTAGGGAGTACAACAGCAACAAATACCCCTGCTGTTTTATAGTACATTATATATGTGTATATTTATCAAATAGTTTCCTCAAACTACACATACTATGTACTCTTTGAGCACTTAATTAGGAACACCACACTAACACTGGGTACTTCCTCTTTGCTCTGGATTCCTACCAGATATTGGAAACTTTCCTCTGAGATTCTGCTCCATGTTGACGTTACTGCATCACATCATTTCTGCAGATGTGTCAGCTTCACAGTCATGCTGCCGATCTCCTGTTCTACCACATCCCAAAGATGTTCTACTGGATTCAGATCTGGTGACTGGGGAGGCCACTGAAGTTTACCAAACTCACTGTCATGTTCATAAAACCAGTTTAAGACTTTTGCTTTGTGATATGGAGCATTATCCTGTTGGAAGTAGCCATTACAAGATGGTACACTATAGCCATGAACGTGGTTAGCAACACTACTCAGATAGGCTGTGGCATTCAAACCGTGATTGATTGGTATTAAGGGCCAAAAGTGAGCCAAGAAAACGATTCCACAATTCCCCACACCTTTACACCACCACTGCCAGTCTGCGCTGTTGGCACGAGGCAGGTTGGCTCCATGGATTCATGCTGTTGAAGCCAAATTCTGACACTACCCTTTGCTACTTGCTACATGTTTCCAGTCTTGGTGAGTCTGTGTCCACTGCAGTCTCAGATTTCTGTTCTTGGCTGACAGGAGTGGAACCTGACATGGTCCTCTGCTGTTGTAGCTCATCCATCTCAGGGTTGTAGGTGTTGTTCACACTGAGATGAAGCTCACCACAGTTATAATCTGAGTTACTGTTGCCATACAGTAGGTTTGTTAGCTTCTCATGAAACAATACAATATTATAATTAGGCTATCACCATCAAACACATTTGTTTTTAAATGTATATCCTCAAAGTCCCAGAGCGTATGGAGCCTGGAGTGCGACACAAAAATGCTCTGTTGGACTTAACACATCTTTACATTAAACTGTAAAATGTTAAACAATAAAAAAGGAAATGTTCCAGGCTTGAGCACATGAATACATGTGTAGTATTGAAATGGTCTTTTTTATGCTGTATGTTAGTTTCTTCTACACAATTATTTTCACAATCATCCTTTAAATATTATTTAAAGATCACATCCATCCATGTCCAGGACCTGCCTCCTTACATCCTTCATTCTCAAACACTTTATACACTGAATAACTTCACACTTGTCCAATGTGAAACAGGGGTAAAGTATTGTACTGTTGGTGTTAATGCTGTGTATGCTGACAACATGTGGTAGTGTTTATGTCTTATACAATACTGAGCATACTCATTGAGGTTGGGGATTTGCACTGTGTTCTCTTGTATTACACGTACCGGCTGGCACTGAGTAAACAGATGCTGATTCTGCAAACAGGTGAAATAAGTGAGACAGGGCAACTTCACTTCCGACCATTTCAGCCTCGCTCAGCAGAATCAATTTATTAACAGTTTGCTATTAAAACAATAAAACATTCCCTTTTTAATCAAATGTCCATCCATTCACACAATCCGTCAAAACAAAACTGAGATAATTACATATTGTCTTCAGCATTCAGTATCCTTACTGAGTTATAAGTTGTGCTTTAGTTCATTAAACCAAAATAAAACAATAACACTGTCTGTTACCTTTGCAGGTTGTATCCTATAACCTTGAATAAAATGAGAATTACTGTTCTAGTTACAGCTTTCATTATATAAGCATTCGATAGCCTTTAACAGTGCATGAGCTTACGGCTTTATCCTTTTTTTTTAGCATGTAAATAACGGTTTTAAACAGATTTTAACCATTTTACACATTTGAAAAACACCATAAACCGCGTTAAGAGTGAAGTAAGTGCTACGCTGCCTCCTGCTGGCTACAGACAGCAATGTTGTACCTGTTAATTTCCCATCAAAAAATAAGTAATATGTCTATTTAGACACCTTAAAAGTATGTAGATGCTACTTATCAAAGCAAAACACACTATCATAATCGTGACTTCACAATAGTGGCGTCACACTTGCACAGTGTTATTTTCACCAAACACATTTCTACTCAACACACTGTATTCATTACATGACCCTGCATAACTTATCTTAGATTATTATATAACAGTGGGTATACTGCCCAATTTCCTCCTAACTAACCAGGTAAGTGCGGTAGGAAGGCTGGTCTCTCATAAAGCATCCCTTTGTGAGTCAATTATTTTCTCGTGGGAGTGGCTTCAGTGGTTTCAACACTTAAAGACTGGTCTGTCTCACTGATGATCACTGCAGTCACTGAATGATCTGTGTGAGTAGAGAGCAAGGTTTCTACCCATCAGTGCCAGTCTACCATGTGTCTGTGCCGGTTGGTGGTTAAACCAATTTAAGTGCAGGTATAACTTATATGTATGTCTGTGATATTACCATTTTATAGTTCAGCTAACATCTTACTAATATTAATGGTTGGGTGTTAGAATATTACCTCATCTGTACCTTTGATGCATAGCACTGCAACAAGTTAAAAATTAAATGATAGATACATTGTAACAGCCCTTGAAGGTTCTGTAACATTCAGATAAACCCACACTGGTGGTCGTAAAGTGAACTGTAGTCAGTATCCTTTTGGTAACACTCCGTAGGTAGGCGAAAGTGAGCATTCATCAACCAAAATAGTGATAGTGACACACAGATTTTGGCATACGTCCTGTGCGGCTGGTGAAAGCATGAATGTTTTTATTGTCACAAACCTCGTCATGTCATTGCGGCCTGTCCTGTGCTAAAAAGAAAAAAAACAGTTTACAAGTAAAGATCCATCTGCCATAAGACTAATTCAGAGTGAGTCAGTTTCTAGCCTGCTAGAAATTTTGACAGATGAATTGCCACAACGGTAAAATGATGATGAGTTTAAGCCTTTCATTTGGCATGTTGACTGGCAGTGAGGCAGACAGGGTTCCGATTACCATTTTGAGAGCCAAATTCTGACCCTACCCTCTGCTGCTTCAACAGAAATCCAGATCCATCAGACCAGGCTACATGTTTCCAGTCTTCAACTGTCCAGTTTTGTTTCCAGCTATTCCAGAGGTAGTAGAAAATCCTACTGCAGATGTGTGTGTTGCCCCTGTTACGCTCGATGCACCTACTGTTTTTCCAACGTGTATTGTGACACGTGCCCAGGCCTGTAAACTTGTCGATTTATTGGATCTTTCAGATTTTTTGGTAGCGTCTGATGACTTGTCATCTCCTCTTCGGAAATATAAACTTACCTATTTCTGTTGATGTGTTACCAGGTGAGGCAGATTTGTGTTTAGTAGTAGACAGAGAGCAAGGCGGCGCAATCTGACACTTCAATGGCCGCCTGTCTGTCTGCTGCTCAGGAGCACAGCCCCTGACTTACCTGTTCAATAATGGCGTCTTAATGCAAAAATGGTCCCCGGTGTCTGGGACAGAATGTGATATGGTTACACAGGTAATTGGGCCAAAGCAGTTCCGTCTCCAAGTGTTGACTCTAGCCCTTGATCACAGCCCAGATGGGCATTTAGGAATCAAGAAAAAACACCATTGGGTGTTCCAGTACTTCTTCTGGCCAGGGTTAAAATACAATGTTGCCAAGTTCTGTTGGTCTTGTCATGTTTGCCAAATAACTGGAAAACCAAACCAGGTTATTCCACCTGCTCCATTACACCGGATCCCAGTAACTGGGGAACCCTTCGAGCATGTCATAGTCAACTGTGTCGGTCTTTTGTTGAAGACCAGTCACCGGTCACCAGTACCTGCTCACCATAACACACACACGCTTTCACGAGGCCATCCCATTATGTACATTAAGGGTTAAAGCAGCGGTGAAAGCCTTGGTTAACTTCTTTTTCACATTTGGTTTGCCAAAATGCATTCAGACTGATCAGTGGTTTAACCTTATGGCCAAGGTTTTTGCACAAGTTTTGTCTGAGTTGTCTGTTAAACATCAGGTATCCAGTGCATATCATCCTCAGAGTCAGGGCACACTGGAGAGATTCCATTAGACGCTAAAATCTATGCTCCAAAAATATTGTGTTGAGTCTGACAGGGAGTGGGATTAGGGTCTGCCAGTACTACTGTTTGCCACTTGAGAAACCACTGAGGAGCCTCTTGGATTTCTGCTGTGGCTGCTGCGAGAGAAATGGCTGGCAGACAAGCTCAGCCCCGTGCTTTCCACAGCACAGTTTAAACTGAAAAAAAAAAAAATGATGGGAAAAATCTTTGTCGCCATTTCCAGCCAGGTGATTTTGCTTTAGTTCTATTACCTGTTGTGGGTTCTAGTCTCCAGTTGCAGTTCTGTGGCCCCTACGGAGTCAAGCAAAGAGTAAGTGACACAGATTAAAACACCGGACAGAATGAAAAAGTCCCATGAGTGTCATGTCAACATGCTGAAACCAAGTCAGTGACCAAGACAGACTCATTTTCTCTCCCATAGATGGTATAGATGATTGTGTGGACTGTGTAGGTTCAGCCAAATACGTCACCAAGTTATACCTACAAAAGAGATACTACAGCATTTTAAAGCTTATGCTGGTTCAAGCTCCACCCCACTTCTTGTGTATTCTGACCATAGTCAGAGTAAAGTTACACTGTTATCATAGTTTGACTATAAGCTATACACCGATCAGCCATAACATTAAAACCACTGACAGCTGAAGTGAATAACATTCATCACCTTGTTACAATACAACACAACACTACAGGAGATCTTCAGAGATCCTATGTCCAAGCCCCAACAGGTCAGAGCTGTTTTAAATAGGCCCCCCCAGTATGAGGGGGACCTATGCAATATTAGATAGGGCCCACAGGTACTGAATCAGATTGGGATCTAGGAAATTTGGAGCCCAGGTCAACAGCTTTGGCTCTTTGTTGTGTTCCTTGAGACATTTCTGAGCATTCTTTGTGGTGTGGTGGGAACATTATCCTGCTGGGGGAGGCCCCTGACATTAGGGAGTATTGTTGCCACTGGGAGCGCGTGCTTGGTTTGTGACAATATTTAGGTGGGTGGTACATGACAAAGAAACGTCCAAATGAATGTCAGGTACAAAGGTTCCTCAGCAGAACATTGTGTTATAATGAAAAGTGTTATTCACTTCATCCACCGGTGGTCATAACGTTATGGCTGATCAGTGTATGTGCAACCCGGTCTCAGGGCAGTTTGTGAAATAGTCAAGAAAAGTAATTATCGATTCATGCCCACAGATACAAATTTTCCATGCCTCTCAGCACGACTTTCAAACTAATGTATCTCAATTGGAAATAACTTTCATGTCCTCGCCACATATTTTTTTTCTGTCACTTGGGACTCCGCAGTGTGGAAACTGTTTTGTTTTTTCTTATATGTTTGCTGATTTTTAAGTATCTGTCACGTTTTAATGTATGTCTACATTTGTAGATTCTATTGCTGTTCCTTGTCTTACGTTTCTGTGATTTATATCAGTTTTGTTTTGGGCTCAACAATACCCATAATATTCAGGTTTTTTGCTATGGAGAAGAAGCACATCAGCTTTGATGATTAAATATTGCCTATGCCCCCAAACTCTTGAAAATAGAAATTTCCATTAGCTATTTCCCATGTTACAGTCACGGGCTATCAAACACCATTTGTTAACAGAAATGGTAGTTTTTGGGCTGCGGCAGACCGGGGTCAATTCAAAATGGAATGTAGCCCATCGATGGCAGACAACCCAAAGGGATATGGAACGCATCATGTCTACCCACAACACAGTGGCCATCCCGAACCCTGACCTGCCTGCCTTTACACTAATTTGCAGCAAATCTAGTAACATGGCTGCAAAAACAGTACAAAGATGGGGTGACAGTATTCATGTCCCTCATTTAATCCTTGCAGTTATCACTTTTTTTTTTAGGTTATTTCATAAAAATCAACTTTTCACTGCTACACTGCATTTGACCTCTATTATTTATTCATTCATTCAGTCTATGCTTTATTATAAGATTTTTTTTCTTTCTGAGAGCTGATTTAGAGCAGTTGGTGACAGGCCTATCTGTCATCGCTGTCCCCTCCATTTCATTGAAAAAAAAAAGTAAATAAAATATGTGATAACAATTATACTCATAGAAAGAGGGGGCTGCTTACTGTAGCCTACTTGAGCCTAATATCCTGCTAGCATTTCTATATACTGATATATTTTGGACTATATTGATTGTTTTACACTGCTCAAAAAAAATAAAAAAATAAAAAAATAAGGGAACATTTAATCATCACAGTATAACACCAAGTAACACCAAACCGGTACAATGGAGAGGCAAAAGCAAGACAACCCAGATCTAAACTGTCAACCCACTGAGGGCTGGATTCAAAATCACACGAAAGTAAAAAACTGAAACCGCAGGCTGATCCAACTTTTTGAATTTCATCACAACAACTGTGACTCCCAAAAATGTCTGGGCATGCTGGGATGGTGTCCTGGGAGCTGTTCTCCCAGATCTGGGTCAGGGCATCCCTTAGCTCCTGGACAATGGTACTTGGTGGTACTTGGTGGCATCAGATGCAGTCAAGTCAATTTTATTTATATAGCACCAATTCCTGGCGGGGAATTATCTGAGGCACTGTATATACAAGGTCGAACCCCACTCTTTTATCTTATAAAATTCTAAAGAGACCAACAGATCCCACCATGAAGGTGGGGTTAAGGGAAAAACATGCAAGCCTGATCATGTCTAGATGTAAGTAATAATAATAGTAGTAATGACCGCAGGAATGACAGAACGGTGAGCATTAATAGCAGTAACACTGCACAAACACTAATAAATTTTCAGGGTGTAAAGAACGGCCCGTTGTGAACTGGATGGGTGGGGCAGCAGGAGACTCAACGGCTCCAGCGTGAGAGAACCTGCAGTAAGTGAAGAGAGAAGCACAGCCTGGGCACTAATTTGTGAGAGAAACACACAGGTGACGCAGCAATATCAGAGCTGACATAGTATCTTGTCGGCCGGGACAACATGGACAACATTTACTAACTACAAGCTTAACTGATGGTGAGACTGAGCCAACCTGCTGAAGGTAAAGTGGTAACCAGTGAGCCTGAAAAGAAAAGAAAGAAAGTTAAGGCATAAGAGGATGAGTTTTAGTTTCTGGATTTAAGGACCTCAGCTGACTCAGCCTATCTAATATCAATAGGAGGGAGAAGGAGAGGGGCCTGATGAGAAAGGCCTGCAGCCTGCCTGACTTCTTTTAACCCTCATAGCCCGACGAGGGGTAAACCGGCCGGGCGCCCGGGCTCCCATTTTCCATCGTCAGTCTCGTACTGTATCTCTTGAACTATGTCTGTATCGAAAAATTCAACAGTTCTGAAAGTAGAGATAGAGTAGAAGTGAAAGCGCAACTTCTCACTCAGGAACTGTTGGGTGCGATGCCTATAATTCAAGAGAGATAAATGAACAATGGAAGCCGTGGCTCCCATCATTATGAGGTTAACTCTGGGACAGACAGCAGCCCTGCACTCTGAGAATGCAGGCACGAGAAGGAATATGAGAGTTAAGAAGATCAGACGGGTAGAATTTAGAATTTTTATAGGTCGTTAGGAGCACTTTAAAGTCGGATCCTAACATGAATGAGCCCTAATGAAGGGAGGCTAAAATCAGGTAATGGTCGGACTTTCTGGAGCAGTTAGCATTCTATTGCAGCATTCTGTGAACCATTTGTAGACTTTTAGTGCTGGCGTAATAGTAGGCCTGAGAAAACAAAATCTTATAGTAATCAAGTCTGGGGAAACAAAGCGAGAACTAGAATTTCAGCATCAGCCATGGAAAGAAAAGACAGAATCCTAGCTATATTGTGTAGGTGAAAAAAGGCGGTCTTGGTAACATCTTTAATGTGCTGATTGAAAGAGAGCAGGGTCAAAATGTGACACCAGATTCTTGGCTGTCGATACTTTTAATCTACACAGTTGTCAAGGGATATGGTTACTTGATCAACAGGTGTCTATAAGCACCAGGCATACAGCTGGGTATCATCAGCTTAACAGTGAAAATTAATTTCATGACTCAGAATAATTTGTGAAGGAGAAATATAAAGACAAAGCAGGGGGCAAGAGCAGAACCTGGGGTGCTTCATATTTCACATCAGAAAGGTTTATAATTGGTGACCCACAAAGAGACACACAGTTCTGTCAGATAGTTGGTTTAATATTCAAGGGGCCAGACCAGGATTCCAAATCTATATATATCAAGTAAGAGGGCAGAGGTGGAATCTGAATCCAGAGAGTGAAGAAGATAATTTATTACTTTATGGGGAGGTGCTGTTTCAGTAGGTATGAAAGGCCTAAAGGCAGACTGAAAAGGTTGAAAGATTATTATCAGCTAAGAATGGAGTAAGCTGTTTTGAGACAACACCTAGTATTTTAGAGAAGAATGGAAGATTTGAAACAGATGATAATTACTCAGAGACCAGGATCAAGGTGTGGTTTTCTTAGTGGTTTAACCACAGCTGTTTTAAAGCTTCAAAGCGGCCGGTGCCAGTCGTCAATGATAGATTCATAATGGTCCAGCACTGCAGGGCCAAGACTGGCCTTCTGATATCTTTGGAGTTTACCTGGTAAAAGGGTTGGAGGCAAGTAGTGGGTTTGAAACCACTACCAGCTTAGACAATGAATCCAGAATGCCAGTGTCCAAATTCATTAAACAAGAAACTCTCCTGAGAGACTCAATGTAATGCTTTCGGCTGGTTCTGCAGCAGATGCTGGAATGAGAACTGATTTTTAATCAATATCATCAATTTTACTGCAAAGAAACTCTTGAGTAGTAAGGGGTGAGCAGCTAAGAGGCGGCTACTTTTGGCTGCTTTTCGGTGAGAAGAATTTTGGGATTATGTTTATTGCTATTGATTAAGTTTGATATGCTTTACTCTGGCATTGAACGTTGCATGCTTGTATATTCCCCCACACTGTTGCCACTGGAGATACAGAGCTTCTGATTTTGATTTACACAATTTGCGCTCCAATTTCCTGCAGGCCTGCTTCAGGCACGTGTTTCATCTGTGAACCGCATAGACCTCTTTGACTGTCTAACTTTGGTGGTGGGAGGTGCAACTTCAGATTGAGGAGACTGAACGAGTGGTATTTGGCAGATATATAATGTCCTTTCAGAGGGTCATTTTTTTAAGTTCTGTTGGTGCTCCTCCTGCTCCTCCTTGCATAAAGAGCAGATGCTTTGTGGTCTGCTGCTGGGTTGATAACCCTTCCATGGCCTTATCAGCTCTCCTCGTGTAACAACCGGTCTCTGGTATCTTCCTCCATACTCTTGAGACTGCTGGGAGACACAGCAAACTCCATTCCCTTTTGGGGTTTGTCTTTACTTTTGCCTCTCCATTGTGCCGGTTTGGTGTTGGTGTAATACTGGTGATTAAATGTTCCTTTTTTAAAAAAGTTTTTGAGCAGTGTAAAACAATCAATATGGTCAAAATACTTATCAGTATATAGAAATGCTAGCAGGATATTAGTCTCCAACTAGGCCACAGTAAGTATCCCTCTCTTTCTACAAGTATAATTGTTCCTCACATTACATCACATCACGTTTATTACTTTTTCAATGAAATGGAGGGACAGGGATGAAATACGTGAGCCTGTCACCCAACACGCTCTAATCAGCTCAGTAAAAATAAATAAATAAATAAATAAAAATCATATAATAAAACTTAGACTGAATATTGAATGAATGATGGAATGATAATGGAGGTCCGTACAGTGTAGCATTGAAAAGTTCATTTTATTAAAAATAAAAGGCAGGCAACCTGAATAAGCCTAATATGAGTTAGTTATAAGTACTGCTTCATTTTAAATGTCCATTATGTTCAATATTCTTATTTCCTGAACTTTAAAGAAAGTAGTTGTGCTGAAAGTGATTTTAGTTTTCATTTTGTGAATTTAAATTGAAGGTAACTTTACAGTTACAACTGTTTGAGACTAACTGACTCACCTACGCTCTACAGGTTGGACTACCCACTACTTATGAGGGACCTTTCAGGACAACTGTGGGACTACTGGGACTTGTAACTGTGTTATGTAAGAAATGTGAGGTGAAATCAAAAGTTGGCAGCAGTTTACTCTGTGTGCCACTAGTGCTATGTCATGCATTGACCCGTGCTGTGACAGCATCCAAATATTCCGTGCAGGTGTCTCCGAGCATGTCCTGTGGTAAACCTTACAGTCCTGCTGATTACTCGCCTGAATTTTTTACTGTTCATCATGGTGACTTCTCTCCACCAATACAGGTGACTCCCATGGATTCCCATCGCCGATCAGCCAGTGCTAATGTTGTCATACTATGTTCTTAACTTTCTACTTTTAGCCAACACGCATACCTGCCTCATCAGACCTCATATTCTTGTTTCTACACTTGTCCAACTGTCACTTCTGGTACTGATGACCAGATTTATTTTGTGGAAGTGGAAGAAGTGACCTTTCACTCTTATTAGTGAAAAGTGCGATTCTTTGACATCTGATTTTATACAGCAATAAAATGAGCAAGTGAAGTTACATGTCCAACAGAACCGAGACTCTACGATCAGTGTGAAGAGCAACAGTATTCCACTCCCATCATGGACTGTGGTTTCAGGTGGCTCTGAGCAAACTGTGGATATGGATATGTGATTGTTGAGCCTGGACACCAGGTGCTTTATTTTACCTTTAGATTAGTTTCCTGACCATTTGTGGAAGATTATTGTTGTTTGTTACAAGCAGGGGGGAAAACCTGCTCACAATAAAGAGATTAATGGTTGTAGTGAAAAAAAGAATATCCTATGTAGAGTGTCAGCAGACAAACAACAACAAAGCTTATTTAATTCAAGTACTTCAAATGACCCACATACAAATTGGCAATGGAGTCCACTGTTTGCCTCCAGTTTCCCCCAGTGTTGGTTTCTTGACCATGAACCATGATCTTTTCCTAACCTTCCCCAAGTAGTTTTTAGCTGCCCAAACTTAATCGAACCTCAACCAGAGGTGACAGGTCAAAAAAGACTTTCAACCTTCAGTAATTTTTTGTATTTTGTTATTTAGTGGGACTTGTTGGAAATATAGTATTTACTATCTCGAGTTACTATCTCTGTTTTTAGCACCTATATACCAAGACAAATTCCTTGTATGTGTAAACTTACTTGGCAATAAAGTCTGATTCTGATTCAGCGGTTGCGGAGGGCAGCTCCCAGTGACCGACAGTAGAAGCCAAAATTCTTCCATAGGGATTAGTGTATGTTTTTATCTGTACAAATGTGAGGATGTAGCCCTGTCCACACTTGAAACAAAGATATAATGAGCAATCCCTGCATGTCCTTGTTTTGGCACCATGGTTTGAGCCAGGCTGTGGTCACCTGACCAGGGTGTGGGCTCAGTGCTGTGTTGTACTCGATCTGCAGCTACGCTTTGAGGGCAGGAGACCTCAGGTCCTGTGACTGCTGCTCCTTGGCTGCTCCAGGTGAGGACATACTCAGAGCTACATTAAGTCAGGGGGGTAGATATAGACCCCCCTCCCCTCCTTGTTTAAATGCTGATAGAGTGTCATGACTGCACAGCTTCCTTGCACTGTGAACTCACATTACAAACTGACACACACACACACACATCCATGTAATAATTTGACATCCACTGCTCCCTGGAGTAATAAGTAACTCCTCCCTTCCATCTTGGGATAGCAAAATGATATGGACATTTCTCTGCAGTTCATACATTTCACACAGACTTCGGATAAAATAAAATGGTAAAATGGTGGTGAGCTAAAAAAAAGATTACCATCTAGGGAAGATGGGCAACTGGCCCAAATTCTCAGAACCCAAGAGGCCTTTAAAAGCCCTAAGTTTATTGACTGGCATTTGATTTATGGTGATTTGATTAAGTGTAAGTTTGTTTGGAAATACACACATTAAAAGCTCAGGATCCAGTAACATTTACTGCCTGACCTCGAGGCTCTGTCTAGTTTTAAAGCATTCATTATTATGATTGATCTTGTGCTTAACTGCTCTGCTAAGTAATTCCTGAATTCATTTGTGTTCAAGGCCACGGAACAGTGCAGCACACTGCACACGTGCACAGAGTGGAGGTCACTAGGAACCCAGCACCACACTTTGCTATGGATGGGTCTGTAAACAGAGATGCCAAAACCTGCTGGTGAAAGTCCAAAGACCAGAGATAAGAGAACAGCTAATATTATTAAGTAAAAGAATTGTAAATAAATAAAAAGACACTGTTTCTCTCTTATTATTTGTGCATCCACGAACTATCACAGGCTTACTTTAGATGCACATACAGCAGCAGAAAAAAAAAAAAAACTGTATAAGATACAAACTTCTGTTCCACCCCATAGTGAGTACTGGACTCAGCCTGGACACCCCACTGAAAACTGTCTGTTGGTCCGACACTGATCAAGAGTGAAAAGTATTACAATTTTAATGTTAGAATTTACAATCAAGTACAAGTACAATCAAAATGCCATGCACATGCGCGCGCACACACACACACACACACACACTCACTGGGTTAATGTCTGGGTGGGAGCCTGAGTCACAGTTGGGTTCCTCGTAGGTCTGACGGACTGGGAGGTCATCCCTGCTCCAGCTGGCCCTGACGTCATCAACACAAGCTCCTCTAGCAACTGGCGGCCCACACAAACTAACTGCAGTTGCGTTAAACTGGCCAGATTTCTGGCGCCATTTGACCAAAATGTGTGTGTGTTAGCATGTGCAGGTCCAGAACTGAGATTCAGAGGGGTTCATGGGAGGAACGCTCCAGTGCAGAATAGTGACACCTGGTCTCATGCTTACATTTACAATCTGTCCAACCTTTAAACTAACTGCTCATAAAACTCAACAAGCCCAAATATTTATCTGAGAGTAAAACCCATCACAACCAGAGTGAGACTGGACAGAAAAATCTATGATTAAGGCAAACATCCTCACTTGAAACCAGGTCAAATACCACAATACTGACATTTGGTAGCAGAAAAGTACTTAAATATGGAGAAGTCATAAAGTTACGATTCCAGGACTAAAAATAAATTCTTAAGATTAGTTTTTATTTTCTCTCTTTTTATGTGAAGGTTTCTTAAAAAAGTTACCAAAACAACTCCAGTTAAGAGCTGAAACAACCTGTAACAGTACAGGTCTAGAAATTTAATGGGCCAGACCAGGGTAACCCAGGGATAATGGATGGATGCACGGTTTGAAGACAGACCTGATGTAGGCCACCCTCTGCTGCAACAGTTTCTGCTGGGGAAAATAAGGAATTTTCCAGGAAGAGTTATGACCATTTTTTCCAACCCTGTCACCAGACAAGGATGCTGACATCAGATAATTCTGCAAAATCCTGGATAACAACCTTTTTTTGTATCTAATGCCAACTTTTTAATAACTGACTTTCTACAACGCAACTATAGCATTGTTAACGTTAGGAAAAGATGATGATTGCAGTTACTAAAAGGGCAAATGTTGATTTTAGGTTTGTGATGTCAGACCAACCAAGAAGAGCATAGTCTGTCTGAATGGTCTGTCTTCTCCAGAGCTGACTGATTGAAGGATGTACTGCTGGCAGTGATAAGCCAAGGTTATGCCTACCCTACTAAAGGTCTCATGACGTTCTCTATTCTTTATGTGCAACAATGTTAGACACCAGGTTTGACTAAAATACATGGAATCCCCAGGGTTCTGTTCTTGGTCCCCTGCTTTTCGCTCTTTACATTTCTCCTCTTGGCCAAATTATTCAGTCATTCAGAGTCATGGAATTAATTTTCACTGTTATGCTAATGATACCAAGCTGTATGTGCCTATATAGGCTGACAATGCCTCTCAAATTAGGGAATTAGAGGTCTGTTTGTCTTCTGTGAAAAGCTGGATGTCTCAAAAATTCCTGCTTCTTAACTCAGATAAAACTGAAATACTGGTTATTGGCCCGGCGCGAAATAGACACCAGTTGATCAAGTAACTATACCCCTTGACAACTGTGTGATTTCTCAAAGTACAACAGCCAAGAATCTGGGTGTTACATTTGACCCTGCTCTCTCTTTTGATCAGCACATTAAAGACATTACCAAGACTGCCTTTTTTCACCTACAGAATATAGCTAGAATTCATTCTTTTATTTCCATGGTGATGCTGAAATTCTAGTTCATGCTTTTGTTTCCTCTAGACTTGACTATTGTAATGTTTTGTTTTCAGGCCTGCCATGTACCAGTACTAAAAGTCTACAAATGGTTCAGAATGCTGCAGCTAGAATGCTAACTAAGTCTAGAAAGTTTGACCACATTGCTCTGATTTTAGCCTCCCTTCATTGGCTTCCTATTCATATTAGATCTGACTTTAAAGTGCTCCCAATGACCCACAAAATTCTAAATGGGCTAGCTACTTGTCTGATCTTCTTAATCCTTACATTCCTTCCCGTGCTCTGCATTCTCAGAGTGCAGGGCTGCTGTCTGTCCCCAGAATTTAAAAAAAAGTCAGCAGGCTGCAGGGCCTTTTCCTACTGGGCCCCTCTCGTCTGGAATAACCTCCCTATTGCTATTAGACAGACTGAGTCAGTTGAGACCCTTAAATCCAAACTAAAAACTCATCCTTATGCCTTAACTTTCAGTTAGCACTTTATTCTGTTTCTTTTTCAGGCTTCACTGGTTACCACTTTACCTTCAGCAGGTTCGGTCAGTCTCAATAAATCAGTTAAGCTTAGTAGTTAGTAAATGGTGTCCATGTTGTCCTGCCGACGAGATTACTGTAAACTGTTTTAAAATCGCTGCATCACTCTGTTTTCTTCCCTCAAGCACATTAGTGCCCAGGCTGTGCTTCTCTCTCTCTCTCTCTCTCTCTCTCTCTCTTATTCGACGGACCTGAGTAAGTTACAGCTGTTCTTTGATTTCATTTAATATATTTTATTATGACACAGTATATTCTTGGATGGCAGATTTTATTTTAGTTTGGACTGATGTGAAAACTGTGACAAGTAGTGCTGAAACCTGCATACGACAAGCAAGGATGGCTTTCCCGATATTTCTCGTTGTCTTTTTTTCTCTCTCTCTGTGTTTTGGTTTGAAGCTATAAGGGCATCTAAGCTCCCTGGCCCGGTTATTCTAACATAATGGATAGAGGTTGTTTAGTTTAAAACCTACAGTAACTGTTGAGGCTGACATATAGGTAAGAAGAGTAACACACCTGATGTTCAAGTTTCTGTTTTTGTTAGTTGTTCGGCTGGGTTTCTTTGGGGAATGGAACGGTACACTAAATGCATATGTATTTCAATATGTCCAGAATATGCAACACTTATCATATGGTATGGTCAACACTTCGCTACTCAAGTAATTACACACACACATGGATAGTCATCTAAACTGTATATCCTGGAATATGAAGGGAATTAACACCCCGATAAAGAGGAACAAAATTATTACTTATTTAAGGAAGCCATAGTATTGCATTCATTCAGGAAATGCACCTCACTGATGTGGAACATTTGAAACTTTAGAGGGATTGGGTCGGTCATGTCTTTTTCTTCATTCACCTCGAGTGCGAGAGGGGTCGCTGTGCTCATAAATAAAAATATCTTTTTCAACTGAATTCAATTTGAACATTATAAGATTGGTAGATTTTTGCTCATTTACTGTGTTCTGAATATGAATAGAGTGACATTAGTAAATATATATGGCCCCAATAATGATGACCCTGCTTTTTTCAATGACCTACTTCTAAGGCATGCTGCAGCTCAGGGATATTGCTGTATAGGTGACTACTTTAATTTGGTTTTTAACCCAACTATCTACCACTCATTGCCTAAGTCACTTCTAAGGCAGTGTCAATTTTGAACCATGGCATAAAAGAACTGGGACTTTTATCCCCAATAAGAAAGAGTTCTCCTTTTTCTCTGGCAAGTCTCTGACTGACCCATTGGAGATTAAGGCAGAATTCACTGCACTGTATAAATCAGAATACAATACTAGCAATATCGCCGTGGAGCGATTTCTGGAAGATCTACCTCTCCCAAAGATTAGTGCTGAAGATAAAGGCTGGTTGGATGCTGATATAACTGAGAAAGAGATTCTCCTGGCCATGAAATCTTTGCAGAACAATAAGGCCCCAGGGCCAGATGGCTTTCCCATTGAATATTTTAAAGCTTTTTCACCTCTTACAAATATGATCAAGGAAGCTTTGAATGAGCAGACCCTGCCGGGCTCCCTTGAATTAGCTACTAGGACAGACAAAAGTGTGGCTCCTACAGGCCCTTAAGTCTCCTGAATGCTGATTACAAAGTTATTTCTAAGTTGCTCACCTCTAGATTAGATGACATTATGCCAAAAATAATACACTCAGATCAAACAGGGTTTATCAGGAATAGGCAAGGATCAGATAATGTCCACTGTTTATTTCATATAATTGAATCTGCACAGATGACAAAGGAGCCTACGCTGATAATATCAATGGACACTGAGAAGGCGTTCGACAGGATCCAACCTACCTTTCTATTTCAAACACTTGCAGCTATGAATTTTGGTGAAATTGTTAAAACACTTTCAAGCTCCTAAAGCACAAATATTAACTAATGGGGTCCTGTCGGGTGCCTTTTCACTTTCTAGAGGGGTCTGACAGGGCTGTTGTGTCTCCCCGTTGTTGTTTTCGCTCACCATTGAACCTTTTGCCCTTGCCATCAGAACTAATGCTGCCATCTTTGGTGTCAAAGTTGATATCTCTGAGCATAAAATCTCTCTCTATGCGGATGACATTTTGATCCATTTAACTGATCCAGCCGACTCAGTTCCTCCACTCTTTCAATGTCTTCAAGAGTATAGTGCAGCATCTGGATACAACATAAACTTAACAAAGAGTGAGGTCATGCCTTTAAACATGCAGGACTTGGACATTGGAACACTTGTTGAACCGCTGAAGGTATGTCCTCATGGGTTTAAGTATTTGGGCATAAATATTAGAAAACAACGCAACAAGGTACTCAAAGATAACTACTTGAATCTCCTAGAGAAAATAAAGGCAGACACTCAAAGATGGATTGATCTACCTCTATCCCTAATTGGCAGTCAATATAATTAAAATTAATGTGTTACCAAAACTTATTTATTTATTCCAATGTATTCCTCTGCATGTCCCTATGAGCTTTTACAATAAGATCAACAAAGTTACCACCTCCTTTTTGTGGTGAAATAAAAACCCCAGAGTAAAATTAACCACCCTCCAAGCCCCTTATACTAAAAGAAGTTTAAATTCGCCCAATATGGACTTGGTTACACGCTGAGAGTAGTGACATCAGATGGCTCTTTATTGAACAGCATATGTTGAAAACTACCCCTTTAAAAAATATCCCTTTTTTGGGCTCAAAGAAAAACCTTTCCTCGATTACAAAAAATCCCATGATCTTGAACACCTTTCAGGCATGGCAGGAATCCCATGCACTGCTGGGATTAGATATCTCACTATTAAGAAAGACTCCTTTGTGGAATAATCCCAACATTCCTTACCCTATTGCAGATGGATCATTAAAGAAATGGGCCAGTAAAGGGATTGAAACAGTTGGCGACCTATATAGTAACAATATACTGTGTACAGTTAAGGACAAAATTATTAGCCCCCCTATGAAATTTAAAGTTTGTTCAAAATTTTCCCAAGTGCTTTTTTAACAGAGCAAGGAATTTTCAACATAGCATTTCTAAACATACTAGTTTTCTTTAGAAAGCATCAGTTATTTCTATTTGCACACAATAACAGAACTATTTCAGAGAAAAACTAAAATTACCAGGGTCAATATTATTAGCCCCCTTAAGAACTGACCTTTTTATAACACAAATCACTATTGTGCAATGATGTACTTTAACTTTGTAATGCTCAAAGCTTGTAAAATCAAGTTAAAACTGAGGGTGATCTCCCAACTTACACACAGTATAAAAACTTCAGTAAGAGTTTGAGCTGTCACTTGAGAAAGGATCATGCCAAAAACAAAAGAAATCAATTTAGACTTGAGGAAAAGAATTGTTGATGCTCACAAAGCCAGAGAAGGATATACAAAGTTATCACAGCATTTCCAAGTGTCAAGAACTAGAGTGAGAAGTATCATCAAGAAATTCAAACTAGTGAGAGATGTGTCTAAAGACCCCAGAACAACTGCCAAGACACTAGTAAATGACTTAGCCAAGTCGGGAATTGTAGTCTTAAAGTAGACAATTACTATAGCTCTACACAGGGATGGACTGTGAGGTTGCAGACCAAGAAAAACTCCACTTCTGCAGAAGAGACACCTTCAAGCCAGACTTGCTGCTAAGGACCTTTAGAAGGACCTTTAGAAGGATTATGCATACTGGAAGCATGTCCTTTGGTCAGATGAGATGAAACTAGAGCTTATTGGCCATAGAGACATTGCTTGTGTTTGGAGAAAGAAGAGAGGCGTACCACCCAAAGAACACCGTCCCCACAGTGAAACACGGTGGTGGGAGTATTAATCTGTGGGGATGCTTCAGTGCATCTGGAACTGGGAATCTCGTCAAGGTGGAAGGAATCATGCTTGCCTGTCTCAGACTAGTTCATTTTTCTTTTACCGTCACTACATCCCTGACTCTATCACCAATTTAATCTGCACATTCACAGTAATAGTAGTTGCTAAATCACCCACAACTCTTCAATTCTGTGTGCTACTTAACTGATTCACGCTATCTTCTGCTACGGATTTAGCCAAACTCTCAGCCATGGCCTCTCGCTCTCTTTCTCCTTCTCCTGCTTTCTCTTGCTCTGCGTGTCAGATGTTCAGTTACACATCTGCTTCGTTTAATGATAATGGTATGTGTAATAAATGTAGTCTGTTTGCTGTACTTGAGGCGGGGCTTAGTGAATTAGAGTCCCAGCTCTGTACCATAGAATCTAATTCAGCAGCTAATGCTAAACAGCCCCCTGTAGCCGGTGCGGAGCACCTGTTAGCCTTCCCCCAGCAGTTCCCGAGCAGCCGGGAAAGCAGGCTGGGTGGGTGACTGTTCGTAAGGACAGGCGTAGTCATAAGCAGAAGCCCACTGCCGACCACCACCCAGTTCACGTTTCAAACAGATACTCCCCGTTTAGCGACACACCCGCTAAGGAGCCAACTCTGGTGATAGTGAAGATAGCGACCATAGTTAAATGCATTCCTGGGGCCTGAGCGGGCGATATGATAAAATCATATTTAAAGCTGCTGACTAAGGATAAGTGTAGATATGGTAAAATTGTTATTCACGTCGGCACTAATGACACCCGACTACACTAGTCGGAGGTCACAAAAGTTAATATAGAATCGGTGTATACATTTTCAAAGACCATGTCGGACACCGTAGTTTTCTCTGGTCCCCTGCCCAATCTGACCAATGATGACATGTATAGCCGTATGTCTTCACTCAACCGCTGGCTGTCGAGGTGGTGTCCAGAAAATGATGTGGGCTTTGTAGATCATTGGAAGAGCTTCTGGGGGAGACCTGGTCTGATTAGGAGAGACGGCATTCATCCCACTTTTGATGGAGCATCTGTCCTGTCTAGAAATCTGACAGAGTTTATTAGGAAGCCAAAGCCCTGACAATCCAGAGTTCAGGCCAGGAGACAGAGTTGTAGTCTTACATGCTTCTCTGTGCCTCCTTTAGAGCAGTCACCCCCCATTACCCCATAGAGACTGTGTCTGCCCCCCGACCACTTAAGTTAACTAAATCGAAGGTCACCAAAAGAGGAGTTAGCCACAATAATCTGATAAAATCAACACAGCCAATTCAAATGTACAGCAAAATAAAATAATTAAATGCGGATTGCTTAATATCAGATCTCTCTCATCCAAAGCTGTACTAGTTCATGATTTGATTTCAGATTACCATCTTGATCTATTCTGTCTGACTGAAACCTGGCTGTGACAAGATGAGCATGTTAGCCTGAATGAATCCACCCCCCAGTCACATTAATACTCACACCCCACGAGACACCGGCCATGGAGGTGGAGTCGTAGCCATTTTTGATTCCAGTTTACTAATCACAAACACTAAACCTAAACTCAATTATAATTAATTTGAAAGCCTCATCCTTAGTCTGTCCCACTCAAGGTGGAAAACACTAAAGCCAATCTTATTTGTTGTAGTGTACCACCCTCCTGGCCCATACTCTGATTTCTTATCTGAATTTTCAGAGTTCCTGTCATTATAGTTGGTGACTTCAATATTCATGTAGATGTCAATAATGACAGCCTTAGCACCGTATTTTCCTTATTACTCGACTGTATTGGCTTTTTTCTGTGTGTTAATAAACCCACTCACTGTTGCAGTCACACTCTCAATCTTGTTTTAGCCTATGGTATTGACATTGAACATGTAACAGTCTTCCCACAGAATCCCCTTCTATCTGACCACTTTCTAATCACTTTTGAATTCATATTGCTGGATTATGTACAAACAGGTAAAAATGTCCTAACTAGAAACATTTCTGATAGTACAGTAGCGAAGTTTAAGGAAATGCTTCCAGCTAACCTAGGTCCATCTTAATTTAGCAGAAGCTACTCCCTCCCAGCTTGATCATCTTGTAGACAGTGTTGCAGACTCACTGCATACTACTTTAGACTTCATCACCCCCCCCAAAAAAAAGAAAACAATAAAGACAAAGAGCTGCATGGTTCAAATCCCAAACCCATTCACTGGAACAAACAGCACATCGGCTCGAAAGAATGTGGCGTTCCACCAAACTGGAAGTATCGCGCTCATCCTGGCAGGATAGTCTTAAAAGATATAAGAGGGCCCTTTGTAATGCAAGCACCTATTACTCGTCATTAATAGAGGATAATAAGAACAACCCCAGGTTTCTTTTCAGCACTGTAGCCAGGCTGACAGTCACGGTTCTATAGATCCACGAATCCCTTTATCCCTCAGCAGTGATGATTTTATGAACTTCTTTATGATAAAATTTCTACTATTAGAAATAAAATTAATCACATCCTGCCCTCAACCAGCACTGATTTAAGTCGAAACACAGACTTCCATAGACTCAGCTGCAAAACCTAACCTTAACTCTTTTGCTCCCATCGACCTCCCCCAGCTCACATCAACCATTACAGCATCTAAATCTTCAACATGTCTCTTAGATCCCATCCCAACTAGGCTGCTTAAGGAGGCTCTTCTCTTAATTTTCAGCTCTGTATTAGATATGTTAAATTTGTCCTTGGAAACAGGTTATGTGCCGCAGTCACATAAAGTAGCTGTGATCACACCTCTTCTAAAAAAAGCACACTCTTGATCCAGACATATTAGCCAACTACAGACCTATATCTAACCTCCCCTTTCTTTCTAAGATCCTGGAGAAAGAAGTTGAAAAACAATTGTGTGACTTTCTCCAAGATAATAGTTTATGTGAGGATTTTCAGTCAGGATTTAGATTGTATCATAGCACAGAGACAGCACTTGTAAAAGTTACAAACAATCTCCTAATTGCATCAGACAATCGACTTGTTTCTGTACTTGTCTTGTTAGATCTCAGTGCTGCTTTTGATACAATTGGCCATCACATCCTTTTACAGAGACTGGAGCACTTTATTGGCATAGAAGGTGCACTAAACTGGTTTAAGTCCTATCTATCTGATAGGCTTCAGTTTGTACATGTTAACAACTACTCGTCCATGTACACAAAAGTTAGACATGGAGTTCAGTGCTTGGACCAATCCTCTTCACTTTGTATATGCTTCCCTTGGGCAACATTATCAGGAATCACTTCATAAATTTCCATTGTTATGCAGATGATACACAGCTTTATCTGTCAATGAAGCTTAACGAAGCTAGCCAAACTCCAGGCTTGGACATTAAAACTTGGATGACAAGCAATTTTTTACTGGTGAACTAAAACTGAAGTCATTGTAGTTGGTCCCAAACACATCAAAAATGCATTTTCTAATGATGTAGTTACATTAGACGACATTGCCCTGGCTCCCAGCTCCACTGTAAAGAATCTGGGAGTCATCTTTGACCAGGATATGTCCTTTAACTCACACATAAAACAAACTTCTAGGACTGCCTTCTTTCACCTGCGTAATATTGCCAAAATTAGACATTTTCTGTCCCAAAAGGATGCAGAAAAACTAGTCCATGCATTTGTTACTTCCAGACTGGACTACTGTAATTCATTATTATCAAGCTGATCCAAAATGCTGCAGCACGATTATTGACAGGAACTACCATATTTCTCCTGTGTTAGCCTCTCTACATTGGCTCCCAGTCAAATCCAGAATAGAATTCAAAATCCTCAATGGTCAGGCTCCATCTTACCTTAAAGATCTCATAGTCCCCTACAATCCCACTAGAACACTGCACTCCTCTACTGTGGAACCTTCTCCCAACTTCGGTCCGAGAGGCAGACACCCTCTGTACCTTTAAGAGTAGGCTTAAAACGTTCCTTTTTGATAAAGCTTATAGTTAGGGTTGGCTCAGGCTTGAACCATCCCTTAGTTATGCTGCTATAGGCCTAGACTGCCGGGAGATCTCCCATGACGCAATGAGCTTCTCTCTCTCTCTCTCTCTTTCTCTCTCTCTCTCTCTCTCTTTCTCTCACTCTTTCTCTCCACTCAATATGGATTCATATCTCATGTTACACGTTACTAACTCAACTCAGCTCCCCTTTCCCGTAGTATTGTGCTCTTCCGTCTCTCTCTCCTCTTCTGTCACTTCCTGCAGGTATTTCTGCCTCTGGAGCTGTAGAGTCTGATTTGTGATGACAAGTCACTCTACAACTCCAACACCTGCTGCTATAATTAGAAATTACTTGTACTGCCATTAGTTATTATCACCTTACATTTTTTACATGGAACCTGTGTTATGCTATGTTATTCTCTCGCTCTTCTCTACCCTTTCTCCCCCTCTTCCCCCCTCTCTTTCTTTCTCAACCCAACCAGAGGCAGATGGCTGCCCACCCTGAGTCTGGTTCTGCTCGAGGTTTATGCCTCTTAAAAGGAAGTTTTTCCTTGCCACTGTTGCCTAGTGCTTGCTCATGGTGGGAACTGTTGGGTCTCTCTCTGTAAATACCTATTTTAAAGAGTATGGTCTAGACCTGCTCTATATGAAAAGTGCCTTGAGATGACTTTTCTTGTGATTTGGCACTCTATAAATAAAATTGAATTGAATTGAATAAATCCAAAATAATACTAGGCTGTTTGAAAAAGCTGTGTTAAAAATTCTTTGCTCTGTTTAACAGCACTTGGGAAATACTTTTAAAACAATGAAATTTTCATGGGGGGCTAATAATTTCATCCTTATCTGTAGCTTTCAACAATTATCCTCCAAATTTAATCTTCCACAAAATAACCACTTTAAATTCCTTCAAATCAGACACTGGCTTCAAGATAACTCTGCTGATTTCCCACGTATACCAAATGAATCCCCCTTTGAGAAGCATCTGCTTGATACGCAAGTCTCTTCCACAAGGGGACTGATATCCTCTATATATAACATTCTAAGCAGAAATTTGTCAATTTACGACACGCTGTCGATTAAGACCAAGTGGGAGACAGACCTAGGTTGTAATTATGAAGACGTCGACTAGCAAAATATGTTGGAAAGATCCCAAACAGTTCTCATCTCTACTAAACACAAGCAAATGCAATTTCATATCTTTCGCAGAACTTATTTCACCCCACACAGATTACATAAAATCAATGGGAATACCTCTGCCATGTGCCAAAGGTGTAAGATAGCTGAAGGAAGGCGATTACATATGCTCCGGGCTTGTCCTTACCTAGAAGACTTTTGGAAGTTTCTTATAGCCACTTCCTCAGACATCACAGAGTCTGAAATCCCACGAGATCCGAAGATTTGGCTTTTGGGTGATGTCAGCATGCTTTATAGTACTTAATATAAGAAATACTTTGTGTCACTAGCACAGCTGGGAAAAAGATTATTCTTGTAAACTGGAAATCACAAAACCCACCATCGCAAAAGCACTGGCTGAACAAACTTTCATCGTATTGCACTACAATGTCAGGAGAAAACCTAAAACATAAACATATGATAGAACGTGGGGTACATTTTTGGCATCGCTCCCTTCAATTAAACCTCTAAGTTGAATACACATTTAGTTACTTCTTGTACTGGTCGGATTTCTCTTTTTGTATTTCTGTTTTTCTCTAATATGTCCCGAAAGGACTGAGTGTTGCGGAGTGTACCATAGTACCATTCACAGAGGCATGTTCAAATTGTTATTTTGTTGTTTTCTTTTCTTTCTTTTTATCTCTTTGTTACTGTATTTTACATGTTGTAAGTAAATAAATGTTATATCCTATAAATACACACACACACACGCACGCACACACACACACACACACATATACATACATATATATATATATATATATATATACATATGGATATGTATATATATATATATATATATATATATATATATATATATATATATATATATATATATATATATATATACATATACACATATATATATAGTTATATGGTTAAAATGTAAAATTGGCCATTGTCCTTAATATGAATTCTCTTACAAACACTACAAAAACCTGTTTTCTTCACCTTTTGGTTTTGTTTTTGGGGGGTTAAGATAAGGTTAGGTAAATGTCTTCGTGATTGTTTCATCACTAGGATCTCAGTCCAGTGCTTGTCATAAAAGAGACATTTTTGAGAAATAAGCACAATTTTACAAGTAAGTACAAAATTTAAAGCTCAGGCTGGTATTTTCATCTGCAGTGGACTGTAAACAAGTCAGTCAATACAGTTGGAAGAAGAGACATTGCCATGCATACAATGCATACATACAAAGAACTAACAGGATTCATGTATGACAGGTGACTTATGTCTGTCTTCCCCTCAATCACTCTGCTGCCACCAGTTCACGTCTCAGTGTTGGCACATCATCAGCTGGATTCATGACACCTTGGAAAACCTGAAATAATGCTGACAGTTTGGAAGTCAAACAGACAGCTCACTGTGACTAACACAGGCTCTTTTCTTTGATACGATGGTAAAGCTTCAGGGGATACATACACTGGAACCAGATCTACAAGTAGAGACATGATTATTCACACAGTGCTAACTATGATTCCATCTGAAGTAAAAGGATTTTGGGAGTTCAGTGATATGAACCGCCTATCTCCATGAATGTAGACCCAAATATCTCAGAAATCATTATCCTGCTTTCACACATGCCTGTCAGCACACTGATAACATCCAGACTGAACCATTTCTCCTTTTCCCACCCCACCCATCTAACGACACACACACACACACCTTAACCCTCTGACACCCACATAGAGACCTTTGTGTTTTGCCTTATAAAGTTGTCATTTTTAACTGTCAAGTATTACACATCTCAGAGTCAGCACAACCTCAGCTAACCTTATCTGTCACTCAATAAGGACTCTTATACACTACAGTACAATAGGGTATATTAGCCCATAAAACAAACAAGAAATGTATGTTGAATTTTTTGTGATTTTCTTAAAACAGCTCTGTGAACCATGACACTGAAACAAAATATCAAAACAGGAAGTTGCACACACTGCTTTGGATTGTGCTAGTGATTTGAAGCTTCCAGCTTCTTCTGTCTATGAGTTACCGGCATTCTTTGGGTGGTGTCCATTGGTGTTTTTCTATTTGCCAGGAATGTTCATGTTTTCCTGCATGTCACTAAACCTGATCTGCATCATGGTAGTTCCTGTCCAGAATCACACACAGGGGCACCTGACATTCCTGGCACTGGAATTTAAATGACGGTTTACAACCACAGACTGTATGTAAAACCAAGCCTCTGAATCAGACACCCTGATTGGCTGTGAGGAGTACCCACTGGATCCAGTAGGAGTCGGTTTTAGAAGAAGCGTGACTGTCGATGTCATCAGCTAAGATGGCGGAGGAGAATTGTCTGATACACAAAACAGATGGAGTGCAGCAATGTGCCAGGCAATAAGCAAGAGACGTCCGGAATCTTTCTAACTTCTGACTATCAACAGGAGAAAATGACCCAGACAAATTAGGGCTTGATGGAAAGTGCAGATTCTCTAGTTTAAGGGAATTAAAAGGCATTTCTCCAACTCAAACTATCGTAATGACGCTCTAAAGATAACGTGAAGCCTCTTGAAAGTGAAAGTGTCTGTGTACTATACACTATAAATACATACCTGTTTGATATCATGACAAATACATACACACTCAGTACGGTCATGTGAGTCCACCAGGCATCTGTCTGCTGTTCATTCACCTCTTCCTTGTACTTGTTAAACCTGTTCCAATATTCTGTCAAACAGCTCGAGGCCCAGTTGGGCTTATCCAAACTCCACATCTCCAGTATCAGTCTGAGAGCCACAAAGGACCCCCTCATTCTCAGTGTTTGATCTGGTGTTTGTCTTCCAGCTATTATCATGACGACCTTGGCCGCATTGTTAGGCAGGAAACCAGCTTTTCTGTAGCTGGAGCCTGGGAGCACTGTTTGCAAACACACATACATCTGTTGAAAGGCCACATGCAGCATTGGTGAATTATTTCTGCAGTCTATTTGGAAGAATGTTTGAAGAATGTTTGAGTTCAAATATACAGCAATTTATTAAAATTATGTTCCACTCTGGCACATTTCATGGTTTTCACTAGCAGTCATCTCATCAGTTGTCATGACCAGTTTAAATCTAGTTTGTTCACAGAGAAGCTCTCTTATCACAGGTTTCCACTGATGTCTCCTTATCATATTATGAGTCGTGGTTTGTAGTATGTTGTATAACATTAGTTGTAATGTGTCATTAAAAAATTAGCCATACCCCAACTTTTTCCGTTGCCTAGAACACTCTGTAGACTGATTTCTGCACTGCTACAGCACCGGCAGCGTACTGTTGTTGGCTTCTGAATGCAGTCCACCACCATTATGAAATGACTGGCCCTCGGCACAAGACATACTCTAACACAAACTCCTCAGACAGAGGACAACAGAACTTTATCTCACAAAGTCAGTTTAGCCAAACTTGAATTGAACTGACGTGGGGGAAAACAAGGGTTCAGCTTCCCTCTGAGTGTCATCTCTCCCTTTCCTTCTCTGTTGATATACTGTACACCTGTGGGCGGTCAGCAGGTATGATTTAAGAATGAATGTTCACTCTGTTACAAACAAAGCAGGAAAAAATTACTCAATGACAGGATAATCAAGAATGGATGAAATGTATGATGAGAATAAACATATATATTCAATCAGCTTTTACTGCAGGTGGCTCTCTTAAATCATTTATTTTTTAAAACATGATTTGGGGCATCTGAGCATGCACACACACATTCATACAGAGCATGTGGGGGACAGATGAGCATGATTCTATCATAATCTTCTCAGAGACCAATGATTGTAAAATATACACACATACAAATCAAAACTTGTTAAAACTATTTCATCAAAATATATAAATATGATAATGGTAGCTTATGAAAAGCTCTGATAAGCTCTTCCAGATGTGTTAGCCAATGGGATGACCATAGGTTCTCAGAAGGGAGGTATGAAAGTGTAAACACAGATGAGCCTGCCAGACTTAGTTAATGTTACAGGAACTGGAACCAGATTTGTGTTTGAGCCCTGTAAACACAGTGGAACAGCATGGTACCAACAGACTGTCTAATAAACAGGCAACAGTACATGTTAGGCCATGTGAGAACTGTTTATGTGACCTGGTCTGTGTGTAACTAAGCTGAATGAACATACAATAAACCTTTTCATTTTAATTCTAAAATTTTTAGTTTTTTTTTCTTGAGTGATATGGCAGTGGGAAGCTCCAGAAAAAACGAGAGGAGGACAGTGAGTTAAGATTTCATTTTTGTCAAAGTATTATGATGGTTTTCAATATTCTGCTAAATTAAAACAAGGACAAACAAAACAGCTTCCAGACCAAAATCACCATTTTGACATAGAACATAATAAGGAGATTGTCATAATACCAATGTTTGTCTCCTCCTTTCTCTCATCTGTATCTGTGAAGGTGGATAATACAAATATATGTCATGAAGATGTGAGTAAGGCTCTTTCTGAATCATGTCAGGTCGACAACATGTAAAGAGGATCTGGAAGGAAATAAATGGTAAAAATAAACTGGTTTATAGTTTCTGGTTCAGAGTTGATCAATGATGTGTGAATAAAGTGGTCATCAGTCTGTTTCAAAGATACCAATAGACCAATCATTAACTACTGATTGATTAATATCAACCTTGTCTTCTGGAAATTATGTTTCTATACAACTGCAAGTCATATATATATATATATATATATATATATATATATATATATGGTATATATATGGTGACTTCCACGGACATCCAAAATGGCGTCGCTACCTGGCCCAGTGAGGTCGGAGAATCAATATCTATATATATATATCTATATATCTATATGTATATGCCTGAGCCACAGCCGCTAGTTCTAGTTATATATATATACATATATATATATGTATATATACACACACACACACAATGAAACATGTTAAAAATAAATGTTCCTTTAACTTTATATGTGTTTTTCTATTTTTTTTATATATAGACCTTTTAGAATTTTTTTACCCTAGACGGGCAAGGAACTATATATGGTAACTTCATTGATTTTGATTTTCTGCATGAAAATTTAATATTTTCAAAAATGTCACAAAAGTAAAAAAAAGTCTTGTTGTACCCTGCTATGACACTCTGGGGTTGAACTGTGTGTGTCACCTTGTTGCTTAAACTAGGCTTCTTCATCACCTGTTCTGGCTTATGTAATCCTCTTCAGTCTGGATCATGAGTTTCCCTGACTTTTACCCTGTTATGTAACAGCTGGCCTTCACTACCGTGGCTCTTTTACGTAGGTGCATTCTAACTTGTTTGCAGACTCGATATGGTGTCTGAGTTTGATTAACTGGTGGAATTTTTGTTTGCTTTCCAGAGCTCAAACAAAAACCTGCCATCAGAGACTGTGTGTGTGAGAGAGAAATTAATGGGTTTTTTTCTCATAATCACAAAGTTCCTCTTTATTGAAGATCACTGTTGGATTCATTTTCTGATCTTATTTAAATGGACTAATTTGAATTAACCCTTTAAATCTCTTTCAGCATTATCACTCCATATCACAGCCATATTACAAATTTCAGAATAAGTAGGGGTCATTATTTGGCATGTCATACATGTTTTTGAAATTGTTTTTAAATGATTTTGGTGCAGTGGCTACCACTGTCGCCTCGCAAGAAGGTTCCAGGTTCGAGCCCTGGTTCTTCCAGGGTTTTTCTGTGTGGAGTTTGCGTGTTCTCCCTGTGCCTGCGTGGGTTCTCTCCAGGTACTGTAGCTTCCTCCCACAGTCAAAAGACATGCACATTAGGTTAATGGGTGACTCTAAATTGCCCATAGGTGTGAATGTGAGTGTGAATGGTTGTTTGTCTCTATATGTTGGCCCTGAGATGGACTGGTGATCTGTACAGGATGTACCCCGCCTCTCTCCCAATGTCAGCTGGGATAGGCTCCGAAAATAGTCCTTTAACTGACCTCAGTCCTGACCTGTTACTCTTCCAGTATCCTCAGCAAAACTCTCTGTTGCAACATAGGCCATAACAGTTTGATCAACATCTTAGTGTGACTCAACAGTAGTGATGGGAGGTTCAGCTCTTTCCAAAGATTCGGCTCTTTTGGCTTGGCTCCCTTAGAAAAGCCAGCTCTTACGGCTCTCGAACTGCTTCCAAATGGCTCTTCATTTAGTATTGCTCGGAGCCTTCTATTTTAGCCTAATTTAGCAATTATGAATGGTTTGTTTGGTAAGCAATTTTTTATTCATTCATTCATTGTCTATACCATTAAGAGTCACGGGGGGGCTGGAGCCTATCCCAGCTGACATTGGGTGAGAGGTAGGGT
>BRZM01000307.1:38907-70241 GCA_033238685.1 Lates japonicus | reverse complement strand
AGTTTTGCATACTTGAATCAGAGCGCGTGCATGCGCGCGCGCACACATTAAAATATTTACTCTGATCCTCTGTAATTTGACTCATCGCTCCAGACATCATTTTACCTATCAGGAAATTACAGGATATGGTCTGTAATAGACACAAGACATTCAGCCGAGCAAAGACAAAAGAGAAAGACAAAAGCCTCTAGTGGTGGTGGTGGTGGTTAAAAAATCTTAAACCAGTCAAATATGACCACACAGACATGAAACATATTGATATCATTCAGTGTGACTCATGCTTTCAGAGGATATTATTATCTCTGTTGTCCATTGTTAATTAACCCCCATGAATCTGCTTAGAAATCAGAACTAGCCTGAGAATTCTCACATTTTTAAGTTGTCTTCAGTATCAAAGTAATCCAGTAACAGCTGTCTGTACATTCATGGATAGACTGCAACCAGGAATCACTAATAGCTAATTCAGTGAACATCTCATGAGGACACTTTACCAAACACTAAGCAAATATAGGCTGGAAACAGGGTCCCCAAGAGAATACCAGTACCTATCTGTAGCTGACAACAGCGCACGTGATTAGCTTTTATGGGGTCTTCCCCTCCTAATGGCTTTAATGTTTTTCTGTCATGATATAGGCCTATATGTTGATATTAGCATGTTTCCATTTATGAGCTCAGCAAAAACATTTTAACTTGTTTAAATGTTCACAGAAAAGTCTAATTTCACAATGAGCTGGGGTTTGTTTTGTTTTTTAAAAAAAGAAAAAAGGGGATAAACAGCTCTTCATGTGGAAAAACTCCTCTTTAAAACACAAGGATGTCACCCTGGAGGGGATTTGAATTTTTATTTGGTTGAAATAATTACTGGAACTGGGGTGAAGAATTACCCACATTGGCTCTGGACTGCATTAAAATCCCTGACCAGTCCAGATAATGTTACCATCACCCACCTCCCCTAGAGAAATGAATCCACTCTGAATGGGTCACAAGAATCTACAGCAACACTTGAAGCTAATGTAAACGCTAACATCAGGATGGTTACATGCTCACAATGACAACACTAATGTTTAGCAGGGAGAATGCTTTAGTTTTCACCCTTTTAGTCTGATGTTATCGGCTTGATGCATATCCAGTTTTAACATTAACATAAACATTTTGAAACCTGTATTGTTTACATCCATATTCATTAGCTTGCAGCCGTCTTTGTCAATGCCTTTGCTGGTGTATTGCTGTATATCATATTGCCACCTGTTGATCAGTGGAGTGTGCACACGACAGGGCCCTACTCATAAAAGATCCTCTCCACAGAGCTAGAGAGGTCAAATACTCACAGGGTATCTTTATATCAATGGTGATTCCTGATAAGGCCTCCTCTGTGGCCTGTGTGGGTGTGTACCCACTGTGCTTGATTGATGTCTCACTGTCTCTCTGCTGTTAGCTTTGTTGCACCTGCTAGGATGGGACAAAAGACACCTTTGAAAGGGTGTAATTATACACACGTCATGTATAAGTGTGAGGGGTTTTTTTAAAAACAAAAAAAGAAAGAAAAGCAGTATTAATTTAAAAAGTAACACCTGCACACTGACTCAAAGCCACAAAACAAAAAAAGACAATGTTTCAATCTGAGTTGATTCTTTGTCTAGTCACACTATCTCTCAGATATACAGTAAATATCCAAAGGGGGAGCTTTTACATCTTTTCTCTACCGCCAAAAGGACTGAATTAAGTATGAAATGAAACTTTTTTTTATTGTTACTGTATTTTTTCTTGATGTGTTGTTGATATTTTTGATGTTTTGCCTTTGTGCCTCTACTGTTTAAGATGTACAGTCTTGAATTGTTAATTGTGTTGAGATCTTTATCACCCTGGGTGGTTTTGATGGCTAACCACAGCTGTTATCATAGACTCTGTCAGCCATTTTTAAACATTTTGACCCAACAAAGATCTGACCTAGATCAAAATGGTGTCTTTTTGAATAGATTTTGTGGCTTGGAGTCAGTGTGCAGGTGTCACTTTATCACAAAAGACAACTCCATCATTATTACTGGCATGAAAGGACCTTTAATATTGCTAGTTATTACAGCACAATTACTGGTGAAATGATCACGCAGTAATTACCAATTATGTTACTTGACCAGAATAAAGCCCTGTTATAGCCTTCTTTCAGTAATAACTCTGCGCTCTAATGAAATAACTTTCATTTCTTATCCTCATACCTCACTTATAGTTATGCATGAAGCGGTTGAGCAGAAGACAGCACATGTTGTTTCAGCTTCTATTGTTTACCACCATGTTCCAGTCAAACAGGGACAAATCCAGCCCCAATATGGCTAATGTTTTTATTGAGGTAATCCTCCTGCTTGTTAAAATGCATTGTTTACATACATGATCCCCAGTTGGGAATTAGTTGCAGAAAGCTGTGTGCAGTGTACCAAGTGCAGCTCACAGTGTCACGAGTCAGAGATTACAGGTGAGTAACAGAAAACCAAAACAGCTCGTTTTAGCCTGATTTCATGCATTCATGTAGCAGCCAGCAGGGGTTCACTTGTTTTGTTTAATAACCTTATTTAAAGGATAAGTCAGGCATTTTTTCTTATTGCCAGCAAATCCCATTAAAAGACCAAAACAACAGTGAATTAGTTCAATTAGTTCAACAAGTACTGTGTCTCCAGTTTAATATACCCTCTTCCCCTGTGCCAGAGAGCTCCATTGTAAACATCATGAGCCACACTGTTGCAGTGGGTGACATGTCCCCTCATTACAATGAACATGGACACAGCAGTTTATTTTGAGTCAGTCCCACGTAGACTGTCCTCACTAGTCCCCACGCACTAGTGCATCAAATATGTATTAATACACAGCAGAGAAATAGTCGTGTTTGTCTGATGTTTGTCAAAAACCTCAGTATCCAGCTGTTTTAGAAAATTACTGAGCCTTTTTCTAAAAATGTAAACTATATTTTTGAACTGCTTTTTAAGAATTACATTACACACACTCACACATTGTTGGTTTTGTTTTGTTTTTTTCATGAGATTTTACAGTAAAAGAAAACTGTAGAATAATAACAGCCTTATCCTTTACGAAAAGTTCCAGAAAGACAGAGATTTCTCAGTCTATAGATATTGCATGTGAATCTGAGTTTGTAAAGTTTGAAGCGTAGCTTAATGTCCAGTGGTTTGTTTAATCTCACATTGTGGCATCACTACTGGGTGTGGTTGCAGACTTAGCTAGATTACTTAGGTGAGCACATACCTCCAAAAAGGCCACATTTATGAAAATGCCCTTTCTTGCAATGTAAAGGAAAGAGAAAAAAATCCTGGATCTGCTTTTTTACCTGGCTCTGCACTTTAATCTGCAATTTAAATTTGAATGTCCTTTCACCAAGTTTGCTACTATCAGTTCAGTTCTTTTTGTATAATCCTGCAGACAAATAAACAAACAGACGCGGGTGTAAACATAACCTCCTTGGCAGAGGTAACAAAGTACACCTCAGACCACACACAACCACACCCATTAATGATACTGGGTGTGATTAGAGCTGAAACAGGCTGGAAGGTTTCAACCAGAGAGGACAGTGAAACACTACTGTTCAGCCCACCGTGAAGGTACAGTTCTCAGTCACAGTCACTTTGTACAGTATCATATCTTCAGTTTATAGAACACAACTGCAGTAAAACACTAACACTGACTTAATTCAAATTGACAGACTTCTTGTAGCAATATCATAACAAAGACAGGTGGCTTAAATGATGCATGCTCAGCGGTGGTAACAAATGTTATCAGAGCTCAAAAGCTTTGGCAAGGCAGCAGAGGAATCTCATATAGTGAAGGTTTATATGTTCTCTGCGGTACCCTATTTCTCAGTTGAGGCACGGACTTGTGAAGCTCTGAAGTGAATTCTCCACACTGCACCCACTCTCACGAGGATCTAGTGAATCCTGAGGTATAGATAGCACAGCTTTCCATCCAGACTGAAGGACCACTATGAATACAGTCTCATTATATCTGCAGGCACACTGTGCTCCTGAATGTAATGAACCGACAGTCTCATATGGAAAGGTTCTGGGAACATGGTGCCCTCTCAAATGGTCAAGGCAAACGATGTCCACATTAATGATATTAGCAATGTTATTACTGACACATACATCTCCATGGTCTCTAGAAGCTACAGATTTACATAGCCATTCATCAATTAATGTATGTTGTGTTTAATGCCCAAGTGGTCTGATGTTAGGACATATTTATGTCTTCCAGCTGTGGTTCAGACGTAGGATATGGTTCTTATATTACCATGGGCCTCATGATTGTAATCTCACATGCACTTTAAGTTACTCCTTAACCTACGTAAGTACTACATTGTCTTTGTTCCTTTGTCAGTCTTTCTGGTAGCATGAGCAGATTGTATTTGACCCAGTGGTGATAATAAAGTGCCCTCATCAAGAACTAGCCGAATTTGGCGTCAGCGGCATGACTCCATTGACCCGACCTGCTTTGTGTCAACAGTTGAGGCTTGTTGCTGACCATATTCATCCCTTTATGGCCACAGTTTACCATCTTCTAGTGGTTACTTCTTGCATGACAATGCTCCATGTCACAAAACTGGTTTCACAACATGAACCTCAGTGGCTTATTTTGCTGTGGAAACCTTAATTAATGACCATCATTAGTGCGACTGTTGTTCCCCAAGCTTCTCACACACTGAATTCGCTGATATGTCTGTGAAGACTCTCAGTCATCCAGGTCATGGTATTTCTAAGTGCCATATAAAGAGAACTGGACTTGCTTGAGGTTCATAAACGTCTGTGATTGAGTTAGTTAAAGACCTTATGGGCAAATAGTTGTTCCTGGGGTTCACCAGGGGGACAAAGATCTCACCCTGATGTTATTTTGTTTTTGTTATGTAGTAGTACATCATGTACATTTGGGTGGAAACTATGCATTGACTGTCTGCTGTATGTTTACATTTGTGTTCTCTCCAGGCACACAGTTCTGGTGTCTCTTGGACATTGTACCCATTAAGAATGAAAAGGGTGAGGTGGTTCTGTTCCTCGTGTCCCATAAAGACATTACTGACAAGAAGAAAGACCAGGATCCCGAGCAAGGACTTGACACAGGTGAGTTCACATAATAACACCTGTTCACAATTCTGGTCATGGATGTTAAAGATGACTCAACCTTCTCCTCAAACACATAAAACACTGGGTGAATCCAAATGTCTGGACTTCAACACACTTGCAGACTTCCAGATTTAACAGGCGTGTTCCCAGGAAGTCTGTGAGTGATGAGGGCTGAGGGCTGTCCAAAATCCACAGCTCATCAACTCTGTCACCTCTGCTGTATAGTTTGAATATTATTTTATCTCCCTTCACTACTGGAGAGGGCGACAGCGTGCACAACATTTTGCGTTTCAGCTGTGAAGTGCCACGGAAGCTATTGTAAATTTAAGCAAACAACAATTAAGCATCAATAATTTAAATTGCTTTTTTCATCCTGCATCTTTTCCCTTGTGTAAATCTCAGCCTGATTAAATAAGTGTGTCTGCCAATTTGAATATTACGTCGATATTAATGACTGCCTCTAATAAAATGCACACGGTGAACCATAAACAGTCTGTCAGAGATGACACACAGCTTGCCATCTGATGTAAAATGTGATAACACAGATAGTTGAAGGGGGATGTCACAATTGAAATTATGAGTTCATTAGAGGCGGTCAGGAATTAATTGCTGGCAGAAAATATGCAAACTCCACTGACATATTATTTGTACACAATTACTGACACACAGATTTTTGGAGTGAAAAATAGATTTTAGAAATGGCTTGATCATAAAATATTCTCATATCTGAGATAACTGAAAAAAGAGAAGACAGTTGTTTCAGCAAGTGCAAGATTTGGTCATGTTCAAGGAATTACAGTGGGAGCAGTGAGAGAAGTCAGAGGGAAAGGGTCCAACAATTTTATTTTACCAGATTTGAAAACAGTCATGTTTCTCTTCTCAGGACTTTATTGTCATATAACAAACTACACTAGTGTTCTCTTTTGTTGTGTGTTAGATTTGAAACACATATGCTGTTAAATTAGCTAAAAACATACAACCTGATATTACGTAAAGTGCAGGTGACGATAATCTATATTGTTTAACAGAAACAGATTCTAATATATCATTAGAATCACAGATGTGAGGTTCGCTGTTGAAAGCTCTCGGGGTGGGGTCAACAAAATATCAGATTTTAACACTGCTGTTCAGGGAATGCTTTTCTTTTCCCGTTTCAAACCTACAGTTAGCATTATTGAGTTTTTTTTTTTTTTTTAAAGCATGAGCATGATTGTTCCCTAACCTTAATCATGTGTTTATTAAACCACAGTGTTGTTGCATTCAAAATAAATAAATAAACAGATTTATTCAGCAGTGCTTTGTAATGGTTTTGGTCACATGAATGAAGAAGATGGGATCCAGCATGTTTGGTGTGGACCTGGCCAGGACCACAACAGGGACAGCACAGTGCCAACCATGAAACACAGAGGAGGGAGTGAGCTGATATGGGGCTGCATAAGTGTAAAAGGTGTAGGGGAGATGAAATATATAGATGGCACTATGAATGGCAGTTTGTAAACCCAGATACTAGATGAAAAGATGACTCCCAGTCTCAAGAGGCTTGTCAGGAGAGGAATTTTTCAACACACTGCAGAAATCACACAAGAGAGAAACAGTGAAAACTATGACCTGGTCAAATGTGTCCCCTGACTTGAATCCAACAGAAAACCTTTGGAGTATTTTAAAGCAGAGGGTAGAGCAACAACACCCCTCCAGCTAAGAGCAGCTGAAAACAATCGTCTGTGAAGAATGGCAAAACATCCTCCACAGATTTGTGTTAGAGTGGTATCATCCATGCTCAGGAGGAAAATCTGTCATCAAAAGTAAAGGCAGATATACAAAGAGTTGAAAAATAAAAGAATGGAATCTCATTAATGAAGGTTGAGCTGACTTTTGTTGCTGTTGATTCTTAAATATCAAACTTTCATTGTTGTTTAATTAGTCAAACATTTCTGTTCTTCAAATTAATTGGCTTCATTCTTCTTGGGCTTTGGCTAAAAACAAATGGACAGGGTTTGTAATTAATGAACATTTTAGTGATATGAACCAGGGGTGCACTCAGGTTTGTTGCATACTGTAAATTGCCAAGATACTGCATCTGTAGCCAAGCCAGATCAGTCCCACTCAAACATTAATAATGTTTTGCTCCTCCTGCAGCATACATTATTGATTGACCCTCAATCACTTTCTGCCCAGAGTGCGTTTGAGGTGTGTCGAGCTGTTTGTTTTTCGCACTCATGTGAAAACAGAATGATTTCCATGTGTTCGAGGTGTGTGTTGAAGGGACTGTCTTGAATCACTGCACAGTGTATCAGAAACTTTGTATTCACTGTTTTGTAATACTGCCAACATTGAATACACAGGTATTACCAATATTCAAATCTTGCTTTTAATCATCCAAATTGTGTTGCTAGCTCAAGCTGAGCTCACTAAAGAGAATTTGAGAGTTTAATATCTACCCTGTAGAGAGCAAAGAAGAGAAGCAGAGTAATCAAGTCCCTTAAGATGAAGTGAAGTCTTTAAAATGTAAGTTTTTTTAGATTGGCTGTGAGAGCTGTCTGCAGTGCTTCCTGGTGGGAAAGAGCACCTGCTTGAAATCACTTAACCAATTTTCTCCCACTTGCCCAGACTCTCTCATTTGGCTGAATATCTTATTGCCTTGCTGCTGAAATGATTGAGGCCAGCTTTCATACACTCTGGCTGCATTTTACACACCACATGACTTATTACATTTTAAATTCAAGCCAAATTTAGAGTGCTGTGCACACCACAGGGGATAGAAGACAAAGAAATGGATGGAAAGGAAAGACGAGAGGGACAAAGGAGGATTTAAGTGGTTTCTGTTTTCTGATTCATTACTGCGTCATGACTGTAACTGTTAACATTCTGATTTCAGTTGTGTTAAACACTTTTTGGAGGTGAAAGATATAGAAAGTGTCAAACAGAAATTAAAGAATCACAGAGTTGACACAAACAATCCAGTTTACATGCTGACTGGCTGAACAGCTCACTTTTGGCACTTAACTCAGCATGATGTGACTTTTCAAAACAGTTAGTGAGAGAGAAACAGGCTGGGAACACATTCAGAATGGGGAAAAATCAAAGAAAGAGGGACTCTTAACTGTTTAATATTCAAAGATCTGTACAGAAAAAAACTCCTTTCAAAAACAGACACACACTGGTTTGCACGACAACATGCTCACACACACTGTGTTAATTGAATTTGTTAATAATTTAAAATGTATAGCTAGCCCACTTTCCCACTAGCACACTCTGGCTCCCCCAGAGAACATGCTGTATATTCTGAAAAACAGCATTATCAGTAGTCACAGCACGGTAAGAGGAATCTGCCCTAAGGCATGTAAAGACCATCTCCTTCTTTACATTGGATTCCCCTGTCTGCCAGCAGCCAGTTCCAATGTTGAGCAGTCAAAGGTGAAAATGCAATGCACCCCTCAATACACAGAAATTTGGTTGAACACTTTTTATGCTTGCTGTGAAAATGACCCTGAGACCTCAGCTTCCTGTGTCTCCAGGAGTCATACTGATGTCTGATCACTAGTTAGATGAGAAGATCAATACCATGCTCATGCCTTCACAGTAAACATGAAGCTGCAGCCAGTGGGCGGTTAGCTTAGCTTAGCATAAAGACTGGAAACAGGAGGAAACAGACCAGCACCTCTAATGCTCACAGATTAACAGGTTATTGGTCATTTGTTTAATCTGCACAAAAAAAGTATAAGAGCAACAGTTCACCATTTTACAGGGGGTTATGTGCAGGACTTTTCTTTGATTACTGAACTGTTCCTTTAAGGTATCAATATGAAAAGCCTGCCGTCATAAGGTTGACTTCCATCCAAATGTATTTCAAATCTTAACCAAATTTCAAGAAGAAAATGCTAATTAATGAACATTTCCATCCACTACTGTAAAGTGAATATTAGGAGCTGGTTTGTCAAGATAAACAGCTGATGGTGATAACTCTCTGGTCAGTGCCATTAAATCATTCCAGGAGAAGAGGGTGCAACAAGATGACGTAATTTAAAGAGCAACCTCACATCATGGAGATATGACATTTCTGTTTGTTTTATGTGTTCATGTGAGGAAGATTACTGTCTCCTCATCACTCCACACAGATCTGATGTTTTCGTCTCTTCAGTAGATGTTTATGTCATAATGTATTTCCTAAGTATTTCCTAACTTTTGTGCACTGTTTTCCAAATGTTTTATGATTTTGATGGAGATGGTGTGGGGAGAAGAGCACAGACCTCTGGTAGTGCACTTGTTTGAACAGATGGAAAGTAAGATAAATAGCTGTGTAAAGAAGAAACAAAAGTGAGCTTGAAAGCTTGAAGAGAGGAGCTTACTTTTTCCCCAGCTGACCAATCACTGCATGAAGTGGGTGTGATTGTCAAATTGTTGGTTTTCAGAAAGTTACCAAAATTGTTGGATGCAGACCCTCTAATTTCAACATCAGAAAGTTGTGGAGGGAGGGAGGGTTTCAGACATAGTTTGATTAAGTGTGACTTTGTAGTTAGACTGTGCTGGTTCCTGGGGGAATGAGCATGCTGAGGTCTGGCTTCCCCTGCACCTGTAGACCTGGTGCCAGACCCCACCCCCCACCACCCTGCCGCCAACACATGTAGACTGAAGCAGTTACTTAACTATCAGCACTGAAGCACAGCAAGTTGTTCCTAAGATATTCATAAACCCGGGGTTTAAATGTAGGTTTCTCATGGTCCATATGCTCTGCCATATTTTATTAACAAGCAAAGGACGCCAACCTTTAGCTAACTGACCCCAGCCCACTAGTGCTCTCTTCTAGGAGATGAATAAGACAGTTAAATGAGGCCAGCTGGTGCCATATGCAATCACTAGTTTGTTATTAGTCTGTACAACACTCAAGACAAGAGCTGCTTCCAGTCTAGAAGATAAAGACATTAATATATCTGTCATTCTTACTCTTTTCTGTTACAGTCTACATCAGGAGCCCCTTAGACTTAGTCACCTCCAGATAAAAAGCTTCCATAGTCATGAAAGAGGAGAAGAGGGAGAGACTGAATAGTTTTGTCTGGTGACAAATTATACAGCACAGTTACACAGTAACATCAGCATGAATCTTTGAAGCTGGGTTTGTGTACTCACAAGTAACGCACATTTTCTTGCTCCAAATAGTAATTTGGCTCTAAAGCGATGCCATTTAAAGTTTTTGTTGTTTTTTACAACTGGTCAAACTACAACATTATTTTGTTAGAGGATAGGTTCACAATTTTTCAGGTTCATCTTCAGCATTTTCCTGTCTCTCTCTCTTTGACCATCCAAATAAAATAAAACTTTTTAACATGCTTTCAATGTAAGTGTTAATAAAAATAAAACTTGTGTTCAAAGATCCTCATTTTGTGCAGAAATGTCAGTTGTATCCAAAAACTTTAGTTTGTAGATTTTTGTAGAAGTGAAAAGGACTAAATACTCCTGCAGCAAATCAAATGATCCTTTCTTCAAACATTAATGCACTGTTACGTTTTTATTTCATAAACTTCAAATAATGTTCAAAAAGCTTTGGTAACATTTAGTATGAACTCCCGTCTCTGTTTCTCCAGATATCCACTTGATTTGTCTAATTCAAACTGTGGAAACCTCACAGTAGCTTCAGATGAACTTTTGAATACATTTTTTGCTGAGGACTGTGGGTTTTGTCTCCTGTCACTTTTAAAACATGTTAGGAAGGGATCTCTTGTTCAAAGTTCACATGGCATCTGACTGTTGTTTTAAGACACATTTGAAAAGCGGTGAACCTGGCCTCTAATGTCATGTATTTTCTATTGAAACAGGTGTAAACACATGTAAACCAATGGGTTCTTCATTATGCAGGAAAAGCCACTTTGATTTTAGAAAAACAGAGGATCCTGATTCTGCTGACTTAACTTTATTCTTAGTTGAGCAGGATGAGTCATCCCTGAAGGCCCTCTGTTTTCCATGTTTAACCAACAAATTCAACCTTATATTCCCATCGGCCTCCACTGACCCTGAATCTAGCCTCTGCCTCTTTCATCTTTTAAAGCGGCAAGAATACCCTGTTTGAATATACAAGCAGACAAACTTTATCCTCACCTCTAACAACCCCACGGGCATTACCAGGATGGATACCTCCCCCCTACCTCAGTCAGAACAGATGCTGGGGGGTGATAAACCTGAGAATACCCCGTATACACAGAGAAAGACAGATCATTCTTTGAACAGTTTTGAATCCGTCCCTAAATATGGTGAACAAATTCAATTTGTGGGAAATGAAAATGATTTGGTTATAGGCATGACATGATATTATGGACAGAGGGAGGGACGATCATAATAGGAAATGTAAAGTGGAAATGGAGAGAAAGAAAGATTTTCTGTCTGGATGATGGCTGAACAGAAAACATTTCTCTGCCTGCTGTACTTCTGAAGCTGCTGAGAGCAATCGATTCAGTTTGTGTCTCTAGCTTTTACCTTATCTGATCTTGTCCTTTCTTATTTAATATATGATAAAAAAAGGAAGACATGAATGAGATGTTGTGGGAGTTATAGTATTAGATTCTACCTTAAGAAGGTGCTTAGACAATAAAGAGCCATAAAGGCAGACAGCAGGTCAATATTATAACAAATATTTACACAAAAACCTGAGCAGCATGTGTACATCAGAGTACACTGAGAACATATAGTGTAACATTCAGGGAATACAAGTCTAAAACATGCTAACAAAGAGAGACAGTTTGATCCATCTGATACAATGGGCTGCTTCACTGAGACCATTTGATTTTCATGAGGTAAGACATGTTACAGGTCATGTTTTCACTGGCCTTGACCTTTAAAAGATATATCTGTCAAAGCACTATCCCCAGGTTAAGAGAAGCCTGTGTATCAGTCAATATACTGGGGCAAAGAAAGACCTTGGTTTAAATTCTAACCCTGTGTTGTGGATTTGATTGTGGCTCAGCATGTTTCCATCTCCTCCACAGATGAGGAGACAGGTCTGGAGGTGCATCAGGTAACTCGCCCTCCAGGCTTCAACGCCAACCGGCGCCGCAGCAGAGCTGTGCTCTATCACCTGTCAGGACATCTGCAGAAGCAAGACAAGAGCAAGCTCAAGATCAACAATGTGAGTTTCTGTACATTTGTCTAGACTGGTTCATCTATATGACAGAGTTTAATCTACTTCCTTGGAAGACTGTGGTCAGTAACCACACAGCTTTGTTATATTTCATCTCATATTTTTAGAGTAATAAGTTGTCTGGTTGCCAGAGGATGTACTGCATGCCAGACTAGCCCCGGTTACATTACATACATCTCATGTAATCATTATTTTTACTTTTGAGACTTCTGCACTGATGATTGCATTCAAGTCACAGAGGTAGGGATATGTTTTTCTGAAGGATAAATATAGTACTACTCAAACTTTAAAAACCCCCACAGGTTGTGCAACAACAAACCAGATTCTTCAAAGACTCTTTCATCCAGATGGAATTATAACTTATTCCTGCTCTGCAATAAAAAAGAAGTTTGCTTAATTGTTTCCCAAGTTCCCAAGTCCAACACACCACAGAGACTTCAAGGGTCATAATCAGGGGATGATGGCAGTAGCAGCCCAACATGGTATTTATGTGGTCACTGCAGTACAGTGGACAGCACACCCTGACAGATGGTATGAAGGTCATCAGGAGTGTGCTCACTTCTGTTTGACTTTGGGGTAAAAGAGCTCTGCAGTTTTTTTAGCTGATGTCGGTGGTTAAAAACAAACATGCAGACTTTCAAGTATGATCCCCATTTATTGAGGGATTATGTACATTTATGATTTTTAATTGGAAAAACAGGGACATTTACCAGTCTTTTCGAATATTAAGAATGGGTGAAAAACACAAAATGTCACACAAATATTGTATATTTTAACCTTTTAGCCTGAACCTTTCCAAATGAGCAGCTCATTTCTGTCTCCTTTGTATTTTAGTCTTCACTTCCTATTAAATGTAAGCTTCTTCTGAGGTGATTAGACCTGCTTAAGGTACGCAGTGTCCTCAAGCAGGAAGCACAGTGACTTTATGATTAATGAGGACATAAAATCTGACTGAAAACAGCAATCTGTTCCCGTCATAAAATACTGATATCTCTCAGTGAAAGTTTTGTATTTTTTATTGGTTACACCTGAAGCTAACGCAGTCTAACACAACAGTCCTGCAATAAATCCTCCTTCATAAAGGTTATAATGCTCTGTTTGTGTCTAAACTGCTTTAGAGAGGTGTTGATTCAACTTTATCATCATTTTGGAGGATCATTTTAGTGGTGTGGTGAACTGTAAGTAATGTCATTGATATACATTGGGTGGACAAAACAATAGTCTAATGTAGCCTCTCAAATGACCATACAGTCGAATCAACACCTCTCTAAAACAGTCTCAACAAAAACTGAACATCATAACCATCATGACGGGAGGATTTATTTCATGACTCTTGTATTAGACTGCATTAGTTTTAGCTTGGTGTACCTAATAAACTGCCAACTGGGTGTATGCGCAATCAATTGGTTAATTATCCATTTGAAACTACTTTTCCCTGCTGTTTTCAAAAATGTCTCCAGAAGTATCTTCAGGCAGATGGCCGCCCACCCTAAGTCCGGTTCTGCTCGAGGTTTCTGCCTCTTAAAAGGAAGATTTTCCTTGCCACTGTCGCCTAGTGCTGCTCATGGTGGGAACTGTTGGGTCTCTCTCTGTAAATACCTGTTTTAAAGAGTATGGTCTAGACCTGCTCTATATGAAAAGTGCCTTGAGATGACTTTTGTTGTGATTCGGCGCTATATAAATAAAATTGAATTGAAAGTTGTAAAACATGTATCTGCTTTTTCCACCTCTTCATTAAAACTCTGAAATATAAAACACTTAAAATGAGCGAGACAGTTTTTATGGATGCACTGTTACATCAAATGGAAAACTCTAAATGGACTGTGAATTATTTTATACACACTGTAATTTCTCCTGATATATGGACAGTACAGTACTGGTGCTTGGCATTGTTGGAGACCTTGCAGTCTAGATTAGACCTTATATTACACTTCTGTGGCTTTTCATAGTAGTTTGTGTTGATGGACCTGTGTGAAGGTGTGTGTGTGTGCAGAGAGAGAGAGAGAGATGTAAAAAGTAGAGACATGAGTGGTATACATCAGATATATCTCTCCCTGTCATCCAATCCAGAACATGTTCGGGGAGAAGCCTCCAATCCCGGAGTACAAAGTAGCAGCCATTCAGAAATCTCGCTTCATCCTCCTCCACTATGGGACCTTCAAGGCCGGCTGGGACTGGTTGATTCTACTGGCAACTTTCTACGTGGCCGTCACCGTGCCCTATAATGTGTGTTTCACGGTGGTGGGAGGGCGGGACGAAGGCAGCAGCAGCGCCCCTCGCAGCCCGCCCAGTGTCAGCGACATCCTTGTAGAGATCCTGTTTATTTTAGGTGAGAGAACGCACTGTGTTTATTAATGAGGTTCACTCCACAAGCTCCTCTTTCTACTGACATTTCTGCTACAACATGATTTAAATCTAGAGCCAAATTCCTTTCATGACAAACACTCACCTGAGGCACACAGTCACGTCTATGTTAACACTTAACTTCAGTAATTAATAAGACTTTGTGACTATTTGTTCATCGCTCACTGCCCCTGATGGAAAGTCAATAAAACAGCCTTTATCTGAGCGGCTCATCAGTCATAATAAAAGTTTTGTTGAAGTTTTTAATGATGCACACACAGCAATGAAAGGATATGAGCCTTCACAATTGACCATTATGTCTTATTGCTAACTAATTTCCCAGAAAACAGCAGGCCTCTTTGTCCCCAGTCTTGTCCATCTAACTGTAGGAAACTTGTATGGGAGCTCTTAAGTGGACAATTTGCCTTAATGGAAAAGAGTGAACACAAGCCCTCCATTCATCTGCAATAAAATTATATGAGCCACCCGCAGTTTAACTGCTGACTCCTTTCAGTCAATATCACATTTGTTAGAACTAATAGGCTAGCCTGTTTATCAATACGTTCAATCTTATATCCTGTATATCCTGCTTTCAGACAGACTTTGGTTTCCTACCTGAAACCAGTTTGAGATAGGTACTTTATAACAATGAACCTTTTTTTTTTTTTCTTTTCTTTTTTTACCACTGGGACATTATTGGCTTAGACACGTCTTTTCTGTTGTTTTTAAATCATTTCTTGAAGTGACTCCCGTGTGATCTGTTGAGAATCTGTTGCTCTGTATGTTATTCATTGCTGTGTGATTATCATGTAGGAGTAATGTGTCTGTGACACCTGTACTGTCATGTTGGTTAATTCCTGCTGTCAGCTCCTACTGTTGTTGTCGTTCTCTGCAGACATTGTGCTGAACTTTCGAACTACTTTTGTGAGCACGTCGGGTCAGGTCGTGTACGATGCCCGCTCCATCTGCGTTCACTACGTCACCACCTGGCTCTTTGTCGATCTCATTGCCGCCCTGCCCTTTGACCTGCTGTATGCTTTCAACGTCAGCGTGGTGAGTCTCCTCTGTGTGTGTTATTGTGTGTCTATCTGCACACAGTTGCGTGTTTCCATTATCAAAGACGAACAATGTGTGACAGATTGACCAAGTGTGTGACAAATCTGGATACTTAATTCACCTCTTTTTTTCTCCACGGAGGAAACACTTGCATGTGGACACACACTCTCCTGCATTCATTTTCCACACTAACACACCAGTGGCAATGAGCCAAATTTGGAGAAATGGAAAATGTATGTATAATGTCATAGGCTCTCATGTGATCAACATTTCATCCAGACTGTTGCTCATCAGGCAAACAAATGATGCAGAGCCAATCTAAAGTTAGTGAACAAACTGCAGGTCTCATTAATTTGTATTTCCATCTCAGAATCCTGAAAGATGTAGAACTGTGGGGTAAATTACTGCACATGCATGCAAAATGAGTATTAAGACTTAATTTTAAATTCTAGTTTGGGGTTGAAAAATGTCTGATAAAGATCCATCTTTTGAATAAAACTGTCATTTAGACTAACCATTTATTAATAACGCATGGTGAAATGTTGTGAAAGAATCCTTGGGTTTCAAAATGATAGCACTTTCACAGAATAATTTCCTTATATTTAAGAAATGTTGAAGGCTGCAGCTGTGTGTGTGAACAGATGTGGTATGTTATCTGTCTGTGCAGTACTTTGGGGTCCACCTGTTGAAGACGGTGCGGCTCCTTCGGTTACTGCGGCTGCTCCAGAAGCTGGAGCGCTACTCCCAGTACAGCGCTGTGGTCCTGACCCTGCTCATGTCCATGTTCGCCCTGCTGGCCCACTGGATGGCCTGTGTCTGGTATTTCATAGGTCGAAGGGAGATCGAAAGTCCCGGCTCCTGGGATATTGGTTAGTGTGCAGTTTTTTGTTTTTTTTTCCACCCAAACACAGTGTTGGAAGTACATCTACGGAAGTACTGTATTTAAGAATAATATGTTACCATTGGACAGAGCCAGGCTAGCTACTTTAATGACTTTCACTTGTTGCTGTTTTTTCAAGGCCAAATAAAATGCTCCCAGTAGGTATTTACAGTAAATGGTGCTCTCTTCTGATCTAAATTTAGTATCTGTGGGGTTGGAGTGGTGGAAAAATCCCCTCTGGAGCAGCTTTATGGTCCATTTTCTCTGGGTGAAGAGCTTTTAGTGCATGGTTTTGTATTTCGTTCAAGTTTTTAATTGTCACTGTGCATGTACTGTAAATATCCTGCCAGTACCAGACACCAGAATTTCATTTGGGCAAATTGAGCAAATCTACAGCATCTCAGTCAGAAAAGATAGGATACTGTATCACTCTTCTCAATTATAATGCAAGCTCTGTCCTCAGGAAATAATTTTAGGGCTCCCAAATGCAGATTAAATGAGATCTTAGCTTATTGCAGCCCTACTTTGTACTTTAGTATGATGAGATGACTACATTTTTACATAAAAAGCTTGCCTAGTTCAGCTTTAACCACTTGCACATTCACCGACCCGGTCTCACTTGAAAGACACGTATCTAACCTCAGCAGAATGATGGCTGTAATTTTGTATCCTCAACAAAACCACAGAAACTGTTATGCAGAGGGACGGCCCCCACGTGTCTCAATTTTCTGCAAGACAGATGCTTTTAATAAGATGCAGCTTTGTTGATATTCCACAAACATGTCTCAGTGGAGAATCTGAAATCCTGCGGGTGACATGAAACCCTGGCATACAATCTGATAAACTTGTAAACACACATAAACAGACAGGTGGCTTCAAAGGGAGGAAAGTTTAATCCTGTTGGCTGAACCAGGGCAAAGATCAGCATTGGTCCTTGTGTGTCTTTCACTGTATTCTACCTAAGCATCACACTAACACACACACAAACATGTTGTTAAACTGCAAATGAGCATGTTTTTTAAGCTATGGACCCAACTCTGGGACACATAATGAGATGTGTACTCCTGTTGCCTCTCAGCCTTTTCTATTTATTCTTCCTGCTTTTCTCTCACCTGCTGCCTCATTCTCCCTCCCTCCATCTCTCTCATTGATTTGTACCAACCTACCTATCATTATCCTTTCAGCAAACCACATAATGGCAGACAGTGACACTGCTGTCAATTCATGTCAGTGGTCCCTGAATTTAGTTTTCAGACAGGAGGGAATCCAAAGGACAACAAAGACCAGTCTGCAGTCTGACCTTTTTATGACACCAACTGTGATTCACAATAGAGATCTGATATCAGCATGAACATAGGCTGAACTGCTCTATGTCTCTGTCAGTCATTTGGCTGGTACTTGGGAGAGGTGCAGTTCTTGTCTGCAGGGCTATCAATAATTCAAGGGCAGTGGTGCCACGGCCCTCCCTACAGTCCCTCATGGAGCTGTAGTCACTGCACAAACCACAGTCTACTGAACCGAAAGGAAAAAGGGCATAAGGACGCTTTCAACACATGAGTTTAGGCTTACCATTTGTCAGAAAATCGAACTTTTAGCAATACTTTTATAGGGTTTTAGAGGCAAGCAAGCACCAAGTACCACCAAAGAGGGCAATAGCTCAAGATACCTGTCAGTCAAGCAAAAACAGCCCAAAACACACAGAACCCGTCTTTAATTTTTAATAGCTTCATTTTGAAAACCAACAGGGAGACACATTTCAAAAACATCTGGCACCCCTTAGCAGAGCTGTATCTGAGTACAGAGAGCCAAAGTGAAACTGAAACGTCTGAGTTTTGTTCCAGAAGTAAGTAAGTAAGTAATCATTTCCAACTTTTTAGCTGTTATCCCTGTAGAGGTCTAAAAACTTGTCTGAGTTAACTACAACCTCAACTTGTCCGTGGACTGTTGAAATGGTCTTCGTTAAATCAAGTGAGCCACACAGCATACTGTTGAGAAACACTGATACAGCTCCTATATCCATAGTGGGGTCTGAATACTTTTTGAATGAGCTCTGTGGCACAGAGGAATAAGCTATATCTGAGCTATATGCAATACTCAGTATTTCCTTTAAAGCACTTCTGACTGTCTTCAGTGGTCAGCTGTGATGCTTCGACACACTTGTTTGACAGAGGTAAACAACAGTGACAGTAGTAGCAGTAACCATGATCAGTGGAGCAAAGTTGGCTTTTTAATTATAAATGCAGTGTACTTTTCTCTGTCATGGCTGTCAGCAGACAAGCGCAGAGGAGGCTAGTAAGATCCTCTAATGCTGCTTGATAAGGCAGTCTTTATTTGTCTAAAAAGTGCTGGGAGAATGTGTGGCACTAATGTGTGGGACAGTGGCAAAAAGTCTTCGTGCCTGATCATACCAGAACATGGCACAGCAAAAGTGACTCCCTCATCCTTGCAAAATAAGTGGCCTTAGATGCTTGGTGACGTAGTGACTACTTGGAGGGATGGCTGCTTCCCATAATAACCTACAGTTAGCAACCAAGCAAACAAGATTTATTTAAGAGATGTAGTTGTCCCATTGACTCCTGGTGGAGTAGTTAATACTGTGCCAGAGAATGGTTACGTAAAAGTGATTGGTGCATCTCAGCTAATGTGATATACTATACTCTCCTCCATATTGGAATCTGTAGCGTTAAACTCTGCAAGAAACAGCTGCTAATAAGATGCTGACACTGCTTAATTTTTTAAAGATATGTTGGTACCAGTCACTAACTTCCCAGAGTACAAAGGGCCTTCTCTGTGTTGTCAGTACACACAGTAGCAGAATGCTCAATGAGGAAAAAAAAAGAAAAAGATACTCAAGGAAACAGCTATGACTTCTTCTCACCTTTTAGAGTGGCCCAGTCAGATCCCAGACCTGAACCTAATAGTGATGCTGTGGAATGACCTCAAGAGACCCATTCACACCAGATCCTAAGAATATGGCTGAGCTGAGGCAGTTCAAAGTCCAAAATTCCTCCCGAGCACTGTGCAGGTGTGATCTGTAGCTACTGGCAAAAGGAGGTTCAACTAGTTTCCTCCAAGGATTTACTTTTTCCACCAGCACTGTGAATGTTAGTAGATATGTTTCATAAAGAAATGAGTTCAAGTTGCAATGATTTGATTTGAGTCCCAATTCTCACTGTTGGAAACACTGGTGTGACTGCACCCTCAGACAGGGTGAACAGAAGTTCATGACCATGGACAGCTCAGTCAGCTCTGCTGCACAGAGGAGAAATCAGCACCTTGGACAGAGGCAGAAGAAAGCTGCTTTGGGACACTGTCTAGTTTCCACCAAAAAGAATAAAGATGTACTGGTAACACTTGAAAACAGGGTGAACGTGATGATGTCTGTTAGGGGTTAAGTGGACAGAATTACTGGATTTTCTTTTGAAAAAGGAAAATAAACACTAGAAAATGTATTAATCACAATTAAAATATACAATGCAATCATGGGATTATACATAACTTGCTAATGCAAAAAAAGTGGATTTAGTGATCACGACATGATTTATGACTATTTAATGCATGGATTAATGGAGGATGTACTGTACAGTGTCTCAAATTTCTGCTGCTCACCATTTAAGAAATGATCAAATGACCACAAGTTTATAGATTAGTTAAAGCTTAATGGGTTAACCATTGAGTGATGCAGCAAAATGTAGGTGTCTACATCTAACAACCATTTTGACAAAAACAGCTTCATTGTTCTGTGAGACCAGGTAATTTTCTGCTTTCAGAGAGGCTGATCAAATACATGCCTCTAATGTAACTGGACTCTAATTGTGTGGCATATTAATTAATGCATGAGGTAACTGAAACTGATGATCAGCATACATACTATCAATGTAACATGTACACCTTCTACAGGAGTAGGAGGGAAACTGGATGGGTTTGTTTTGTTCCAGAAGTAATCTTGAATACATTAATACAGAAACTGATGATCCTTGAAGCTTTAACTTATCACATAAACTCATAGTGACACAATTAGTTTTTAATAACGAGGAACAGGAATTCATGATGTACTGATGATGAACTGAAACCATAACAGAGAATGGACAGGTGCCGTATCTCAGTGTGTTTTCAGAGATGCAGGCTTTATTACAGTCTGCAGTCTCATCAGTAATCCCCTCCACGTTCCTTTATGCATTGACAAGACAAAAAAAATGCAATATAGTATCTTAGTCAGGTCCACGTTTCCTGAGGTTGGCAGAGGTTAAGTTGTGCTAATGACAAAGTAATTAGGAAACTACTCAGGTGTTAAATCCTCTAATGTTGTTGGTTTAGCTGCTTGACTGAGACTCTGCTCACAGCTCAACTGTCACTTCTGCTTATTTATGCTGGCAGGCTGGTCTCACTCTTTGAGAACTCCACAAATACACACACACATACACACACGGTCAGAGCTGTTTGCCTGAACTGTGTGATGCTGGAGATCAATGAATGGGTGCATCCATATTGTATTATTCATATTCCCTCTCTTGCTCCTTCTTTTTCTGAATCTGCTGGCTGTGGCTCAGCTGGGCTTCACTATATTCTACTCGTCTACTCACAAAAACACTGTGTCTCAATAATTTATCCTCCTTTGTTCACTTCCTACTTTATACACTTTCTCCTTATTTTTTTCCTTCCTTGGGCTGCTCCCCTCCTTCCTTCCTCTAAAGCTGATCTGCTGTCTTGATATTTGTTAGATTAATTTGAATCCTCAGGTTTTTTTCAAGAACATTTTTCATTTGACTTGTTTATTTCTTGTCTAAGATTGTTAGAGGAATGTTCATGTTCCAGGAAGTTTAATATCTGGACTGGCAAAACTGGCAATACAAATGAGCAGAGTGAGTGCAGGACCTGTAGTTGGAATACACAGGACCTGTAAAATAGACCATTGCCAAAACAATGAATTAAAGGGAATCTTATCAAAAATGTTTATTTATGTTATTGGTTATGTAAAGAAAACATTGTAACATTGTCCAATATATCACTACCAGATTTTTTAAATTCTCAAATGTATCCCTACTGGACTCAAGAAATCTTGTATTGGTTGGGCTGTACTAAGAGAGTATACATGAGTTAAATTCCATCAAAGGATGATGAAAGTCTGTCAGTGTAGTGTAGTGAAAAAAGGGATTTTCTAAATGAATTTCTCTCTCTTTCTCTCAGGTTGGCTCCATGAGCTGGCTAAGCGTCTTAGTACCCCTTACTTCCTGTCCAATCTGACAACGCTGGCCCCCTCCACAGTCAGCAGCCTCCCGGCCAACAGCAGCGGCAGCAGCCAGTGGAACGTGTCGGGGTCAGAGGTCGGAGGGCAGGGCTCCTGGAATTCCAGCCAATATTACAGAAACATGTCGGGGGGTGAGGCAGTGTCAGGGACGGGCAACGAGGGCGGGGGTTTCGGGGTGCTGGGTGGTGGCCCGTCGATGCGTAGCAGCTACGTGACGTCACTCTACTTTGCCCTGAGCAGTCTGACCAGCGTGGGGTTTGGAAATGTGTCGGCCAACACGGACTCAGAGAAGATCTTCTCCATCTGCACCATGCTCATAGGAGGTATGAAATGTGTGCTTGTTAGCTTTTATTAACGCTCAGCTCTCCTCTCTCCTTCATTCTTCCTCTTTATAGCATGTCAGTGTTTCCTCTCACGCTCTTCCTCTGCTCTCAGTCTTAAGTTTTCACTCAGCTCATTATCTGGTGCCAGTGAGACATCAACAGGCAGCTGAGCACATTTTGTTCTGTCTCGCTGGAAAAATTGCTCCTTTTTCATATTGACGACAAACAGTAGATGCACACACACACACACGCACACACACTTGTATGCAAAACCACCCGTTTACTGTTACATTAGTCCCACTTTATTGATTGAGAGGTGTCATTTTATCACATATGGATTTATTTATTTATTTGTCCTCAAACAATTTCAGTAAAAGTTGGCATCAAGTTTGGCCATGAGTCAATAAACACGTTATTAGTTTCTGGTGCAAACAAGATAAAAAAAAATTTTTTTAAAAAACAGCAAGCAGTACCTTCAACAAACAAACAAAATGTTCAAAGGGAATGAAACATGTGAATGAAAGTTTCCATGAAACTGCTGTCGCTGTCCAGTAAAAATCTAAAGATTAACTGAGGAAAACTGGAGAAAGATATTTCACTCTGCGTGTGAGCAGACCTGACAGGCTATTGATTCTCATATTTTCACAAATAATGGCAAAACATTAAATTGTCACTGGGGGGCTCTTATGGGTGGTATCAGAGGTCAGGGACAAACTGCCTGTGTGGTTGTTCATGTTGGAGGACTTGTTGTAATTTAATAGCCACAGTGCCCAGCTGTTTTAGGAAAATACATAGCCTCTTTTTTTCAAGTGATATTATGTATTTGTGACCAGATTTATATCTTCAGTAGGAACAAATGAGCTTGGGGCTGAGGGCAGCAGTCAGGGTAGAGAAGTCAGAAAGTGTTGAGAAATGAACTAACACACTGTTGGTTTTGGGCTTTCCGTGGGATTTGTTCACAATATGAAAAACGGAGAATAAAGCCAGTCTCATCCTCTAAAATTTAATTACATTTGTGTTTTGGAGTGGGTGTTTTTTGTGTGTTGTATTGGTGTTTAATAACCTTGCACCCACAGTGATTTGTGTATAGTCCTTTCTCAAAGGAGAGAGCTCAGTGAGAGAGGAAGAGAGGAGAGTAAAGACCACAGCTTCATTAATCTTTCTCAGTTTGTCCTCACTAGGAGGTTAGAGTTCTCTATTGGTGAGCTGCCCTTCAGCTGTAACTGAGAGATATTTAGACATTCTTACACAAGGGTTTTTTCCAAAATGTGAGGTGGGTCACTGTGCCTGAACGAGCAGTCATCCTAAAATAATGTCATTAGTCTGGGTGTCAGTGGACTGTGTAAGTGTCCTGTGGTCTGAATGCTGTTTCAGCAGCTTTTCTACTTGGGCAAGAATTAAATTTAGGGACAGAAAGTGCAACGCAGTGCACTCAGGAAAGTGCATCATAAAACAGATAGTTCCAGTCCTCACTGGGTCATTGCTGGTTTGCTGTGTTGACATTCAAAGTAAATCAGTAAGTTTATATAACTTAAATATTAATGCTTCGTCCACACTGAGAATCATTGCTCATGCTGGGATTGGAGCTGTTTGGGGTCTTAGAATGATAATTCTGTTGTTATTGTAGATGTTTTGTTCACCAGAAATAAAGGATTTATTTAACACTGGGATTATTTTTATTTCAGGAATGTGTTACTGACATTTTGTGAAAGCAGTAATCCACTTAAGGAAGTGCTTTACAGTGGTTTTAGAGCAGCTAAGTCATTTTAAGCCCTTTGCTTTTTAACTTCTTGGGGCTTATAAAGACGTCCCATAAAGCTTCCTGCTGTGCAGAAGCATTATGGGATTTTCCTGAGGGCCACTCTCAATAAAAACCAATCAAATCACTCAGTAACTGACTCTGAATCATACTAAAAACACACACAGTAGGGTAAAGAACCTTCTCTCCTGTCTTCCAGCACTGATGCATGCAGTGGTGTTTGGTAATGTGACGGCCATCATCCAGAGGATGTACTCTCGCCGCTCGCTCTACCACACCCGCACCAAGGACCTGAAGGACTTCATCAGGGTCCACCGACTGCCTAAGGCCTTGGAGCAGCGCATGCTGGAGTGTTTCCAGACTACCTGGTCTGTCAACAACGGGATAGATGTCAATGAGGTGAGGAGAGCGCAGATTTACCAGCATATTCACTTCAACACAGCACACATGTGGCACACAAAAATATATGAATGTGTGTATGTTCCACTGCTAACACTGATTTTATACAACTAATGTTCAAAACCATGCCATGCTCCATCACCAGTACAATGGAGGTGAACTGTTGGTCATGCTCAACACTTTGATAAATGACATTTGAAAAATTCAGCAGCAAGACACAATGTTCTTATTACTTAGGAGAATCCACAGACCTTTCTGTTTTTCAGTTCTGTAGTTCAGTAGTAACAAGTTTCTCAGTAAAAATTCTGTGTGTGGATCGTCCTGGGCAAGTAACCAGGGCTGAGTGGGAAAATATGATTCAGATTTTTGTTTCCTTCATGTTGAGTGAACAGACTCTTTAGAACAGTGGTGAGTATTTATCTGCATGTTTTTTCTGATTACTTTCTGTTGTCCAAGCACCAGTTAAACTTTGTCAGAGGTTTTACACATAAAAGACAGTCTCCCCTGCACTGTTAACCTTGAGACCAGTGTTTTGGATTAACTGACCTGTTTTATTTTCCTTCCTGTCAAAAATCTTTCCATCTTCACTTTATATATCATTTAGCTTTCAGAATAAATCTCAGTAACCTGAGTCTTGACAGCCTTGCTAGTGTCAGAGCGCTTTTGTTTCTTTATTGCTTTTGTCAGAGCAGACAAGTTATTTTAGCAGCTGTCACTAACAGCATTCATTATGTCTTGTTCCAGCAATTAATGCAATGTAATACAGTAGTTAGTAAGGTTATTAGTTAGTTAAAGTGGAAGAAAACAAGACTATGACACTAGGACTGACTCTAAGATTCTAAAACTATATACATTTTAAAAGAAAAGACTTTTGTAAATACTGGGTACGCAAAAGTTAAGGTTTGGGCAATAAGGTGTCCCTCATTCTAACTGTGTAATTAAAGTCAGCCCTCATACCTACAGTGTAACATACAGTGTAACAGTGAAGTTTCGCTATGTTTGATCCTTGGATGATGATGGAAAACGTCCATATTTCTACCCTGTGCTGCCATGCAGCTCAATGACAGAGAGGTAGAAGACATAATAATAAATCTGTGTAATGTGGGTGTCACTGAGCCCCTCCTTTTATGTTTTACGTTCTCCTACACACAGCAATAACATTTGTTAATAAGTGAAACTATATTGTACTTTTTACATTACACAGTAAGTGTAAGGTATTTGGGCTGTGAAATAACATGTGCTCGTTTTCCTCTTTAATTACACAATAAGAAAAAGTTGTTAGCACCAGTAAGAACAAGGTCACAATGGTCAACTGATTCTCCTTTGTCTTTTTCCACTGTACCTACTTTTAAGTACCAGGAACCAGTATTTTATTAATAATTCATCACCTCCCAAATCAGGGTCTGTATTATGAAGTGCTAATTATGTAATGTGCTGTCAGGTAATTATAGATATTGGAGCTTTTGTGAAAGGCTGTGTGGAAACCTGCTGTTTAGTTGAAGCAGTCATTGCAAATCTTAGGAAAGATCACCTGTTGTGTGTGTGTGAACCTGCCTCTCGCCTCCCAGCTGCTGAAGGACTTCCCAGATGAGTTACGGGCTGACATCGCCATGCACCTGAACAAGGAGCTGCTGCAGCTGCCCCTGTTTGAGTCGGCCAGCAGGGGCTGCCTGCGCTCCCTCTCCCTCATCATCAAGACCTCCTTCTGTGCTCCAGGCGAGTTTCTCATCCGGCAGGGAGACGCACTGCAGGCCATCTACTTTGTCTGCTCGGGGTCCATGGAGGTCCTGAAAGACAACACAGTGCTGGCCATACTGGGTAAGTCAGAGGAACAGGAGGTTATGTACGGAAAAGTTCATGGGAGAGTCCCTGAAAGGGCAACTTTTTCTTTTGGCTAATACTGGCATGTTTACTGTGATGCTGATCAATGTGCACTGACCCTGTAAAGATTAAGAAATGAGTCTCGATATGAACACAAGCAGCTACTTGGTAAGATTTCATTTCATTCAAATGCTCAGTAGAGATATTATAATGGTTCCTTTTTTTATTTCCCTCTCTCTATTTATGCATCCATTTATAAGGGGTGGGTGGGTCCTTTAGGCCAAACAAAAATCTGAAATAACTGCAGCAACAAGCTTGTTTTGACTTCAATATTCAAGATATTTTCCCATTTGCTGTGCCCAAATTACCAAAAGGGATGAGATCATGTTTTCAGTTTATTTTCAAATTAACGAAGAAACAGGAGCAGAAATTGTTAATGAAATGGCTTTAGCTGAAAATATGAAGTGTGAGATTTTATTTGTTGACTCTCAAAATTGCAAAATAACACACTGGTTACCTCATTAGACTAAAATGCAACAGGGGAGGTTTATTATTTGAAGGAAATTATGCATAAATTTGTGACATAGAACTGGATGAAAACTACACAGTACCCCCTCTGCTCTGACAGACAATTACCTGTCAAACTGAGACTTAATGAGAGGATATGAAATGATCATGATCTGTGGGACACTGGGTTGCATAGTTAATGAAGGTGAGAGTCATTAATTTGAAGAAGGTTCTGATAAGAGCCCAGTGAATATGTGTCTGTTTGATATTAAATGCTGGTAATGAGGTATGGACTTTAAAGAGAAACAAGGAGAGAGAGGGAGAGAGAGAGAGAGAGAGAGAGAAAGATGATCTCTCAGTTCAGTGATTACAATTAAAATAATTTGACAGTGCTGGGTTTGGTTTCATCCACTCAGACCTGCAGAGCAGCTTGAACTGGATTTGAGTGGAAACAAGGTTGATGAGGGAGACGAAGAGAAAGACAAAGGAAGGATAGGACAGACAGACTGATCTATGTGTATCACTCAGACAACAAGGAAGGCAGGGCTGAAAGAGAGCTGATAAAGAGCTGCTGTTTGTGCTCTGCTGCTTTAAAGAGTTATCACCATGCTTGACACTGACACAGAGTCACGGCTTCCCACTGTGTTGATCCTGTGAGCTATATAATCCTTCAATCCAGTGTGAATAGAGATGTAGGAAGTCTTGCTATCAGACCTCACATATGGCAGAGTATAGACACTGATGTTTGTTGGCAGTTTGGACACTCTTGTGTTTCTTGTTTGTGCAACAGACAGTATGAATAATATAAGGACCAGATGAGGCTGTTAGGCTCAACAGGCTTTTAGCACATGTGTTCATCAGGCATCATTTACATTCTGCAGATCACTGGGATAGAAGATAAAAAATTGTACACAGGGCAGAAATAACTACAGATAAATGGTTTTAAAAATACTTCAAATCATATAAAGTGAAAATAAGAACATGAATAGAAACTATACTGTCTCAGTGAGGTAACATGTTTTGTTGCAGCAAAACACAGAGTACTGTATGTTAAGTAAAATGATACCATGCCCTGTAAAAGCTTGTGCCAGAATAGTATATTTTATGATATATTAATATTATATCATATTATATTTGCTAATGATACTTAGACATCTATGACTGTAACTCTGTTAAGACATCTGTCTGTGTAAACAGAAATATAGAATAGAGAATAATATAATAAAACAGTCAACATATTAGTGATATAGAGTACAGTACAGCAAAAATACAGTAGAATATAAAATATAGAACAGAGTAATACAGAATATAAAATATAATCTGAGTGTTATATTTGCAAATCTGGGATCCTTTACTTAGGTAACAGTACCAATACTACAGATTTGGATTACTTACAGGTAGGGTTGCAACGGGGCAGAAAGTTTCCAGTAAATTTTCAGACACTTTCCATGGCAAGTTAAGCTGGGGAATTTTGTAAACTATTTTAGGATTGATGCTGGATAAATGAATAGAAACAGAGCTGATGAACAGATGAACACTCTTTTTTTTTCTTATTAAACCTTAATACCATAATTCAAACTTCCAGTTTATTCCCATTAATTCCCATATATTCCCGTTAATTCCCATGAAAAGTTTCCAACTTTGAAAGTTCACAGATTCTTGCAACCTTGCTCACACAGGTAAAAGTCCTGCATTCAAAATCACACTTCAATGTATAATATTCTTCTTTTTTCTTTTTCTTGTTTTTTGGATTTTGTCGTGAATTTTTGGGGAATCAGTTATTTCGGTGAAACTATCCTCAGCCAAATTGCTAACAGCTCATAGACATGAACCCCTTGTCATGTTCCAGAAGTCTATGATTGAAGATAAAGTTACAGATACAGATTTGCCTCACAGAACGTGGTTTTTTCTTCTCATGTAGAAGTGAAAACCTCAAGCACTAAACAGTAAAATGTTCCTTATGCACTGATGCATCAGTAGTAACAATCTGATAATGTCATATATTATTATATGTCACTGACGATGCAAGATTTTTGTAAAACAAGTACTTCTATTTTTGATACTTTAATGCTGTGTTTATGGACGTCTACTATTTTGAATCCAGCACTTTTTCTTGTAAAGTAGTATTTTTAAACATGTTTTTGCTTTTGCTTAAATAGCCTAAAGAATCTGAATACTTCTTCCACCACTGCATCTTAACCAGCAATTTTCCCAACAACAGCACAAGTAGTTAATAGTAGTGAGTTGGTAGGAAAAAATGTTAACAGACAGAGACACCTCCAGTTGTTTAGGATTTCTATGTCACAGCGCAGCAGGGTGACTGAGAATGAATACCTTTCTACAAGGCAACTTATTATTATCAGTGTGAATCAGTGTGTGTTTAAGAGGTCTCTTCTCTTCCCAGAATTTGCCAGTGTCACATGAGGGAATAGTTGGAAAGCAAGGGGGACTTACCGGAAAGTGGTTGAAGGAGCTTTGGATCAGTGGAGAGATGGGGCCCAAAAGATGAAAAGATTTCTGTCTTTTCAGTAGATAGAGATGGCGATCTGTTTAGTTTTATTCAGCACAGTAAGTGGAGTACAAAGTCCCCAAAAATGTAAAAAATCTAAATACAAAAGGTGATAGAAATATAAACTACATAGGATTAAAAACATATTTTAAAAAAAGTCCAACCTTACACAGGTGTTACTGTTGTAGAACAGTGGGCCTCTCATAACTACACAAAGTCCCATCAGCTGACCAGAATAAATCAGCAGCTTTCATCAGCAAGTGTCAAAACATTTAAACAGAGCTCATTTACAACACATCCTGATACAGTTGGGCCTGGCTTTTAGTCAGCTGAGCAGAATCCACCATTACCACGCACAGCACAGACTGAATGTAGAAATATCGGTCACCACTTGAGTATTATGTGTAAATTTTCTGTAAATAAGTCACGAGAGTATGTTCAAATGCTTTTGTCTCTCTGCTTTATAAGTTCCTGTGTAAGCAAACATTACCCAAGAACAACTTATATTTAAGAGTTAACGCACCACATCCTAGAAAACCTGCAAACATTTTAGGTCGTAGGAGCATTTTACCAAAATAACTTGTCCTGGAAAGCAATGAGCTGTCTTAGAAAAGGTTTGAAGGTGCAGCAGAACTGATCAGTGCTGTTATATGGGCTGTCAGAGGTGTTAGAAGCTTTCAAAATATTTTTTCTTAGATGTCTTCGCTGGCAGTCGGCAGCTGTAATTAGTGCTCCATTCAGGGTGAAGTAGATGTTCTGCTGGCGGCGTGCAGTTATGTTTTGTAACCAGGCTTATATACAATATGAAATCTTACTTCAGTCATTACCAAAATAAGAGTCTGACAGTGCTTAACCAACCTTAAATGAGTAAAAACTTTAAAATATCAATAAGGTTTGATTAAAAATGTTAAACTTCAACATAATTGGGCTCCTTCTTCCTGTTTCTACCAACAAAGATGCTTTTTTCCACCTTGCAGTTTGATGCTTTGACCAGTTCTCAGAGTGTTTTCACTTTGTATTCATTATCAGTTCCTGCAGTAATCTCAGTAAAGAAAGTTAAATCAGTCATATCATAAAATCATTTTTTTGGTCAACAATTTCTGATGCAGCTGCTGTCAAAAGTCATGTCATTATAAACTATAGTGAGCTTATGTTACATTACAGGAGTAGTATTTTACATGTTGTGGCTCAGACTGCAGGCTCAGCTGAGACTGTGTTGTGATATAAAACTGAACTTTGCTGCAGTTCTGACCTTTCTGTCCACATTTGTTCAGCCATCTGTGGATCTTTATTCTTGAGTAACTCTACCTTTGTTCTTTTTTTCAATTACCGATTGACACATCCGATGGGGGGTTTGTTTTTACTTTTAGTGTGAGCGCCCACGTCATGCCCAGTCAATAGATCCATACAGTGTGAACGTAAAAGTGGTACACTTTAGCAGCGCAGAAAGGGCCTTTAACATGTAGTATGAGTTAGTGCAGTCAACAAGTTAATAAAACGATACAGTGAATGCCCAGTTTTACACTCCCTCCCACCATATATAGACTAGTTGCTAATCCAAATAAAATAAGCAAAGCCAATAAAATAAGGAAAAAGACAAAAAGACAAAAAATGGGCACAAAATGTAAATAAAATATCACATAAATACAACACACATGAGGGGTGCAAGTCCAGATTTTAGTTAGGATAGGTGGTAGAAGAGGCCTGTGTCCTAATGAGCACAGCTAGGGAGATTCTGTCTCTCTGTCTAGTTTTGAATTCCATCATAAGCATGTAACCGTGTGAGGAAAACATTAGTGAGCTGCATGGAGCCGAAAAACAGGGAGAGAGAGGGAGTATGAGGGCTATCCTTGGCTTTTTACTGTGTGCGCATGTTTGTGCGTTGGCATTTGTGAAATGGTGTGATCATATGTCCGCATTCACATCGGTCTCTGGGGATGTGAAGGCGGAGTTGTGTTCCAGTGAAGCCTAATATTAAACAGGACAGATTTGCAGACAGTGTGTGGGAGGAAAACCAGAGAGTCATGCTCTGCACGGCCACTTTTACCACAGCCACAAATATCACAGCTACCAGTATCACATTACATGTCATTTCTATACCTTTACACAATTCACACTTCATTTACTACTTCATGTTCATTAATTAAAAAGGCACTGGGGTCCTTTTTCTTTCCTTTTATTCTACTTATGGATGGGTAACAGACGGATAGGTGGAGGGAGGATGAGCTGAGGGACTGACTGGACAGTTG
>BRZM01000307.1:0-34229 GCA_033238685.1 Lates japonicus | reverse complement strand
ACATGCATTAAGGTGTTCATCTCCTGCTCAGTTTAACATTTTGCTGTGATTACAAGAAAAAGCTCCCTGATGCTGCTGTTGCTCTCTGCTCCAGTGCCACACCCATCACCTCTGTGACAAATGATAATTCGAGTTGAACTGTGCAGGGGTTTTCGGAGGGAATAATGAAATGCAAGTGATGTGAAAAGATTTAGAGACAGACAGAGTATGTGAAGAGCCAAATTAGGTAGAGGCATGATGGGGGCGAAAGAATGAGGGTGCAGGAGACTGTAGTATAGTGTTGAGTGCAACAGCAGGATGTGGAGGTGGTTAGAGGTTCAGTAGGGAGGGGTAGAGGGCCGTGTCCAATAGCTGCTGTTGCTCACACGGCATGCTCCAAGCCTTTCCTCACCCTGCCTCTCCCCCTTCCTTCTCTCTCTCTCTCACCCCGCCCATCCATTTCTCCTCACTCAACCTATGCCAGTCTGCAGCCACCCCCACACTGTGTCCCTCTCCAGTTCCTCATCTTTCTTTCCCTTGTTTCCTTCATCTTCGCACCCTCCCTCTTTTCAGTCTTCCTCCACACTCCTTCACCCATTTTAGGTCCTGCCCTGCCTCCCTCCATCTTGCCTCTGTTCCCTTTCTGCTCGTTTTTCTCGAGCCCCCTCTTTGTCTCTCTTTCTTTTCCTCTCTGCTCTGTTCTCAGCTGTGTGGCTGTGCAGCCCAGAAGCAGTCTTTGTTTGACTTTTTCCCTTTTCTCCAAATACTGCAGGGGCTTTGTCTGTCAAAAGCCTCACAAATTAATGTTGCGTCTTATAGACTGTAGTACATTTCCCTTTTCTTCTAGAGACTGTATAATACTCTATATTACTGTATGGTTATACACTGTTGAATTGAACCTGAGCAGCACTGTTGTTATTTTGAATAACACCTTCAGCTTTGTTCTGGTTTATTTTTACTGTGAAAAGCCAACAGACACCTTGTCTGCATTGTGTCTACTGACAGGACTCTCCTCGTCAGGGCTTTAAAACTAATCCATTCAAATGTGATTACCTCAAAACAGTTAGTGGATGGTGGCCATAATTTGCTCTGAAAAATAATCATCTGCACTGATCCTGCTGAAGGAAAGCCAGAAGACTGGCTCTCACAGCAGGGCAGCACTATAAAAGAGCTGAAGAACTGGATGATCGTTGCGCAACAAGTCATTTCTATACTATTAAGAGAATATTCAGCAATTTAGTATTTTGCCTCCAAGCAGCAGAGGCTGAGATATCCAGACTTTACAGGCAGGATTATACTAGAAAAGAAGTGCTTTGTTCAAAGTTCTGTTCAATCACATCAGAAATCAAATGTGTTTATTGTTGCTGCAAATGGCCACAGTCAAAGCTGGAAGGAAAAGCTGAGAGTGTGTGGTGTTTTTTCTCCACTGAAAGTCAGTGGTAGTGAGTCTGCTAGTGATATATAGAGATGTTTCTGGTTAAACAAAAAGGATCTTACTCTTTAATAAAAAGCTCTGTCTCTGTAGAAATCCTATCCATAATGTTGTCATACACTTACAATCAATCTGAACCTGTCAATTGTAAAAACAAGAACTTTAGTGGAAGTACTTTGTCCTGTCTTGCTCAATACTGTACCGATTCCAAAGCTCTTGATAGAAGATAAAACCTAGGTTAGATATCTTTTAAGTAACAAATAAGCAAAAATTGATTAAGTTCAAAAATGACCCAAGTTACTCTAATTGAATCATGTCACACTTTTTTCAAATTTCATGAAGATCAACACCTATGTGAAGCGTCTAGATCCCAGATCAAGTAAATAATTATCTGATTGGTAAATGATAAATTATAGTTTGTCAACATAAAAAAGAGCTCAAAGTGAAAAAGATAAAAGCTTGTTGTTGTAGAAGTGCTATAGAAATGTTGATGTGATAATGGTGGAAACATATTTTAACCGATGATGCAGCAATGGGAAATGATTTTTATGAACTAACCGGGACTTAAAATTAATCCATGTACCTTGGTCTCAATTGATTGCTATTCTGAAAATACAATAGGAAAATGAAAAACTGTTCCTTTGTTAATTAGCAATGTTTGTAGCAACTTTTAAAAACTTGTCCTCAAAAATAGTAGTCCACTTAGTTTGGTCATCTTATTACAGCTTTTCATATGAGTTAAATATGAGAAATGTATTTTCCATCAATACAAAATGCAGAATGGGGCACTTTTAAATTATATTTACAGCTTTGAGCAGTAAGCATCATACATTATACATAACATCATATACAAACCTCGCATATTGTAGGCAGACCTCTTGCACTGATTCTATGCGGGCTATCTGTTTTTTACTTATAGAATGAACACAGCCACATTATCACTGAGCTGACAGTGTTGTAGCTGTTGTTAACAATGCTGAAGGGTTAGGGTTAATATTAACCCTGGACAGAGAGTTCCTGATCAAGACAAAAGAACTTTTTTTCTCCTATAAATTCTATTTCTTGACAGAAAATGTTTTGATTTTTGTTTCAGAATAGGCAATGATTAAGGCTGAGGTACACGGATTAAAATGTGACCAATGTGAATTATGCAAATCGCTGGAAAAATTGAACGGGCCCTCGCGCCCGCGCCCGTCAGGGACCTGCAGCGGCAGGGTCGCCGAAGGTGACCTGCAACTGCGTGACCGCCGGACACAGAACGAATGAGTCAAAAGTCACTTCCTGCACCCATCTCGACATGTAATTTCGTCCACCTAGGACAAACTAAGCCCAATGACAGGAGGGTTTTGAAAATTTCCGGGGGGGCGCTATAAAGCCATTTTGCAGTGCCCATGCACGAGCATGTTTAGGCTCTCAAAAAGGTCATTTCAGTTAACAGGAATAATAATCCAAGCAATTCCAATAGGGCCTTAGCACACTTCATGCTCGCGCCCTAAAAATGGCGGAACATGCCCACATACCTGCTGTGTTTTCCAGTCGGGCTCAACCGTACATCGACAAGAAGATCGCCGTTTTGGATGGATAGTTCCAAGGTATGTCAAGATTATTCCTTGTGATATGTCTAATATATGATGCAGATCTATTTTGACTGTGGTCGAGTGATTTCACTGATTTATGTAGTATCTAACTACATTAGCCAACCAAGCTAACTTGGTCTGCTAAGTTAATAAGCTAGCCAGGTGATAGTCAGATGCAACCCTTTGTTGGCTTTTTCAGTCATTCTTATAATGGGTTATGGCGTGTTTTGTATGACTTTCTTGTGAAAGGTCAGAGCTTTGAAAACCAGTTAATTATTTGGGGAAACTGTAGGCTACTAACATTAGCTAGCATTGGCAGCTAAGTAGCAGTTTAGCCTCATATCAGTGGATCCCCGATACTGGTAATAGCCAAGAGTTGTGTTTCAGGAGTGACACAATAAGAGAGGGAATACCAATGTCAGTTTTTCTATTTTATTTAAGGACTGTGTGCTAAAGATTAGGCATGGTTTGTTGGCCACCCGCAAGCAATCCCATGATGCCGTTGGTTGTATCTGCGGCACAGAGGCAGAAAACACATTTCCACTGTGTCATAACAGTTCATCCTTTTCACTGTCTAGAAATGAGAAATTACTGTTGGAGGTGAATTTGTTGGCAACTCTGACATTTAGCATGACACATATTCCAGTGAGAAACAGTAGCTAGCTACAGTGATAATGCCTCATGATTCTCTAAGTTACCTCCACTGGTAGAGAGACATCTACTGTGACATGACATGACCCCCAAAAACATCAGCAGCACGTAAAAAAACAACACTTTCATACTGTTCCTGCTGCTCAAGTTAAGAGCAGTGGTGTAACAGGACCATATAAAAGATCCTGCTTTCTGGAAAACTATAAGTAAAACAATTTCCATCCGAAACCATCAGTCCTCTATCAGTTGTCACTGATTCTCTAAACACAAGCCAAACACAGAGCCTCCACAGTATTTATTCATTAGCTTTAAACACACAATTAGAGTGTGAGCTCTTGGACACTAAATCTTTATTCCTGTAGTTTCAGACTTAATAAAATCCAGAGCTCTGACCTGATCACTGGAGCTAGGTGTTTTTCTTGTGTTAATGAACACCTCCATTCATTATATTTGCGATTCAGTTTTGGGCACAAAAACAACTTTTCTGGTTGATCACGTTGAGACGTGGATTACACTGCAGGAGTTTCTACGGGTGTTTTGATATATTTTGTGAAATGTTTTCATGCGGACTCTCCCTGTTAGAATCCATTTAACTGCAGTTGTCAGGCATTTCTCACAGCAGACATGTTGTCTTGTTATTCCAGGAAAAGCATGGGTAATTAACACCATCAGCAATGGTTCTGTTCCATGTGGGTGTCCCAGTAGGTGTTTCACATGTGGTTTTCCTGACCTAAAGAGATTTGTCCAAGCTGCAGGTGCCATTTTCTGCTAAGAAGCAAGTGAAAACCCTCACAGAGCCGCCTTCCAGGACTAGTATGTGAGTATGTTTTAATCCAGATCAGATATGTCTTAATAACTATTAGTTGTGGGACAAAATATGTCCTGTGGGACACATCATACACAAGAAATATCCAAATTTAATAAGCAGATGGCTATGTAATTAACGGAACTTCTTTATTTAAATGACCTCAGGACAAACATACCAAATTAGAAGTAAAAGTCCCGTGGTGAAAGAGTTTTTTCATTTGCTGCACCAACATTGTCCCATATTTATACTCAGTTTTCTCAATCTGTCCATGATTTACAGGTGCATTAATCACAGTTTGGCCACTAGAAGAAAGGAAAGCACCAAAACAAGCTGACAGATAGACAACCACCACCACATCTCGGCCTGATTGAGCAACATCATCCCACAGCATGGGAGTCATGTTTGTGTCCACCTGATGAATGTAAGTCCATTCCCTCTTTTAGCTCTGTTTTTGGTCTCCACCAACTCCTGTGGGAAATATCTGGCCCTTTAGCTTCTAAATGCTCCATTATGTTCACCAGCTACTCTGTTTGCTGTCTGCTGCTTTTCTCATTTGAGCTGCGTCTAATTTCTTGTTTTAAGTACATTCAAGCTGTTTGGGTGTTGCTGAGGGCGTATTAGGGGAGTTTCTCTTCTGTCCTGGAGAGCATTTTGGATCAAGGGTTTTCTGGTTTGAGCTCTTTTTAAAGACAAAGTTAATTCCTTCCTTCCAGAGAGATATGTGGTGATTTAATGAAATATAGATGTTTGTCTCGCTGTGTTGTGCATGATGACAGATGCTGACATGTCTGCTGATACTCAGGGTTTTGATCGGTCAAGTGAAGCAGCAGCAGAGTGTACGATCCTTCACCAGCTCAGATGTTGCTTGGTTTGTTTTTGCAACTTAAGCTCCTGTGATTCTTAAATGGATATTGGGCCTGATCTCTGATTGGTATAAATGCACATTTGTAATTCATTCTTTCAGAGGGTGAGATCAGAAGATTGATTCATGTCTGTGTGATAAGTACAAAGCTGGAGTCAGGATGTGTTTAGCTTAGCTTAGCTTAGCATAAAGACTGGAATCTGAGTCTGGCTCTGTCTAAAGGAAACAAAATCCACCTGCCAACCAGCTCTAAAGCTCAGAGTAACATATATCTTTTTCGTCTAATCTGAACAAAAATACATACAAATAGCAGTTGTGGTTAGAGTGGAAGTTGAAATATTCATGACCACATACAATCAGTGACGACTTTATTAGATGCTGCCATAAATTCCAGTTTCTAAGAGTGATCATCAGTTGGTACCCATGAGCCACATACAGTGGCAGAGTGTTTATGCATTCAGTAAATGTGAGGAGGGAAAAAAACGTGTTCTGGTATTTAACATATCTGACATTTGTTTTCTTCCTACTGTGTTGTAAAAGTTGTTTCTGATTTTTCATCACAGGACTTACACTTGAACCAGCAAATACTTCTGCTTGTAAAGAAGAGACAGACATGAGGATTTCCAGAAGGTCAGTGTTAGTTTATCATTTTCAGTCTGCCTGTCATTATCTTAGCTGTAGTTTGAAAAATTTAAACCTGTTGTCTGTAACAAACATCACTAAATTAAAGCTTTTGTGATGTAACAGTTTGAACTGCTGTTAAAATCTTTTTTTAAAGTCTGAACATAAGTCTAGAACCTTTTAAAACCTTTTAAATGTATATGTTCTATTATTATACCTCTGTAGGATTTTAATCTTGCCATACTGTTGATGAAAATGCTTGTGCCAGACATAGCTCCAAAAACAGTAAAGGCTATTAAATATCACTTAAATAAAATAAAGAATAAAATAGAATAGCATAAAATATAAAGTGTGTATACACACACACACACAATGTATAAACAAGCAACGTATGGACAATAGTAGGGAACATATGCAAGAGTGTTGCTTTTAGTGACATTGAAAATAAATTGGTAAATATTCCTAAATGATGCATATGTAATTTAGCAGCTGCAAGCAGAGAATATCTGTATGACATTATTTTGAAAATATAGAAACTCAAAAGTTTAGTGAGAAACCTTTGATGATTTTGTTCCAGACAACATTTAACAAACCATAGCAAAGAATATGACAGAAGTTTGACCACTAGGAGGTGCTTTGTTTTATCCTAAGATAAAACTAAGATGTCTCTATTAAGCATCTTTACATTTAACTGTTTGATATAATTATTATAACCAGTTAAATGTTTTTAAAGATGGTTAATAGAGACACATTAGTTTTTGGGAAAAGTGTTCATAGCTATGATATTAAGCAGTTTGGAGGTAAAACAAAGTGTCTCTACTTTAACAAGAGGAAGACCAACACTGCAGGAAGAGGCTTCAGCAGTAAGATGGTGGACGTCTTCTCTCAGTCTGTGTATAAAAAGTTTATCTGTCTTCTATTTAATCAACTGTTGTTTCCTTTCATCCATTCCAGGTCCAGGACTTCAGCAGCTGTCGTCTTCCTCTTCTCCTCCCACCTGCAAAGAAAGTTAAACAGAGAAACTTGTTAATAAGTCTATTTTCCTGTTCTAAACAGTGTCCTGAAACTTTATATAAACAATTTATTATAAAGGAAAGCTAAAGACTATTTATCTCTCAAATTAAAAAAAATAATTTACATTTCTATTGTCTACCTTAAAAGTCTCTTTAAAGTAAGAAGTAGTCTTTTACTAAACTAAAAAGCACAACGGTCAATATTACTTCTATTATATGGTTTTGTTTATTTCTGTAAATTTTCATAATTACATTTTAATAAATGAATAAAATGTGTGTTTATGTAAAGTTTCAGGATTGTTGTGTTCCCTGATCTGTTTTTGTAAGAAATAAAGATATTTTCCTACCATCACACATTACTTCCATTATTACATTTATATAAGCACTACTACTGTCATCATTCTTTCCATTATGTTTTTTTAATAGTTCAACTGTCTTTTACATTTTAATAACATAATTGTTTAGAAAAAGTTTCAGCACGCTGATCTATTTTTAAAAGAAATACAAATATTTTCCTACCTTCACCTTTAGTGAATCCAGTTGTTTTTGTGAATTCACCTGGAACAGAAAATTCATTTAAAATCAGGCTTTCTCCAAAATACACGTAATTAATTAAAAATAGCTACTTCTAACAAGGCGTAATTGGTCATTATCTTCCCTATACTTGACAGATACTTATCATTTTTATCCTTTGATTCTGGGGGGGAAAAAAAAGATTTATTTGTAATATTGTACTTGTAATTTTAGCCAATGTTTAAATTCTTTTCTTTGAACTGTTCTTACATGAACTATGTAAGTAAACTTTATCAGTGAGTTAAGACTATTGCTTTTGATAAATGATAAACTATTTAGACTTAAGATCAATTACTGAATTATTGACCCATAATGCTTATCCGTTAAGGATTGCAGGGGGGCTGGAGCCTATCCCACCTGACATTGGGCAAGAGGCGGGGTAAACCCTGTACGGATCGCCAGTCCATTGAAGGGCGAACACAGAGACAGACAACCATTCACATTCACATTCACACCTTCGGGAAATTCAGAGTCGACAGTTAGCCTAACCTACATGCATGTCACAGAAAAACCCCGGGCAAACCCAGAACCTTCTTGCTGTGACAGTGCTAACCACTGTGCACCACTGTGCCACCCTTGAACATATACAAGTTAATGTCAATTACCTCTGACGTGGTCTCAAAGAACGAGGGACGAGGACTCTGCAATTGTGGACGAAGAGATGACAACTAGAGGAAATAAAAGAGAAATACACAAAGGAAATTATCAATACACTTTTATCAAAAACAATTTAACCCACAAACATACCTAAATAGTCAACATCTGAGCTGAACCAGAAAATGTTCCAACCGTTAGAGGGATGTTTCAGACTATGGGCAGTTTACTGTCATTTATTAATATTAAATACTGTATCTGAGAACATTTTAAATGATTATTAATTTTCCATATCTAAATTGTCTATCAAATAATCACTGAAGGACATTACAGAAATTTCAACAAGGTGTAAGAGTACTTTCTTCCTCTTCATATGTAGTTATTTTACTTTGATGAATAAAAAAATCTACATTTAAATGGATGATCAGCGCCAGTCATGTTGAAACAGTTTTATAAACTCACCAAACCTATGTCTGTACAGAGTACTATATGCCTGTTCACATGTGACAGGACATATTCTATTAAAAATTTTACTGATTTAGGTATAGGATTGTGTGATAAACTGATTTTGGTGTGATCTCTTTATAAGGTAGTTACTTATGTAAATTAAAAGAACTATATAACAGCAGCTCATGTGGAAAAAAAATTGTGTAAAATTGGCTTAATTATATTGTAAAGATATTTTTTTTAAATCATATTCTGACAAACACTTAAAATTACTACACCTACAAATACCTCACTGCTATATTTTACTATAGATTTCTACAGTGGAGTCTAGTGTGTCTAGTACATCACTAACAACTTGTTTTAAAACCAAAAACACCAGATATTTGCTTCAAGTCGAGCTGTTAAATTTCTTTGTCATATGACAATAAATGAAATACTGTTGATTGAACAATACAAGCCACCTGAAGATGTCACCTTGAGCTCAGGGAAATTATAACTTATAACTATAACTTAACTTATAGCACTGTTTTCTGACATGATATATAAATTATTATTATATCCAATACTAAATTGATTAAATACCAAGGTTTGACCTTGGATTTAAACAGTAACACTGAATCAAAAGACTGAAAATTGTTGCTGACATTAATAGTAATTGGGCTGAAGTGAAAGGATTTTCTCTGACTGGGTAAATCTTTAAGACACATACCTCTTTGGTCTGTGAGGTGAGAGCTGGTATTTCCATCCAGGCTGCAGCAGCTGAACAAGACGACCTGGAAAACACAAGAACAACACTTCAAGAACAAATTAATTAATAAAGACTAGTAATACAAGCGTTTCACCACCAAAACTGAAACAGTGGAGGAGAACATGACACCGTATAATAAGTACTAAAACCTTGACTTAACATTGACAATCACATTTTGAGTTTCGAGCTGACCTCAGAGAGAAAAGCAATTAAATATTAAATAAAATAAACTCTGAAACCATAATTTTCACTTACAAAGCTTAAAGTCAACCTTTTAAACTTTGACTTCTAAAAGGATGTAATAACACGATGTGCATTCAGTTAACACCAAACTACAAATCAACATCATCTGCACAAATGAATCACTGTAATAAGCTCTTAGGTGTAGTAATTTTAACAGTTAACAAGAGAGGGAGATAAAATCTCGTTTTCAAGCCTGTATACAACACAAAACTGTGCTCAATCAAGTATCAAGTGGCCACAAAAAAATAATCTAATCACTGATATACACATTAGAGGAAAGCTGGTAGTAGTAAAATAGATGTAAAACATCCAAGAAGAAATGCAAAATGATGCAGAACGACCACAAAGATGCAAAAGACAACAACCTGACAACTGACCACAGAGGGACAAAAAGGAAAGAGATACATAATGAGATGCAAAATGATCACAACGACATGCTGGACTGACAAAACGGACTTAAACATGACCAGGATGCCACACAAAATGACAAAGACGCGCAAATTGTCCGCCGAGATTTGCTAACATCATGTCAGGGATGCTTTAGACACAGAAACACAAAAACACTCTAACGCACGAAATAAAAACGAGTGAAAACGGGAATAAGCCCAGAGGATATGGTTGAAAGAGAAGGCTAATGCTAATGTTCGCCACTAATTAGCTAGCTCGTTAGCCTTACCTTGGCAGTGTACTCAGCATCCAGCCACACTCCTGTTCGACAAAAACTGTTCCAGAACTTGTTTTAGCATCCAGACTTTTTCAGTAACAATGTTTCTCATAGTGCTAACAAACCGGAGCGACGACTAATACAACGGCTTGATTTTACTCCGTATTTTTCACTGCTTTTCCGACGTTTCTCCGCCACTCTTCTCTGCTTGGCCTCAGTCACGGACATAGACTGTATGGTCACAGCGAGTGACGTTACACGCCACCCTACGTCGCAGACAAAACGCTGATTCGTTGGCTGATTCTGCTCCGCCTATTTCGCTTCTGATTGGTCGAACCACCAGAGGTTGTTAATTTAAAGTGAAGACTGAAAAATGCACAGTTCTGGGTGGATCCTCGGTGGCCTGGTAGTTTGTTTGGGTCTAAAGCCAAGCTCTCAAGTTGTAGAGATTGTGGTTCAAATCCTATTTGTTTTATATACACACACTTTAATATTCAAAATCTCTCTCAAAAATCTAATAAGGGTTGCACCCACAGATAGGCTTCAAACACTTGATTCCTATTTCTGGTCCAGAACATCCACTTCTTCCTGTTAATCCTGTCCAAATGGAGCTTTGGTCTCTCCAGTACAAATGAGGTGGAGACATGCATCTGAGAAGAAAAGAAAAGAAGGCAGACAGTGTTTTGTTAGAAGGGCAGATAATCTAATAATATATGTAGACTGTGTGTTTTTCATTTATCATTCAGAATATCAAACAGGAATAATCCTCCAACAAACTTCAAGCCAGTAATGTGCTAGACCCTGAAAAAAAGACAAAGAAAGAAAAGACACTGTGAACACAGGTTACGTCGGCTTTGAGAGTGCTAGTTATTAAATGTTTACCAGTTTAGCTCGAGCTGAATTTTCTGTCGAATCACAAACAAGAAACCGTTGTTGTTCTGTATTCTGAAATGTTGTAATGTTTACCAAAATGCTGTTGTGTTTTGACCTTCAGAGCCACTGTGGATCATACTGTTTTCATGTAAATTAACAGCAATTTATAACAGTGTGTCTTTGATCTGCAGCTCAGACAGTCTGTGTTTAATTGATTTAACGAGCTTCATTTGCTGATCCCTTTCTCTCATATGGAGACAGCTAGTGAAAATATACTCATTTGAAATTACTGCTTTTGAGATATAAATGTGTCTGTGTGCCCGGCTGCATGTTTCTCTTACATCTACCTCTATGTTGGTGCTCCTCTACAGGTAAAGGAGATCTGATTGGCTCAGACTCCCTAACGAAGGAGCAGGTGATCAAGACCAACGCCAACGTCAAGGCCCTGACCTACTGTGACCTGCAGTATATCAGCCTAAAGGGTCTACGTGAGGTCATGTTGTATCTCACTGATGAACTTCTGGGCGTACTCGGGGTAGAGTCGGAGGACCTCACGTACAACCTGCGAGAGGGCCATGGGGCTGATGTGAGTTTGTGTTCCCTTAAATTGTCTGTTAAGGGACCAATACAGTATTTTGAATTAAAATTAATCCATAACAGAAGAGACTGCCCCCTTGTGACCATCAGACAGGTTGCCAGTGGCTAATGGGTTTTGTTGGATTTTCTCAAAGTTTGTGTCAGAGCAACTCAAGTGGAAATTTAAAGAAAAAAGCAACATACTGCCCTGACATCATGCAATACTGTGGACAAGGAAAGACTATGAGGAGTTTTGTCACTTTATCGATGATTGTTGTCGTCTACTGTGGCTACTGAGGCTAATGTGGATGGGAACAGGAACTGTGTCAACCAAAATTGTCTACTAAACTGTCAAAGAAAGGTATGCAGGTCGCATAGGCACTGTAGGTAGGTGTGTAATTATAAATGCACATAGACACAGTCTACATCATACAACCCACCACATCAGCCACACTACACTACTCCATGTGCAGCCAGGTGCTGCACATAGTGGTGATAATGTGTAGCCTGAGGAGACACTCACCTTAAGAGGGTTCTCATGGATAAAAGCTATGCACGACTTCTCCATCACTACTTTAACACGGACACACACACCTGTGCACACATCACAATTTGACAAGCCTAGCCTTGAAGTGCTTTTTCCTAACTACTGACATCAAACACACAAACACCAAGCCTGCACCTTTAGCTGGTGCAGCAGCAGCAGAGGGAGCAAAACACAAGGACAGGAATAGCTCAGTACTGCTGTTTGAAGCTGTCCTATTGCTAAAAATAGAGCAGGGGGGAAGCACGGGCTCTCCCTGACTGGCTGTGTCCCCCGCAGCTGCTGCTAAGATTGGATCCTGCTCGTTATAAATAGCCCAGCCAGCCAAGGAGAAGAGAAGGGGGGGGGGGGGGGGACTTAGGCTATCTCATTTTCTTTTCTGCTCTCCCTCATATCCCTCTTTTCCCGCTGCAGTGCTGTTTGTTTCTCCAGGGCAAAGCACACTTACTGCAGAGTGTGAGTGGAGTGCAAATGTGTGCTCACATCAGTGTGTGTCCGTAGCAGTATCTAGTTCCAGATGCACAAGCTGCTGCCCACATCTCAGGTCTTGGGTGCAGATGTCCACCCTTCTGGTACCAGCAGCCCAGGAGAGTGTGTTTGCATATGTATGTAAGACAAGACTGCTGAGAATAAAAAAGCCTGGTGGAGGCAATCTCAAAGATTGTATGATAATATTCAAAGGGACAAAAATGAGACAGGTAGAGACTCACAAAAATACAAGAAAGGATGATATGGTGGAAGAAGAAAAGCAGGAATTAAAAATCGGGGTAGCAAATGTGGAAAAGGTTTATGAAGCAGGACAGATGACAAGTCAAAAGATCCATCATCAAAGTGATGCATTTTCACCATCCCTTCCTGCTAATTCACAGGCTGCAGACTGACTCTCATGACCCTGGAGCCAGGGGCAAAACAATGCAATGTGCAAGAGCAACCAGTCGACAGAGTGCACTGAGCTGTGCTGCAGAGAGAGGGGGATATTACAGCATGTTTTGTACCCTGTGTTCTTGTGCTTTTCATTCTTTGCACCAGAAACATGACAGGGGAGAACAACATATTGCCTGCACCTGCACATACTGTACAAAAACATATATGTGCACATAGAGAGACAAGCTCATACACACACACATGTGCTGCACTGCACCAATAAGAAGCAACCTTGTCCTTGCAAGCACGCACTAAGCTTACATATATCCACTTACATGTGTGCCTGCACGTACAGCCAGACTCTATCACACACACATGATGCGAATGCAAACTTCAGCACACCCACACGCTCGCGCACAGACAAGCACACACAGACACACGGCAAGTGCACACTTATCACACCCCTGCATCACAGAGCGTTCCTTGGTTTCCTCTGGAGCTGGGAGCTAAGATTAGAACAAGAGGAGCTAAAAATACATTACGGTGCCACATGAGGGGGTGGAGGATGGGTGGGGGTGGGGCTGGCTGAGAGGAGGGCAGTGGGGGAGGAGGAGAAGAAAGAGAGAATGCTGAGCAGGCAGGGATGGAGGGAGAAGAGAGAGACTTGATTAAAGGAGGAGGAGAGGGAGAGGGAGTGGGAGAGAGCAGGGAGAAAGTGGAGGGGCGTTGGCTTGTCTGCATGATGAGATATGAAATATAGCCTTTACTCACTGCACCCGTCATTCTTTATCAGGGCACGAGTGATGTTAATGTTTTGAAACCAAAATAAAGTAGATGCATTTAGTCTGAATGTGTAGGTAAAGTCAGACTGAATGTCTTTGTTTTTCATTGAAAGAAATCCATAGAAATTAACAAACTGAGTCTTGAATGCTGAAGCTTCCACTGAGGAGTTCATGTTGCTCATTACAATCCTGGCAGTGTGAAAGAGAGACTAAATCAGTCACATGAATAAAATTATTTTCATGAGCAGGTACATGATTAAATGAAAAGAATTTCAAATAATAATCAGAAAATACCTCTGACCTTTTTAGTGTGTAATCAAAAATATATTTGTGAGATGGACTGTGCCGGTGGTCTCTTCAGGATTTCTGGAATTTCTGTCTATATCCTATTATGATATATTATGATAAATGAAGATTTTCTCTTCTGCTCTATTTTCCTCAGTAGCTTGTGCTGTTGCCTGTTCACTGCCAAACCTTAACAGACAAAGTCCTGTTTTGTTTAGCTTGTCATTTCTGGAAGTTTTAGCAACCCAGCATCAACACTGAAGACAGCCTAAATTATTCAATTCATAAGCAGGGACATGATGGGCTGATGGAGACCTGAGGGGAGTGTGACTGCCAGGGGAGTGTGTGTGTATGTGTGCGTGTGTGTGTGTGTGTGTGTGCTTGGGAGAAAGTGATGAGGAAAAGTCAGACGCAGCAGTCTGTATTAAATGTAGCATGACAGACTTCTTTTTGCAGTCTGGCAAAGACAGAGGCAAAACAATATTGACTCAAAATGAAAAATTAAATAATTGGAATTTAACTAGTTACTATGAGCCTCTCCAACTAACATTTGCTCATCTGACAGAATCCCTTGAGGGTGACAGGACAAGTTTGGCTCAGACTCTTGAAGCACTCATGAGTAGTTGCTTGTAATGTTAGCTAACCTAATAATGTAAAGTCACATCTGTAAAATCTAACTAACAAAGTTATGCGGCTGCTCAATTCTACACTAAGGTGCATGTTTCACTCTGCACACAGTTTGTGTGTTTAAGTGTGTTCACTTTGCCTTCTCCCCTCTCATTTATTTATGGATAAGTAATATTTCATTCTGTGTTGATGATAGATCACAGCACCAGACCACAAATCAAATCAAATAAAAGATAAAGAAAACATGAGATACAGCAAAGTCTGAAAAACAGACCACATCTTTATACATCTAACCAGTAATTCATGGGGCTTGAAAATGTTCACGAAATAAAGTAGATAATTAATCAAGGATGTTTAAGCGTCTGAAAGAGATGCGTCTCCTCACACGCTCTCTGTTAGAGGAGAGATAATGTTGAACTGATGGGATGTGAGTACAGTGCATCAAACATTATCGTTCACTGATGGAAAAGGTACAAATGCTTGTGTTTGTGTGCCACCCACTGGTACAACCATGTCATGACCCTCTATTTACCAAGATTGAGAGATGGTGCTGAAACATTACAAAACAGTTTCTAACCTATTAACATCAGGTGTGACGGCTCATATCATTTCTTTGTGTCTGTCAGGTGGACTGGGAGAGTAATGGCAGCTTGGTGAAGAAGCTGCCATCAATCCGTGAGGATGAGGAGGGTGACGAGGAGCAGAGCTCGGTGTCCCGCGCCCCCCGCTCCCCACTGCGTCTCAGCAGGGGGCTCAACTCCCCCCTGCGCTCTCCTCTCCTGCCGCCCAGGCCATTCCGCGCTCCCTCTGAGCATTCGCGCCCCACCACCCTGCAGATACCGGTGGTCAGCTTCAGCAGCGCGCCACCTGAACTCAGCCCCAGGTAACACACACACACACACACACACACACACACACACACACAGGTCACTGAAATGGAAAGAGTAGCAGAGTATGAGCAATAATCAAAAAGACAAGGGAGATCAGAGGAACCACTGCACAATATGCAGTTTGACGCTGCAGCATAGGTGTCTGGCTGCCATGGCAACCGGCACATTACAGCACTGGTGGATCACATGGAGCCTGGCTGCTGTCAGAGGGTGTATATGTTTTCACACTGTAAGATGATGTGTGTGCATGGAAAGTAAATGTGTCCATGTGTGCACAGAGATTAATAACACCCGATCTGCTGTGCAGTGGTGTGTGAACACAAGCTGCTGATAAAGGAGTAAAAATACTGCACAGCCAACACACAGACTGTACTGTAATTAGAGCTCTTTCAGTTTTTTTCCCTCCTCTTCTGATTCACATTCCTCTCCTGTGCTCTCTCTCTCTTACTTTTAATCCCTCCACTCTGCACAGATTTGTGGATGGCATTGAGACAGAGACCAATTCCACCTCATCACAGAAGTTTGAGTTCAGCTCCAGCCTGTCCCTGCATCCAACACAAACACACATGAAGATTAATCCACCAGGAAAAACCTGATGCAGAGGTAAAACACTACTCTGTGTGTGGTTGTGTTGGATGCAGGGACCCAGGAGCACTCTGAGATCAAGCAGAGTGTGTCTAAACTGACTGAGGAGGTGAGTGCTGACTCAATGTTGTGGATAAATGATGATGATGATGATACATGTTTACACATCTGCCGCAGGCTCTAATTATTATCTCAGAATAGGAGGTGCATCGCAGCATCTTCAGCATTATGTAAACGTGGCCTGCCTATCCCATCATCCTCCTGGACAATAAGAAACTTATCTCAGCATTTGCATAGATTGACCTTCCTCTGGTTTTCTGGTGTGTGTTTACACTGTGTATCTCTTCATCATACAGATGAACTGTCTCTCCAAACAAGTCTCCAAGCTCAGTCAGGAGCTGCAGGAAATGACACGCCTGCTCAAGCCCCTTCTCCAAACAGCGCCGCAGCCAATCCTGACGACCATGATGCCAAATTTAACCCCACCTCCTAGCAGTGCCAGCCAGCTGTCAACAAGCACCTGTCTAATGGTGCCACCCTCCGCCACACCTTGTTCCCTCCAGAGACCAAACACTCATTCCCTGTTGGACAGTGGAGACATAGAGGGTGTGGATTTGCCAGGATGCCTTCTTCCAACTCCTCATTCACCAAAAAGGCCTAATTCATCTCCTTCAGCATTGCCACAGCCCCCATCCAAATCCCCAGGGGGCAAAATCAAGGGACCCGTAAACTCCGACCTTCTCTCACCTGAAGATGGTTATCCTGAGGGATCCCCAGTCCCCCGAAGCCTCCACGCTTCCTCCAGTAATGGAATATTTTTGCCCTCGCTGCAGGACCAGCCTCCCCTGGCCTCTCACACCCCTTCACCTTCTCTCTCCTTCTCCATGTCTCTCTCCTCCTCACCATCCTGTTCCCCCTGTCAAGGCCCCCACCCGTCCAGGCCCGGCAGCTGTGCCAGCAGAGGCCTGCTTCCCCCGCCTCCTTCCCAGGACACCCCTCCTCCCCCGTCCTCCCACTACTCAGCTCCCCCATCGCTCACATCCTCCCCTGGAGACCATCGGCTGAGGCCCTCCCCCTCCGTCCCTCTCGTATTCCCCACCGTCTCGGTCCATCCCTCCACCCTCTCCCTGCCCTTGTCTCTGGACTTTGTTAGTGCAAGGGGAAGGCAGGGAGATACCAAGACTCCATCTTGGTTTAAGTCACAGCTACACCACGGGGAGACCAGACCTGTCACTCATCCTCAGGAGCTGGAGATGCAGGAGTGGGGACGACAGGTGGAGGAGGGGAAGTCCTCCACAGAGCACATAAGCTTCATTGATGAGGAGGAGCCAGCGTTATGAACGGGTTAACACTGAGCAGAAGCGAGAGATGACAATAAAGTAGCAGATAATGAAAGAGTCCAAATCAGGGAAAGTGACATCAAGACGACGGAATAGGAAACAGGCGGCTGGTCCATTTCACACAGGAAATGCTCAAAGGACAGACAGGTTCACAGAAACACACCTGGACGCTGAGACGCAATGCCAGCTGTGAACACATCAGTGTGAAGGAGTACTTTTCTACACTGATGAACCACAGACTACAACAGCACAAATTGTCTTACAGTATCAACCCTCCAGTAGCTTCAGTCAATCCTCGCAGCTTCTGGGACTCATAGGACCAGAGCACACCTTTTAAACCAGGTCCCATTGAACCCGAGGAGCCTAATATAGCTCTTTTCCAGCTGACTGAACGTACATTGCTACGTATATTGCTTTTTAAACCCAGTATGGATGTCTCCTCCTCTTCAAAGAGCAGGTACAAACACACATATCTCAGTGGGAGACATGTCTTTACCCAAGCCAGATAATCCCACACCACTGCACTGGGACTGGGAATGTAAAGTCTTCATTCAGTCTCAGTCTTGTCACATCAGGTCCTCTCACCTGTTGAGCCAATCTGCTTCATCTACAAGATCATTTTTAAAGGGATGTGTTATCTGCCTCTGGGCTGGTGACATCAAATCATCATGTGCCCACCATTCCAGGAAAAACGAAGATTTTTTTGAATTTGGTTTTAACTCTTGACAGAAATGTCCACATTTTCTTTCCCCATAAAAGAAGTTTGAAGTTTGCAGTCTCAGCAGTCGGGTTGTGTGCCAAAGACAGAAGCAAGATTTATGGAGTAAGTGGTGGGGAGGGGGACAGGGGGACATCATAGACAGCACCAATATATCACTGTTCATCACCTTCATGACTGTTTACAACCAGCCTACCAGATTGTATAGCAAACTCCCACATCACTCCTGAGCTTTAGCCATCCAGCCATTCGTGCCTTCTCCATGTAAAGACATAAACCTCCCTTAAGTTCTTCACCTGTTAATTACAGGCAAGCATTTGGATCAAAATTTACATCGAAAGCCATCAGTGTCACCTACAGAAAACACTTGCACCTTTTATCTAAAATGGAACTTAATTTATTTATTTATTCAGGCATGTATTTATTTATTTTTGTTGATGAAAGCGATGAGGAACTATATTGCACGTCTGGGAGATTTAACAGAAACAGGCTGAGGAGGAAGGTTTACTATTTAAAGTGTAACCTTCGTAATTCTTATGTAGCACACTCATGAAGCATATCTTGAACACAAACATAATTATCATCATCTACAACCCCTTTGCCAACCACTGAGCTTTATTCTGGTACAAGACAACAGCCTAACCCTGAGAGTACAATACCCAGGCTGCATCACTATGGAGGTCTCAGGACTTCTGGATATTTTTTTTCTCTTTGCTTTGGTGACGTGCTTTGTGCGCCACATAACTTGTAATATAGACAGTCAGATTTCTGGTTTCTATTTTCTGTAATAGGAGCAGGAAGAGGGACGACCTGGACTGTTTACACACTGAAATACAAAGATTTACTGAGCAGAACTCCCATCGATGTCCATGGAGCTCTGATTCCATGGGTTACTCCGGGGTTTGGGGTTTGGGGGTGAGGGGTGGGGGTGGGGTACTGGGTACGTTAAAGGGTTTTAAATCAAATGCATGCCACAGCTTTTTTTGCATGAGGAATGTGCCTGATTTTGAGCTGTTGAGGGCCGAGGGCTGATGGGAGTTGACAAACTGCCCGCCCTGCTGGAGGCTGTTGGGTTTCAGATGTATTTTATTAAAGACTGCTGTTACATAAAAACTTTACCAGGATTACATACTGTACAACAATAAAGAAGTGTTGTTTTGTAAGATCTCAGACTCCTGTGCTAAAAAACCATTAGTCCCAGCTTGTGCCTCCCAAGTATTAGCATTACCGCTGTTCTGCCAGTATTTTCAGAATCGTTACAGTTAAACGACTCTTCTCACAACCTGGATGAAAAAATATTCAGTCTGCTGCAAGACAAAAAAGATGAACCCGATTCTCAAGTTGTCACTGCATTTCCTGTAGAGCTGCAATGATCGACAGAATATTCATCGCTGACTATTTTGATTACTCAATAATTGTTTTAGTCATTTTTTAAGCAAAAGTGTCAAATATTTGTGTTTTCTACCTTTTTAAATTAGAGGATTTGATGCCTTTCTTATTCATGTGATTGTAAACTAAATATCTTTGGAGTTTGGACAAAACAATATTTTACAGACAAAGCGATCGATAGATTGTTGGTTTCAGTCCTAATTTCTTGATCCAGGTAGCTGGAAATGACCTGCCTTTGCTCTTTTTCTAAAATCCAAAAATATGAATGCATTATTTATTATAAAATATTCAATACATAGAAATTAGCAATATACACAAATATAAGTACTTTTTTAAAATTTCATTTACTGTATAAAATTAAGCAAAGACAAATGTTATTTCCAGCAACCATCTTTGTTTGGTTGATTAGGAAACGATAGAAACTAGTTTAAAATCTTTTTATGGGTGTGGCAAAAACCGATTATTACAAGAGTTTTCTTCTACAGTTGTTTTCAAATATCCCTGGGTGTTGGATTTTCTGAGAAATAAAAACCCTCTGTGAGCTAGAACTCAGTGGAACATGAGAGGCGCAAACTGGGCTAAGCAACAACTATGTGTGATACAAACTTCAATAGTTTTCTTCAAACATTTTTATTGATTTTGCTGGAACTGTTTTGAAATTTTGTCCATTCCATTTACATCGGTGAGGGTGGGCTAAGTAACACCTCAGTTCAACTGCACAAACTTCATCCTCAACAATCAACACCTCTCTAAAAAACACTTTCAGTAAGTGAACATTTCTCACAAATTAGAAGACAGACTGGTTTTAGATTGAAACAAAACTGTAACTGTAACTGTAAGTACCTATACAACTACATGTCCAGAAATAAGACACAACACAGGGAAATCTTCGGTCTGCATATATTTTCAATGGTAACATTCATTCTATCAGAGCTTCAGTAAGGTTTGAAATGTCAGGGAACAACACTCAAGAAATATCCTGATGGGGAAATAATATGATCGGGGATGGGAAACACAGTGTGGCTTGATTCTGCTCCTGTGGTGCATTTCGTATCTTACCTCCAGGGGCTGTTCTCGAATTCTTTCTACTTTATTCCTTGCATCTACTCTGTCCTCCTCTTTTCTCAAAAGCGTCAGGAAAGAAACTCGGAGCTTAGAATTTGTTTATCACTGACAAACACACATAAGAGGGCTGCGAATGCAGAAACAGCAGCAGACATTGGGTCTTTAGCAGAGATGTGAGGATACGCCATCCTCTAATCTCTGGTGCTCATAATATATTGCTCATGCCTGTTAATTGATAACTGGGCAGGTCAGGTAAGCACTATCAACTTCATTTCCATTGGGATTATAAGAGTTTTGGACAAAGTGACAGGCTCCAGTGCACCACAACCGTGAAAATAAAAAGAAATCAGAGAATTACATTTCTTTCATATTCCTCTACAGACCATATTTCAATGTCAGATACATGTGAATCAAGACTGTAGATTCATCCTGTACACAATATTTTCAGAATCATGGTTCAGGAGAGATGGAATAAAGAAACAAACAGAGGGTCAGGAAAATAAAATCCAAATATATATTTATGTTTAGAAAAATTATATATATTTATATATTCTGAACTATATCCACAAAAAGAAACACCAAAATTTCAAAATAGGCAGTCTGTGTTTTTTTCCCAAATGAATCATACTTGCACGATGCCTCAAAACATTAATATTAATAATATCATTAGTTAAAATTAAAAAATAAAACAGGGAACCTTGCTGTCCAACAGCCGTGCTCTTATGTCAAACCTGGCAGTCTGGTTCTCTGAGACCTGAATCTCCAGTCAGGACTCCAAAAGCACAGAGGTGGCGGGCGCTGGTGTCAGCTGCACAAATTCAAGAAAGAGGAAAAAATGGCGTCTTAATCTAAAGTCCAAAAAGGGAAAATTTCACTTTGTCCTTGAAGCAAGAAGAAGGAAAAAAAAAGAAAAACAGACCCTCAACCCTTGATTTCCCAACAGCCACGGTCTCAGAGTCTCAAGCTGAGGTTTGGAGTGAGCAAAACATTTAGAGGTGGTGGTATTGGGGAGAATGGGTGGGAGAATTGTGAGACAACCACAGGTCCAAAAAGGTGTCTTTGTGCAACAAAACAAGCCTCAGATTAAACAAAACAGAAACAAAATAACCAATGGCAGGTGTCCCTCCCGTGATTGTTAGATTAGGCTGGCGATGAAGGATGTCTCCCTCTGTGGTCATGCTAGGTACTGCTACATCGCTGTCTCTTACGCCCCTGAGAGAGACACAGTTAGTCCCTCAGCTCAGCAGCTTTAGTAGGTGTACAATGAAGATGCTCTGTGTTTCTGATTTGCTATTCTGGCTCACCTGTCACTGAGGTTGGGGTCAGGGCCTGGGTGAGTTTGTGCAGGATGTCCTAAAGCCCATCTCCTCAGCTTGTCCTGGCGCTCCTGAGAACCTGGTAATACATGAGAAAGCGAGAGAGAAATTAATCCCATTACAACATCTACAATTCCATTTCAATGTGCCTAATTGAAATGAACAAGGTCAAGAGAGGTCAGAGTCTCTCTCTCAAAAGGACAGAAGTAAACTGCCACTTGTTCAAACATTATCTATGTGTTTGTAGAAAAGGCGCGTGTGTCTAATGCCCAGGACACACTGCCTGCTACCTTGTACTGAACTGTTGTAGCCACTCTAATACATCAACATGGGCCCAGACCAGGCAACACTAGTGCACCAGCAAGAGCAGTGGTTTCAGTATTTTTCTCTCTCTCTCTTTTTTCATCTCTGTCTCTCACTCTCTCTTACTCTGTAAACAGGTAGATTGAAGGTGCAGAAAACTATTGCATATATGATATGGGCGTGAAGTTCAGCTGGAGTGGTAAATACTGTGAAACTGAAAAGTTAGTGAAATTAATTAATCTACAGAAAAACAATATATTTATGTAATACTATAATATATATAACTGATATCAATTAATACGTCTATTATTTTCAAGCAACCATTGACATAAATGCCACCAATTCTTTTATTCCAGCTTCTGAAATGAGAATATTTTGCTTCCTGTCATAAGAATAATACTAAAAGTAAATACTATGGGTTTTGGACATTCGAAGACTGAACCTCATAGTTAGGATTGGCATTTTCCACAATTTTGACAATATTTGAAAAAATATTTGTTATTTGCAGCATCAACAGTTGGCCAGAGCACCGAGCAACATGGACCGCCCAGTGTTTCACTGTAATGAATACGCCAGAACTACATCTCAGCAGAAATCGACAAACGCTAGCATCCTCTTCTCTCTCTGAACCCTGATCTCCTTTCTTTACCTCTTACTTGCAGTTGTGTGTCACTTACCGGCCCTCCTCATTCCAGATTAGGTTTGGAGATGGCAGTCACCGCAATATTGGAAGGAGGAAAATAGAATAAAAACATAGGGGTCACATGGCCTCAATAAATGTCTGGCTACTAAGAAGAGAATAACCAACAGTGGCTCTTACATTGCTGCAAAACATTATCAAACATTTAATCTGATAACAGGAATAAGGTGAATCTCAGATGATGTTATTATTCACAGTATTTGATTTTCAGCATGTCGTCATTCGGTCATGATGAGTTCTCACGTGTTGCCATATCATGTTGGCTAAGATGCACAGCGCTTGACAGATAAGAAAGCTGCAGATCAGCACCGTTACGAACATTTTGTTCTTTGTGATTCAGAAAGCCTCTAATGTACTTCCAGTTCTACAAATACCACTGGTACAACTGAATTAAGCAGACCGATCCTCAGGCAGACGCGTTTGTCACATGTTCAGAAATGTTCAAACTAGTCTGCAACGTGGGATTTAAAACCATTTGTAAGCATGAACCAACGGAGCTTAACCTGTTCCTCCTTGACCTCTATACTGTGCCTGGCTCCAGACGAGGGTCACTGCCTGCATGTCCTGCCTTGAACTCATGATCTGGTCAATGTGCTGATGATAAGAGACAACACAATTCAACATGCTGGGTCAAGTGTATTCATATCTACAAGAGCATGAGCATCTGTTGCTCGTGCCAAGGTGAGTTACTCCACTTTGGCCTGACACGGCCATAAAACCATAGAATCCAGACCGCAGTGATTGAACAGAACAGTCTGAAGCAACCTGCAAACCAGGATAGTCTACGTAGATATCTTGTGGCCACTTTATTATTAGATACACTCACAACCGTCCCAAACGTGCCTGCTACAAATTGGCGCTTTATGATGACGCACATTTTCAGTTTTATTGACAGGGTGATTTACTTATCTTTATTATTAAGGTTGAACTGGAAAGCTTTTCTGATGTTAACATCCCCAATCTATGTAAAGATGGTGACAAATATTAGCAACCACTACAGTATTGGTGCGTTATTGGAGAGTTTACGTTCGAGTATATAATTAACTTTGGGTAGTATAATTAAGCAGTTGTTCGTTGATGATAACAGCACTGCAAACATCCAGTGGAAAATATGCAAAAAGGTCTAACATTGTAAGAACTTGTAAAATACGCATAAGACAAGGAAAGGATAACTCCAAATTACTTCTCGAACCCGGGTCTCTGGGGTGTAAAATGAATAATAATAGACAAGAATCATTGAATTGGGTGCAGTTTGGAGCAAGAATGGCATCTGGACCAATGTGAACAGCTTGCCGCAACAAACAAAATGAAATATTGGCTGAATGGTCTGACCAAATTAGTCTACTGAAGTGCTTATTCATCTCTGATTGTGCCACGTGTCCCCTGACAACATTATGGATAGATCATTTTTGCTTCAACCAGAAAACACTGCTATTATCACTACCAGACTCACTGGACAAACAGTAATTTTACAGAGCACAGAGCTGTTGAACACCGCCTCAGTCAGTTACCAGTTACTGTGTGACTTAGTGGGTGGAGTGCAAAACAATATCTGTCAGATAATGGCGGCGGCAGTAAGCACTCAACAGCCCCTGTATTCTGCAACTGAATCCTATCCATAGACATTGCTAAGCACTGACTTACTTTTGTCCTAATTTATCATCACACCCAAATACGGGAAAATAAAGTCCGTGTCCAAAATTGTAGAGATATCCTTTTAAATATAAACCAATACTGCAAAGCTCGCCCGTTGAGATCCACTGAAGTTTGGTCATGGATTTGGCTCAACTCTTGTATATTTAGCACAACTCGACATGTCATAGCAGACATCCTCAAGGTGTTCAGTTGTGCCACTATCACTTAATGAGATATGCTTGTTGGATAACATTTGCAGTGTTTTGTTTAAAACGTATGTAGTTGGTTCTATGTGGCCTGGAAATTCTGGAACCGCCAAAAGCCTTAGCATAAACTTGATGCAGTCCAGCAACTATCCACTACGTAGAGCTATCACTGGCAATGTGTCGACAAACAAACATACAAAACAGCTGTTCTGCTGGATGTCATGAGACTGTACGGGTGTAAAAGACAGGCTAGAGAGTGTATGAACACGTCATAGCAATGAAACAGTAGTGTTACTTCTACTGTAGGTGTTTTCTGTGCACACACTACAACGTTTTTCATGAGATGGATTTGGACAATACCACTGGGCCTGTCACTGACTACAGTTATACACTGTCAATACAGGTGTAATTAGATTATGGTAAACTGGGATAAAAAGCTTTTACTTCACTAAGTTTCTTATCATGCTTGTGTTCGTGTCTCACCGGGCGTGTTGAAAGCAGATTACGCAGCAAACCAAGGGTCTTCATCAGCACATTGGTGTCGGGGTCCGACAGCAGACGGAACAACTGCTCTGTACCCAAACACCGAACAATCTCCACCTTCACCTTCTGATCAGCCTGGAACGCCATGTTCTTAACACACAGAAGTTTTGTATTGAAATCTGATTATCTGAGCTATCATAAAAACACAACTTTATATGCACTACTTTAACCATGATGCAGTGGATAGTGAGCATTAGATCATAGGTGATTTATTATATCTTAACTTTCACAGTCTTTGAAACAAAGTCACAAGTGATTCAATTCAATTTGGTGGTCAAATACTGCTTTCAAGTGTAAAAGGAGGCTGTCATGATGAGACTTAAAAGTCCTCTTCTTACCATCAGGGCCCAGATCCCATTGACCCTCAGTGCAGGACTGTCACTCTGGGTCAGACTGCATAGTAATTCGATCACCCCTGACTCCAGGATGGGCTGCAGACAAACAAACTGGTGTCAATATTAAACCTGCCATAACTGATTTCTTTTGGCCACTTGAGGGCAGTGGAAACACATTTTGAACACAACACTGACATATCCATCATCTTTTGACTTGATATGGTGAACTTGTCAGCAAACAGTTGTTTATTTACAAACCCATCAGTTACAGAGCATTTGGCTCCATTCATTAGATTTGTGTCACTGTCTGTTTTTGGTCTTTATCACGTCCTGAGGGAAATATCTGGCTGTTTAACTGCTAAATGTTCCACTGTGATCACCAGCTGCTCTCTAACTGTGTCTGTCTGCTGTTTGCTTCTGAGCAGGTAGTGGGCAGTGGCTTTTTACAGCATTTTTCTGAAAACAGTTGCCTGCTGTGGCCAAAAATAGAGCTATAAGAGTAGTGAGAGTAAATCAGAACAGTAAAGTTGTGGTCCGGACAGATAAACAATGAGCTGAAACTCAGTATAAAGCTCTGTAAAGTCGAAGGGAGCTGCAGAATGAAGTGATTCATGACTTCCAAGTGACTGCTTCCACTTTGTCACACTGTTGTCATTTGATAAATTGTTATTATCAAAGCACTGATTACTGCCACTTTAAAGAAATACACTCAAAATCTCATATGTCCAAGTGTGAGAAAATGTGAGGGTGTACCTCTTTGCTGGGTGAGAATTCCAGCAGTAAATTGCATAGTGTAGAGGAGGCCATGACCAGGACTTCATCTGGGGCGTTCTGCAACAGCTACACACAACAGAAACACACCAAGTTATTCAATATTCGTTATTTATTTTTACATTCACACACATGACCACACACAACCTGATGGTTGACAACTGTTACTTGACAAGAAATGTGACAAGTATCCTAGTAAAATTTCTTCCCCTACAAGGATGTGCAGTGATGTTCTTTGCTGCAAGCACTCAGTAAAACGTCATCACTGAACTTCCTTCAAACTCCACTGACCTTCATGAGAGGTTTCCACACTGCATGGTCGTGGAAGCTGGTCCTCAGCTGCTGCACCGATCGTGAAAGACTGTGAAGACACCTGGACAAAGAAAAAAAAAGAGGAGAGCAGAGTTTAATCCAAATCCTGGTCTATTAAGACCTCTCATTACAAACTGTAAACAAATACATCCAGTTTTATGATGCATTTCAGACAGTAAAAGTTAAATGTAAATTCAAAGCTCATCAAATTTTGTAGAACGTAACTTAATTTTCACATATAGAGGGACTAAAGGGAAATGACAAGTCATATCAGCGTCAGTGTGTCATCATCAGGGTGGGAAGATGAGGAGGGCAGGTCACAGAGACTCGCTTCACACTGTACCTGACAGCTGCCAAGCGGACTTTAATGCTGGATTCGGATAGGCCACTGACTATCCTGTCCATCATGTTCTCTGTCTCAGTGATCTGAGGAAAAAAAGATACGAGGAGGGGGGATGGGTAAGAGAAGAAGCATGTATGCAGTGCAATATGCTTTACTGTCCGCTTAGGGAAATGTTTCTTGAACTAGTGTCGCAGCATTTAACAAATGCCATTGTACATTTTACAGAGTACATAGGCATGTGACAAGTCAACCACATACTATTATTCATACGCTCAAGTGCTGTTAGGAAAAACTCTGGAGCTTTAAAATTATATATGCAGACAAAAACACAACAAAGGTAAGCTCACCTTTTTGCGGATGTCCTCATCGTTAGAGCCTAGTGAGGCGTAAAGTTTGAAAGCAGCTTGTCTCAGCTCATGTGCATGTTTCAGGTCATGGTCCAGCTGCAAATGACAGAGTGGACAGAAAGTGAAGTGGTGCATAAGATCAACAAGGGCCAGAACTTTTTGAACTTTAAGAAAAACGGTTGATAAAAAAATTATCAAAGTTGATAAAAAAGAGTCACAAAAGAGGGTTGAGTTTTCAGTCGCTAATACATTTTTATACATTAAATGCATTCATCATTATACTCACTGGCATCACTTATTAGTTGCTAGGAAATATAAGCAGCAATTCTGCAAACACAGCTAAAAACTACACCAAGCAGTAGAGCCAAATCCAGTTAAAGCTAGATGGTGAGATAGCTGGCCTTGGCTAAAGCTGAATTTACTCACTGTTTCCCCTTATCTGCTTCCTGTAATTGAAATATATGAATGTTAACGAACTACTATCTTGGGTATTTAGTTTGTTATACAACATAAATATAGGTAGTAGCTAAATATAGTCATGGAGAATAAGAAAGCTACTGTAGTCTTGCTAAGAGGTAACTAGCCTAGCATGGCAGAGCAGCAGTGCTGTAGCTGCTATCTCAGCTTTTGACACATTTTGGTGAGACCAAAACCTTTAATTCTAATTAAATTCATTACATTGATTTCAAGGTTTATTATTAATCAATGGTAGATGGAAAGCTACATGTACACACTTTACCTGGTCAAACTAACTGAACATAAAAAACCCTTTTCTAAACTTTCTCAGCTTTTCTGTAGTTACTGCTGTCTGCCTGTGTCGTGCAGTACTGAGGATTACTGGGTCATAGCTGATTATAGTAGCAGACTAACTAGACTGGCCAAAGTGCTGTCTGGAAGTCTAAACTAAGTGATATTTAGTTTTAGGGATTTAAATGTTGGTTGGTTGGGCCACCACTTTGATCCAGACTGAAATTTTGTACAGAAATTCACGGTCCCCTGTGGATGAATCCTACTGACTAATCCTCTTACTTTTTCCATGGCGTAATGCTGAGGTTGACATAGGTGATTTAAGAGAAATGTCTCAACAAATGTTGGATGGATTAACATGATATCTGCTACAGAAACTCAGGACTACCTCAGGATGAACTGTAATCACTTGCCTATCACCATCAAGTCATCATTTTAATTTGTCCGATACTCGCACTCCTGACACCGTGACATTCCCATCAGCTTCAGCTGTAGTTTGTGTTTATTGCTAATTAGCAAATGTTAGCCTGTTAACACACCAAACTAAGATGGTAAACATTGAACATATTAAACATCGGCATGTTAGCATTGTCACTGTGAGCATGTTAACATGCTGATATTAGTGTTTAGCTCAAAGTGCAGCTTCGTAATGCTGCTGGCATGGCTTGTTAGTCTAACACAGCCCTAACACTTACTTTTAACTTCCGGTAAACACCTGCCCCCCTTTACCTCTGTAAAATAACGACATGCAAAAAGGGCCCATCCAGGCCCACAGACTCACCCTCTTGATGTCAGTGATGGCAGACACAGAACTGGGGTATTTAAAGTAGTCAGCCAGCATGGCCACCAGGTGGTCGGTGGTGCTGGCGATCCTCTGCAGCTCCACGTCGGGCTCCATCAGGTAGGCCAGCGTCTCAGCACCCTCTACCCTTTCCTCAAGCAAATGCTCTTTACTGCACATCCGCACCAGGCACGGCAGTGTCTGGATGAAAAACAGAAAGTATGTTAAGTGCCACTGATATAATATCACAATAATAATAATGATGATGATAAACAGAAGGGCAGAGGTCTCAGGAAAGCCTGACCTTTAGGACTATGCAGCTGTCGTCTGTCCTGATGGCACCCGCTCGACACATGTACGTTAAACTAGGACAGAGGGAGAAGAGGTCGCATTTGTAGAAAACGTATATGGGAAATAAATATATTATTAAAGAATAATAGTTAATATAGGCTTAGGTCACTCACCATTTGGCTGCTGTTAGCTGCATTTCAATGGGTTGATCCCTTTGCATCATTCTGACAAATACCTGAGAGAGCAGCTCCCCATCCACCAGCACTGGCAACAAAAAAATGTAGATAAATAGATTGAAAAATGAAGCTTATATAAAGAGAGAGGAGAAGAGATTTCCTCACCATTCACCAGTGTCATGGAGACCTGAGTGTTCTCATAGGCCAGGACTGAGAAACACTTTAACGCCTGCATCCGGACCTGGAGAGGTAATGAGTTTGGAAGAAGAGAATGATAAAAGAGGTAACTTTGTATGTCCAATGGGGTAAATACAATGTATACACTCATGGAGGGAAAGCCATATACCTTATAAGAGGGTGAAATAAGCAGAGGGGCAATGTTCTGGATGGCGCCATGGTTGAAAAGAACCGTTTGGTGCTCTGGGGTCTGCAGACAATAAACATCCAATCAATAATGACTCCTGGTCTGGCTACAAGTGTGCTGGACTCCACTGTGTTTGTGTGTGACCAAATACCAACAAATACCTTACAACAGTGGGAGAAGATCTGTGTGATGTACTCCTGGGTTCTCTGTGAGCGACTCAGTAGAGACATTAGATGGGGAATCACAGTGGGGTCCTTAAAAAAAAACCCACACACATTAATCAATATTTGTGATATCATCGCTGAACCAAATGTTTGTGTGTAGTAGCCCATCTGAGATGTAAACGTGTTTCCTCTTTTATCTCACTGCTTTTGTTTCACAGCCTGCATGTTTAATGAATGGCTGAGTCTTAGCAAACTAGTGGCCAAAAATTAACTGATGCAGCTTTAAATTTGTATTGTTACACTGTACACTCCATAGTTTAATCTAAACATTTCAGTTTGTCCAGGCATTGTGTTTTGTGCACAAGAGGTTACATGTATGTTGAACTACAGTGTGTGTACAGCAGGCAGAACATGTGCATGACAACCTACAGTATAGAGCAGCTGCACAGGGGTGACTGGACTGATGAAAACAGTTCTGAGGCATCGAAGACAAGCTTCAATGAAGATCAGGTCTGGACACAGGAGACCTGTGAGCACAAAACAGAACTGCTGTTGAGATCTGTGTCTTCAAGCACGTCACTAAGACAGTCGTCCTCTGCGGTAAGTTTATTTGCATGTGTGAGAATGTGCCTGTGCCCCAACCTTGAAGAAGGGCAGGGATGATGTGACAGTCCACCAGGGACTTGATGTTGTTCTCAGTGCCCATGGCGAGGCTGCCCAGCACCACAGCACACTCAGTCCGAAGCTCCAGACTAGATGAGCTCTGCTGGAGCAGGTATAGTAACCTGGAGCCAATGGACAAAAACACACACACACACAAAAGCAAGGTCACTGTAAAGGTGCTGATAACCTGTTAAGTGCTGAGAAGTTCTTGGTAGTAAGTTATATTCTTGTAGCACTGACAGTATTTTTTTATTCTGTCGCTAAATAAAAGTTTGTGTTGTTGTGACAATAACATTTTCATGGATGGATGGATAAAAAATTGTTTCTATCCATCCATATTTCTAGTATGTATTATGTGTGCCTTTAGAATACAGACATATTTTACATACAACAAAGATACATTTGTACAGAATACAAACAATAGTGCTTAATGAGCTATAAAAGGGGACAAAATTCTACTAAAACGTCCCTTTTCCTTCTAAGTGTACCAACATCCAGACGGGTATGGAGTAAAAATGGGTTAAAACGGTGACCAGGCTCATATGCCAGACTGCAATACAAGTGAGCTCTGTTATTGAGATTTGAGAGGCTTGGGGTTGGGAGGTCAACAATTTTGGAAGCAGTGATATGAAGAGGGACAACTTGTTCTTGTTGGAGACAGAGCATGGTGAGAAAACATGGGGAGCAATATGCCTTGTTGACTTTACATAAGCATCTTGTGTATCAGCAATACCATGTCCATCTCAAGTGCACTTGAATAACAGGTTTAAAGGTCAGAAAGTGAGGAGTATCTGTCCTGATGGGTTTTATGACTGGGTTTTCTAAAAAGTTTTCCCTTCAGTTAGCATCAATTCTTCAAGCAATGTTTAAAGAGGTACTCTCAGGCACTCTTCCTATGACTTTGAGACAGGCCTCTATCTATCTGCTGGAAAAGAGGGATAAAGAGTCACTGTTTCATTCATCATCTTGCTGTATCTCTTTCAGAGTATGATTACAGATATTGTTTCGCCCAATCAAACTGGAATTATTCAAGGCTGGCACTCTTACTTAAATCTATGAAAACTATTCAGTGTTGTTCACTCGGCCCAGCTGAAGTGCCCAGAGGCAGTGATTTCACTTCATGCTGAGAAGGCCTTTGATCGGTTCTCCCTCCAAACATTTGTCTTTAAAGACGAATGCATTCACTGGGTTAAATTGCTTTATTCGTCACCCATTGCAACTGTAATCTCCAGTAACACTCAATCTGATTACTTCCTCAATGGAAGGGGGACAAGACAGGGGTGCCCACTTTCCCCTCTCACGCACTATCTACTGAGCCCCTAGCAATAACAGTGCAACTCTGGAAGGACTTTTAAGGTTTAAAGTTAAGACTAAAGTTTCTCCTTATGCAGATGAGCTGCTTTTGTATGTCTCTAAATTTACAGAGGAACAAACTTTACCTTCAAATTCTGAATAAACACTCTTCCTTGTAGCTTTTCCTGTTTAAAATGGTCTGAGATGGTTTTAAATACTAAAGGGCAATGAGGTCACTCACTCTTTCAACACAAAAAATGTCACTGCTCTTCTTAATAAGCATAAACATGATATGAATCATTGGGCCTCTTCTTTTCTATCATCAATAATAGAATCTCAATTTTTTTTTTTTTCTTTCAAATGTAACAGTTCAACAATCACTCAATAAGAATATGGGCCCAGTTGTGTCAAATCACATGTTCATTCCCTTCTGTACAAACCCTACATTTACTTTATGGTTTAATAAAGGGATTAAAGCAATCCACAGTCATACAAAACATTTGCATCTTTCAAACAGTTATCCAAAATCTATGGTTTACCTAAGAACCATTTCTTTTGTTATCTACAGATCAGGAGCTTCATGCAAAAAATTTCATTAATTTCTAAAAAAGCCCATAAAATCACACGTTGACTATATCATTGTATTGAACTCGTAAATGACTGTAAATTACTGACATCCCAGATTAGGAGCTCATTAATGACATCAATACACACTCCATTGAAAATGTAAAATATATAAAATATCTGCTGAATAGTGCAAAAAAGTGTGTTGCTTCTTCCCGTCTTGTGGGATAAAAACTTTGAAAATAAATAAGGTAAAATATATTTACAAAAAGAAAAACAGAAAACGAGAGTGTGGAATAGAAAGAGAGACAAAGTGGTAAGAGGTAGAAAGTTGTGCAGAGACATACCTCGGTACAGCTCCAAGGACAATCAGATTAGCCTTCTGCTTGTTGTTACCTATGACGGCATTCTTCATGTCACTGTGAAGTCATACATGGGGACACAGATGAGAGGTAATGTATTTGAAGCAACGGTGACAAATGTACTTTGCTAGCATAACAAACATTTAAGAATTGATATTATAATGCTTTAGGCCCACTACATACAGCATAATTCTTTCAAAATCACAGTGCAGCAGTGTACCAATATGTCAGTACACTACATACTGACACATACATGTAGGTACAACATGGCTCCAGAAGGCAACCAGTTGGAGCCCTGTACAAGGGGAGAAGATGTGAAGTTAGGGAATAAAGGAGTAACAATCTGGGAATTTCAAAAGATTAACTACAGGGTACTTATTCTAATATCAAAGGGTACAGTATGTCCTACTGAGCAACAATCTGACGTTTGTGTTCCCTGATGTCACATCTTGTTCTAATGTACCTAAGTGTACATTCACACAGCACTTTATTAGGAACAGAATACTAATACTGGCTAGTTATTTCCTTTGATCTCAGAGCATCCTCAGTTCTTCATTGAATGGATTCCACAAGATGTGGATCTGGTCCATGTTCACATGATTGCAACACAGCATTTCTGCAGGTTTGTCAGCTTCACATATTCATGCAGCCAATCTTTTGTTCTACCACATCCCAAAGGTGTTCAACTGGATTCAGATCTGGTGACTGGGGAGACTTGAGACAACTTTTGCTTTGTGACATGGAGTGTTATCATGCTGGAAGTGACCATTAGAAGATGTTAACTGTGGCCATTAAGGGATGAACATGGTCAGCAACAATATTCAGATAGGCTGTGGCTTTCAAACCATGATTGATTGGTATTAAGTGGCCCAAATTGTGCCCAGAAACATTCCCCACACCATTACACCACCACCAGTAGTGGACTGTTGACACAAGACAGATTACGCCCATGGATTCATGCCATTGATGCCAAATTCTGACCCTTCCATCTGTGTGCCTCAGCAGAAATCCATATTTGTCTGACCAGGCCACGTTTTTTCCAGTCTTCAACTGTCTAGTTTTAGTGAACCTGTACCTGCTGCAGCCTCAGATTTCTGTTCTTGGCTGACAGGAGTGTAACCCAATGTGGTCCTCTGCTGTTGTAGCCCATCAGCCTAAAGGTTAAATGGACTGTACTGATATAGCGCTTTTCTAGTCTTTTTGACCACTCAAAGCGCACACACACATTCATACAGCACTTGTCTATACAACAGTAATAGGGGT
>BRZM01000306.1:1485-117157 GCA_033238685.1 Lates japonicus | reverse complement strand
AGTTTTGCATACTTGAATCAGAGCGCGTGCATGCGCGCGCGCACACACATTAAAATATTTACTCTGATCCTCTGTAATTTGACTCATCACTCCAGACATCATTTTACCTATCAGGAAATTACAGGATATGGTCTGTAATAGACACAAGACATTCAGCCGAGCAAAGACAAAAGAGAAAGACAAAAGCCTCTAGTGGTGGTGGTGGTGGTTAAAAAATCTTAAACCAGTCAAATATGACCACACAGACATGAAACATATTGATATCATTCAGTGTGACTCATGCTTTCAGAGGATATTATTATCTCTGTTGTCCATTGTTAATTAACCCCCATGAATCTGCTTAGAAATCAGAACTAGCCTGAGAATTCTCACATTTTTAAGTTGTCTTCAGTATCAAAGTAATCCAGTAACAGCTGTCTGTACATTCATGGATAGACTGCAACCAGGAATCACTAATAGCTAATTCAGTGAACATCTCATGAGGACACTTTACCAAACACTAAGCAAATATAGGCTGGAAACAGGGTCCCCAAGAGAATACCAGTACCTATCTGTAGCTGACAACAGCGCACGTGATTAGCTTTTATGGGGTCTTCCCCTCCTAATGGCTTTAATGTTTTTCTGTCATGATATAGGCCTATATGTTGATATTAGCATGTTTCCATTTATGAGCTCAGCAAAAACATTTTAACTTGTTTAAATGTTCACAGAAAAGTCTAATTTCACAATGAGCTGGGGTTTGTTTTGTTTTTTAAAAAAAGAAAAAAGGGGATAAACAGCTCTTCATGTGGAAAAACTCCTCTTTAAAACACAAGGATGTCACCCTGGAGGGGATTTGAATTTTTATTTGGTTGAAATAATTACTGGAACTGGGGTGAAGAATTACCCACATTGGCTCTGGACTGCATTAAAATCCCTGACCAGTCCAGATAATGTTACCATCACCCACCTCCCCTAGAGAAATGAATCCACTCTGAATGGGTCACAAGAATCTACAGCAACACTTGAAGCTAATGTAAACGCTAACATCAGGATGGTTACATGCTCACAATGACAACACTAATGTTTAGCAGGGAGAATGCTTTAGTTTTCACCCTTTTAGTCTGATGTTATCGGCTTGATGCATATCCAGTTTTAACATTAACATAAACATTTTGAAACCTGTATTGTTTACATCCATATTCATTAGCTTGCAGCCGTCTTTGTCAATGCCTTTGCTGGTGTATTGCTGTATATCATATTGCCACCTGTTGATCAGTGGAGTGTGCACACGACAGGGCCCTACTCATAAAAGATCCTCTCCACAGAGCTAGAGAGGTCAAATACTCACAGGGTATCTTTATATCAATGGTGATTCCTGATAAGGCCTCCTCTGTGGCCTGTGTGGGTGTGTACCCACTGTGCTTGATTGATGTCTCACTGTCTCTCTGCTGTTAGCTTTGTTGCACCTGCTAGGATGGGACAAAAGACACCTTTGAAAGGGTGTAATTATACACACGTCATGTATAAGTGTGAGGGGTTTTTTTAAAAACAAAAAAAGAAAGAAAAGCAGTATTAATTTAAAAAGTAACACCTGCACACTGACTCAAAGCCACAAAACAAAAAAAGACAATGTTTCAATCTGAGTTGATTCTTTGTCTAGTCACACTATCTCTCAGATATACAGTAAATATCCAAAGGGGGAGCTTTTACATCTTTTCTCTACCGCCAAAAGGACTGAATTAAGTATGAAATGAAACTTTTTTTTATTGTTACTGTATTTTTTCTTGATGTGTTGTTGATATTTTTGATGTTTTGCCTTTGTGCCTCTACTGTTTAAGATGTACAGTCTTGAATTGTTAATTGTGTTGAGATCTTTATCACCCTGGGTGGTTTTGATGGCTAACCACAGCTGTTATCATAGACTCTGTCAGCCATTTTTAAACATTTTGACCCAACAAAGATCTGACCTAGATCAAAATGGTGTCTTTTTGAATAGATTTTGTGGCTTGGAGTCAGTGTGCAGGTGTCACTTTATCACAAAAGACAACTCCATCATTATTACTGGCATGAAAGGACCTTTAATATTGCTAGTTATTACAGCACAATTACTGGTGAAATGATCACGCAGTAATTACCAATTATGTTACTTGACCAGAATAAAGCCCTGTTATAGCCTTCTTTCAGTAATAACTCTGCGCTCTAATGAAATAACTTTCATTTCTTATCCTCATACCTCACTTATAGTTATGCATGAAGCGGTTGAGCAGAAGACAGCACATGTTGTTTCAGCTTCTATTGTTTACCACCATGTTCCAGTCAAACAGGGACAAATCCAGCCCCAATATGGCTAATGTTTTTATTGAGGTAATCCTCCTGCTTGTTAAAATGCATTGTTTACATACATGATCCCCAGTTGGGAATTAGTTGCAGAAAGCTGTGTGCAGTGTACCAAGTGCAGCTCACAGTGTCACGAGTCAGAGATTACAGGTGAGTAACAGAAAACCAAAACAGCTCGTTTTAGCCTGATTTCATGCATTCATGTAGCAGCCAGCAGGGGTTCACTTGTTTTGTTTAATAACCTTATTTAAAGGATAAGTCAGGCATTTTTTCTTATTGCCAGCAAATCCCATTAAAAGACCAAAACAACAGTGAATTAGTTCAATTAGTTCAACAAGTACTGTGTCTCCAGTTTAATATACCCTCTTCCCCTGTGCCAGAGAGCTCCATTGTAAACATCATGAGCCACACTGTTGCAGTGGGTGACATGTCCCCTCATTACAATGAACATGGACACAGCAGTTTATTTTGAGTCAGTCCCACGTAGACTGTCCTCACTAGTCCCCACGCACTAGTGCATCAAATATGTATTAATACACAGCAGAGAAATAGTCGTGTTTGTCTGATGTTTGTCAAAAACCTCAGTATCCAGCTGTTTTAGAAAATTACTGAGCCTTTTTCTAAAAATGTAAACTATATTTTTGAACTGCTTTTTAAGAATTACATTACACACACTCACACATTGTTGGTTTTGTTTTGTTTTTTTCATGAGATTTTACAGTAAAAGAAAACTGTAGAATAATAACAGCCTTATCCTTTACGAAAAGTTCCAGAAAGACAGAGATTTCTCAGTCTATAGATATTGCATGTGAATCTGAGTTTGTAAAGTTTGAAGCGTAGCTTAATGTCCAGTGGTTTGTTTAATCTCACATTGTGGCATCACTACTGGGTGTGGTTGCAGACTTAGCTAGATTACTTAGGTGAGCACATACCTCCAAAAAGGCCACATTTATGAAAATGCCCTTTCTTGCAATGTAAAGGAAAGAGAAAAAAATCCTGGATCTGCTTTTTTACCTGGCTCTGCACTTTAATCTGCAATTTAAATTTGAATGTCCTTTCACCAAGTTTGCTACTATCAGTTCAGTTCTTTTTGTATAATCCTGCAGACAAATAAACAAACAGACGCGGGTGTAAACATAACCTCCTTGGCAGAGGTAACAAAGTACACCTCAGACCACACACAACCACACCCATTAATGATACTGGGTGTGATTAGAGCTGAAACAGGCTGGAAGGTTTCAACCAGAGAGGACAGTGAAACACTACTGTTCAGCCCACCGTGAAGGTACAGTTCTCAGTCACAGTCACTTTGTACAGTATCATATCTTCAGTTTATAGAACACAACTGCAGTAAAACACTAACACTGACTTAATTCAAATTGACAGACTTCTTGTAGCAATATCATAACAAAGACAGGTGGCTTAAATGATGCATGCTCAGCGGTGGTAACAAATGTTATCAGAGCTCAAAAGCTTTGGCAAGGCAGCAGAGGAATCTCATATAGTGAAGGTTTATATGTTCTCTGCGGTACCCTATTTCTCAGTTGAGGCACGGACTTGTGAAGCTCTGAAGTGAATTCTCCACACTGCACCCACTCTCACGAGGATCTAGTGAATCCTGAGGTATAGATAGCACAGCTTTCCATCCAGACTGAAGGACCACTATGAATACAGTCTCATTATATCTGCAGGCACACTGTGCTCCTGAATGTAATGAACCGACAGTCTCATATGGAAAGGTTCTGGGAACATGGTGCCCTCTCAAATGGTCAAGGCAAACGATGTCCACATTAATGATATTAGCAATGTTATTACTGACACATACATCTCCATGGTCTCTAGAAGCTACAGATTTACATAGCCATTCATCAATTAATGTATGTTGTGTTTAATGCCCAAGTGGTCTGATGTTAGGACATATTTATGTCTTCCAGCTGTGGTTCAGACGTAGGATATGGTTCTTATATTACCATGGGCCTCATGATTGTAATCTCACATGCACTTTAAGTTACTCCTTAACCTACGTAAGTACTACATTGTCTTTGTTCCTTTGTCAGTCTTTCTGGTAGCATGAGCAGATTGTATTTGACCCAGTGGTGATAATAAAGTGCCCTCATCAAGAACTAGCCGAATTTGGCGTCAGCGGCATGACTCCATTGACCCGACCTGCTTTGTGTCAACAGTTGAGGCTTGTTGCTGACCATATTCATCCCTTTATGGCCACAGTTTACCATCTTCTAGTGGTTACTTCTTGCATGACAATGCTCCATGTCACAAAACTGGTTTCACAACATGAACCTCAGTGGCTTATTTTGCTGTGGAAACCTTAATTAATGACCATCATTAGTGCGACTGTTGTTCCCCAAGCTTCTCACACACTGAATTCGCTGATATGTCTGTGAAGACTCTCAGTCATCCAGGTCATGGTATTTCTAAGTGCCATATAAAGAGAACTGGACTTGCTTGAGGTTCATAAACGTCTGTGATTGAGTTAGTTAAAGACCTTATGGGCAAATAGTTGTTCCTGGGGTTCACCAGGGGGACAAAGATCTCACCCTGATGTTATTTTGTTTTTGTTATGTAGTAGTACATCATGTACATTTGGGTGGAAACTATGCATTGACTGTCTGCTGTATGTTTACATTTGTGTTCTCTCCAGGCACACAGTTCTGGTGTCTCTTGGACATTGTACCCATTAAGAATGAAAAGGGTGAGGTGGTTCTGTTCCTCGTGTCCCATAAAGACATTACTGACAAGAAGAAAGACCAGGATCCCGAGCAAGGACTTGACACAGGTGAGTTCACATAATAACACCTGTTCACAATTCTGGTCATGGATGTTAAAGATGACTCAACCTTCTCCTCAAACACATAAAACACTGGGTGAATCCAAATGTCTGGACTTCAACACACTTGCAGACTTCCAGATTTAACAGGCGTGTTCCCAGGAAGTCTGTGAGTGATGAGGGCTGAGGGCTGTCCAAAATCCACAGCTCATCAACTCTGTCACCTCTGCTGTATAGTTTGAATATTATTTTATCTCCCTTCACTACTGGAGAGGGCGACAGCGTGCACAACATTTTGCGTTTCAGCTGTGAAGTGCCACGGAAGCTATTGTAAATTTAAGCAAACAACAATTAAGCATCAATAATTTAAATTGCTTTTTTCATCCTGCATCTTTTCCCTTGTGTAAATCTCAGCCTGATTAAATAAGTGTGTCTGCCAATTTGAATATTACGTCGATATTAATGACTGCCTCTAATAAAATGCACACGGTGAACCATAAACAGTCTGTCAGAGATGACACACAGCTTGCCATCTGATGTAAAATGTGATAACACAGATAGTTGAAGGGGGATGTCACAATTGAAATTATGAGTTCATTAGAGGCGGTCAGGAATTAATTGCTGGCAGAAAATATGCAAACTCCACTGACATATTATTTGTACACAATTACTGACACACAGATTTTTGGAGTGAAAAATAGATTTTAGAAATGGCTTGATCATAAAATATTCTCATATCTGAGATAACTGAAAAAAGAGAAGACAGTTGTTTCAGCAAGTGCAAGATTTGGTCATGTTCAAGGAATTACAGTGGGAGCAGTGAGAGAAGTCAGAGGGAAAGGGTCCAACAATTTTATTTTACCAGATTTGAAAACAGTCATGTTTCTCTTCTCAGGACTTTATTGTCATATAACAAACTACACTAGTGTTCTCTCTTGTTGTGTGTTAGATTTGAAACACATATGCTGTTAAATTAGCTAAAAACATACAACCTGATATTACGTAAAGTGCAGGTGACGATAATCTATATTGTTTAACAGAAACAGATTCTAATATATCATTAGAATCACAGATGTGAGGTTCGCTGTTGAAAGCTCTCGGGGTGGGGTCAACAAAATATCAGATTTTAACACTGCTGTTCAGGGAATGCTTTTCTTTTCCCGTTTCAAACCTACAGTTAGCATTATTGAGTTTTTTTTTTTTTTTTTAAAGCATGAGCATGATTGTTCCCTAACCTTAATCATGTGTTTATTAAACCACAGTGTTGTTGCATTCAAAATAAATAAATAAACAGATTTATTCAGCAGTGCTTTGTAATGGTTTTGGTCACATGAATGAAGAAGATGGGATCCAGCATGTTTGGTGTGGACCTGGCCAGGACCACAACAGGGACAGCACAGTGCCAACCATGAAACACAGAGGAGGGAGTGAGCTGATATGGGGCTGCATAAGTGTAAAAGGTGTAGGGGAGATGAAATATATAGATGGCACTATGAATGGCAGTTTGTAAACCCAGATACTAGATGAAAAGATGACTCCCAGTCTCAAGAGGCTTGTCAGGAGAGGAATTTTTCAACACACTGCAGAAATCACACAAGAGAGAAACAGTGAAAACTATGACCTGGTCAAATGTGTCCCCTGACTTGAATCCAACAGAAAACCTTTGGAGTATTTTAAAGCAGAGGGTAGAGCAACAACACCCCTCCAGCTAAGAGCAGCTGAAAACAATCGTCTGTGAAGAATGGCAAAACATCCTCCACAGATTTGTGTTAGAGTGGTATCATCCATGCTCAGGATGAAAATCTGTCATCAAAAGTAAAGGCAGATATACAAAGAGTTGAAAAATAAAAGAATGGAATCTCATTAATGAAGGTTGAGCTGACTTTTGTTGCCGTTGATTCTTAAATATCAAACTTTCATTGTTGTTTAATTAGTCAAACATTTCTGTTCTTCAAATTAATTGGCTTCATTCTTCTTGGGCTTTGGCTAAAAACAAATGGACAGGGTTTGTAATTAATGAACATTTTAGTGATATGAACCAGGGGTGCACTCAGGTTTGTTGCATACTGTAAATTGCCAAGATACTGCATCTGTAGCCAAGCCAGATCAGTCCCACTCAAACATTAATTATGTTTTGCTCCTCCTGCAGCATACATTATTGATTGACCCTCAATCACTTTCTGCCCAGAGTGCGTTTGAGGTGTGTCGAGCTGTTTGTTTTTCGCACTCATGTGAAAACAGAATGATTTCCATGTGTTCGAGGTGTGTGTTGAAGGGACTGTCTTGAATCACTGCACAGTGTATCAGAAACTTTGTATTCACTGTTTTGTAATACTGCCAACATTGAATACACAGGTATTACCAATATTCAAATCTTGCTTTTAATCATCCAAATTGTGTTGCTAGCTCAAGCTGAGCTCACTAAAGAGAATTTGAGAGTTTAATATCTACCCTGTAGAGAGCAAAGAAGAGAAGCAGAGTAATCAAGTCCCTTAAGATGAAGTGAAGTCTTTAAAATGTAAGTTTTTTTAGATTGGCTGTGAGAGCTGTCTGCAGTGCTTCCTGGTGGGAAAGAGCACCTGCTTGAAATCACTTAACCAATTTTCTCCCACTTGCCCAGACTCTCTCATTTGGCTGAATATCTTATTGCCTTGCTGCTGAAATGATTGAGGCCAGCTTTCATACACTCTGGCTGCATTTTACACACCACATGACTTATTACATTTTAAATTCAAGCCAAATTTAGAGTGCTGTGCACACCACAGGGGATAGAAGACAAAGAAATGGATGGAAAGGAAAGACGAGAGGGACAAAGGAGGATTTAAGTGGTTTCTGTTTTCTGATTCATTACTGCGTCATGACTGTAACTGTTAACATTCTGATTTCAGTTGTGTTAAACACTTTTTGGAGGTGAAAGATATAGAAAGTGTCAAACAGAAATTAAAGAATCACAGAGTTGACACAAACAATCCAGTTTACATGCTGACTGGCTGAACAGCTCACTTTTGGCACTTAACTCAGCATGATGTGACTTTTCAAAACAGTTAGTGAGAGAGAAACAGGCTGGGAACACATTCAGAATGGGGAAAAATCAAAGAAAGAGGGACTCTTAACTGTTTAATATTCAAAGATCTGTACAGAAAAAAACTCCTTTCAAAAACAGACACACACTGGTTTGCACGACAACATGCTCACACACACTGTGTTAATTGAATTTGTTAATAATTTAAAATGTATAGCTAGCCCACTTTCCCACTAGCACACTCTGGCTCCCCCAGAGAACATGCTGTATATTCTGAAAAACAGCATTATCAGTAGTCACAGCACGGTAAGAGGAATCTGCCCTAAGGCATGTAAAGACCATCTCCTTCTTTACATTGGATTCCCCTGTCTGCCAGCAGCCAGTTCCAATGTTGAGCAGTCAAAGGTGAAAATGCAATGCACCCCTCAATACACAGAAATTTGGTTGAACACTTTTTATGCTTGCTGTGAAAATGACCCTGAGACCTCAGCTTCCTGTGTCTCCAGGAGTCATACTGATGTCTGATCACTAGTTAGATGAGAAGATCAATACCATGCTCATGCCTTCACAGTAAACATGAAGCTGCAGCCAGTGGGCGGTTAGCTTAGCTTAGCATAAAGACTGGAAACAGGAGGAAACAGACCAGCACCTCTAATGCTCACAGATTAACAGGTTATTGGTCATTTGTTTAATCTGCACAAAAAAAGTATAAGAGCAACAGTTCACCATTTTACAGGGGGTTATGTGCAGGACTTTTCATATTGATTACTGAAAGGAACATTTAAGGTATCAAAGAAAAGCCTGCCGTCATAAGGTTGACTTCCATCCAAATGTATTTCAAATCTTAACCAAATTTCAAGAAGAAAATGCTAATTAATGAACATTTCCATCCACTACTGTAAAGTGAATATTAGGAGCTGGTTTGTCAAGATAAACAGCTGATGGTGATAACTCTCTGGTCAGTGCCATTAAATCATTCCAGGAGAAGAGGGTGCAACAAGATGACGTAATTTAAAGAGCAACCTCACATCATGGAGATATGACATTTCTGTTTGTTTTATGTGTTCATGTGAGGAAGATTACTGTCTCCTCATCACTCCACACAGATCTGATGTTTTCGTCTCTTCAGTAGATGTTTATGTCATAATGTATTTCCTAAGTATTTCCTAACTTTTGTGCACTGTTTTCCAAATGTTTTATGATTTTGATGGAGATGGTGTGGGGAGAAGAGCACAGACCTCTGGTAGTGCACTTGTTTGAACAGATGGAAAGTAAGATAAATAGCTGTGTAAAGAAGAAACAAAAGTGAGCTTGAAAGCTTGAAGAGAGGAGCTTACTTTTTCCCCAGCTGACCAATCACTGCATGAAGTGGGTGTGATTGTCAAATTGTTGGTTTTCAGAAAGTTACCAAAATTGTTGGATGCAGACCCTCTAATTTCAACATCAGAAAGTTGTGGAGGGAGGGAGGGTTTCAGACATAGTTTGATTAAGTGTGACTTTGTAGTTAGACTGTGCTGGTTCCTGGGGGAATGAGCATGCTGAGGTCTGGCTTCCCCTGCACCTGTAGACCTGGTGCCAGACCCCACCCCCCACCACCCTGCCGCCAACACATGTAGACTGAAGCAGTTACTTAACTATCAGCACTGAAGCACAGCAAGTTGTTCCTAAGATATTCATAAACCCGGGGTTTAAATGTAGGTTTCTCATGGTCCATATGCTCTGCCATATTTTATTAACAAGCAAAGGACGCCAACCTTTAGCTAACTGACCCCAGCCCACTAGTGCTCTCTTCTAGGAGATGAATAAGACAGTTAAATGAGGCCAGCTGGTGCCATATGCAATCACTAGTTTGTTATTAGTCTGTACAACACTCAAGACAAGAGCTGCTTCCAGTCTAGAAGATAAAGACATTAATATATCTGTCATTCTTACTCTTTTCTGTTACAGTCTACATCAGGAGCCCCTTAGACTTAGTCACCTCCAGATAAAAAGCTTCCATAGTCATGAAAGAGGAGAAGAGGGAGAGACTGAATAGTTTTGTCTGGTGACAAATTATACAGCACAGTTACACAGTAACATCAGCATGAATCTTTGAAGCTGGGTTTGTGTACTCACAAGTAACGCACATTTTCTTGCTCCAAATAGTAATTTGGCTCTAAAGCGATGCCATTTAAAGTTTTTGTTGTTTTTTACAACTGGTCAAACTACAACATTATTTTGTTAGAGGATAGGTTCACAATTTTTCAGGTTCATCTTCAGCATTTTCCTGTCTCTCTCTCTTTGACCATCCAAATAAAATAAAACTTTTTAACATGCTTTCAATGTAAGTGTTAATAAAAATAAAACTTGTGTTCAAAGATCCTCATTTTGTGCAGAAATGTCAGTTGTATCCAAAAACTTTAGTTTGTAGATTTTTGTAGAAGTGAAAAGGACTAAATACTCCTGCAGCAAATCAAATGATCCTTTCTTCAAACATTAATGCACTGTTACGTTTTTATTTCATAAACTTCAAATAATGTTCAAAAAGCTTTGGTAACATTTAGTATGAACTCCCGTCTCTGTTTCTCCAGATATCCACTTGATTTGTCTAATTCAAACTGTGGAAACCTCACAGTAGCTTCAGATGAACTTTTGAATACATTTTTTGCTGAGGACTGTGGGTTTTGTCTCCTGTCACTTTTAAAACATGTTAGGAAGGGATCTCTTGTTCAAAGTTCACATGGCATCTGACTGTTGTTTTAAGACACATTTGAAAAGCGGTGAACCTGGCCTCTAATGTCATGTATTTTCTATTGAAACAGGTGTAAACACATGTAAACCAATGGGTTCTTCATTATGCAGGAAAAGCCACTTTGATTTTAGAAAAACAGAGGATCCTGATTCTGCTGACTTAACTTTATTCTTAGTTGAGCAGGATGAGTCATCCCTGAAGGCCCTCTGTTTTCCATGTTTAACCAACAAATTCAACCTTATATTCCCATCGGCCTCCACTGACCCTGAATCTAGCCTCTGCCTCTTTCATCTTTTAAAGCGGCAAGAATACCCTGTTTGAATATACAAGCAGACAAACTTTATCCTCACCTCTAACAACCCCACGGGCATTACCAGGATGGATACCTCCCCCCTACCTCAGTCAGAACAGATGCTGGGGGGTGATAAACCTGAGAATACCCCGTATACACAGAGAAAGACAGATCATTCTTTGAACAGTTTTGAATCCGTCCCTAAATATGGTGAACAAATTCAATTTGTGGGAAATGAAAATGATTTGGTTATAGGCATGACATGATATTATGGACAGAGGGAGGGACGATCATAATAGGAAATGTAAAGTGGAAATGGAGAGAAAGAAAGATTTTCTGTCTGGATGATGGCTGAACAGAAAACATTTCTCTGCCTGCTGTACTTCTGAAGCTGCTGAGAGCAATCGATTCAGTTTGTGTCTCTAGCTTTTACCTTATCTGATCTTGTCCTTTCTTATTTAATATATGATAAAAAAAGGAAGACATGAATGAGATGTTGTGGGAGTTATAGTATTAGATTCTACCTTAAGAAGGTGCTTAGACAATAAAGAGCCATAAAGGCAGACAGCAGGTCAATATTATAACAAATATTTACACAAAAACCTGAGCAGCATGTGTACATCAGAGTACACTGAGAACATATAGTGTAACATTCAGGGAATACAAGTCTAAAACATGCTAACAAAGAGAGACAGTTTGATCCATCTGATACAATGGGCTGCTTCACTGAGACCATTTGATTTTCATGAGGTAAGACATGTTACAGGTCATGTTTTCACTGGCCTTGACCTTTAAAAGATATATCTGTCAAAGCACTATCCCCAGGTTAAGAGAAGCCTGTGTATCAGTCAATATACTGGGGCAAAGAAAGACCTTGGTTTAAATTCTAACCCTGTGTTGTGGATTTGATTGTGGCTCAGCATGTTTCCATCTCCTCCACAGATGAGGAGACAGGTCTGGAGGTGCATCAGGTAACTCGCCCTCCAGGCTTCAACGCCAACCGGCGCCGCAGCAGAGCTGTGCTCTATCACCTGTCAGGACATCTGCAGAAGCAAGACAAGAGCAAGCTCAAGATCAACAATGTGAGTTTCTGTACATTTGTCTAGACTGGTTCATCTATATGACAGAGTTTAATCTACTTCCTTGGAAGACTGTGGTCAGTAACCACACAGCTTTGTTATATTTCATCTCATATTTTTAGAGTAATAAGTTGTCTGGTTGCCAGAGGATGTACTGCATGCCAGACTAGCCCCGGTTACATTACATACATCTCATGTAATCATTATTTTTACTTTTGAGACTTCTGCACTGATGATTGCATTCAAGTCACAGAGGTAGGGATATGTTTTTCTGAAGGATAAATATAGTACTACTCAAACTTTAAAAACCCCCACAGGTTGTGCAACAACAAACCAGATTCTTCAAAGACTCTTTCATCCAGATGGAATTATAACTTATTCCTGCTCTGCAATAAAAAAGAAGTTTGCTTAATTGTTTCCCAAGTTCCCAAGTCCAACACACCACAGAGACTTCAAGGGTCATAATCAGGGGATGATGGCAGTAGCAGCCCAGCATGGTATTTATGTGGTCACTGCAGTACAGTGGACAGCACACCCTGACAGATGGTATGAAGGTCATCAGGAGTGTGCTCACTTCTGTTTGACTTTGGGGTAAAAGAGCTCTGCAGTTTTTTTAGCTGATGTCGGTGGTTAAAAACAAACATGCAGACTTTCAAGTATGATCCCCATTTATTGAGGGATTATGTACATTTATGATTTTTAATTGGAAAAACAGGGACATTTACCAGTCTTTTCGAATATTAAGAATGGGTGAAAAACACAAAATGTCACACAAATATTGTATATTTTAACCTTTTAGCCTGAACCTTTCCAAATGAGCAGCTCATTTCTGTCTCCTTTGTATTTTAGTCTTCACTTCCTATTAAATGTAAGCTTCTTCTGAGGTGATTAGACCTGCTTAAGGTACGCAGTGTCCTCAAGCAGGAAGCACAGTGACTTTATGATTAATGAGGACATAAAATCTGACTGAAAACAGCAATCTGTTCCCGTCATAAAATACTGATATCTCTCAGTGAAAGTTTTGTATTTTTTATTGGTTACACCTGAAGCTAACGCAGTCTAACACAACAGTCCTGCAATAAATCCTCCTTCATAAAGGTTATAATGCTCTGTTTGTGTCTAAACTGCTTTAGAGAGGTGTTGATTCAACTTTATCATCATTTTGGAGGATCATTTTAGTGGTGTGGTGAACTGTAAGTAATGTCATTGATATACATTGGGTGGACAAAACAATAGTCTAATGTAGCCTCTCAAATGACCATACAGTCGAATCAACACCTCTCTAAAACAGTCTCAACAAAAACTGAACATCATAACCATCATGACGGGAGGATTTATTTCATGACTCTTGTATTAGACTGCATTAGTTTTAGCTTGGTGTACCTAATAAACTGCCAACTGGGTGTATGCGCAATCAATTGGTTAATTATCCATTTGAAACTACTTTTCCCTGCTGTTTTCAAAAATGTCTCCAGAAGTATCTTCAGGCAGATGGCCGCCCACCCTAAGTCCGGTTCTGCTCGAGGTTTCTGCCTCTTAAAAGGAAGATTTTCCTTGCCACTGTCGCCTAGTGCTGCTCATGGTGGGAACTGTTGGGTCTCTCTCTGTAAATACCTGTTTTAAAGAGTATGGTCTAGACCTGCTCTATATGAAAAGTGCCTTGAGATGACTTTTGTTGTGATTCGGCGCTATATAAATAAAATTGAATTGAAAGTTGTAAAACATGTATCTGCTTTTTCCACCTCTTCATTAAAACTCTGAAATATAAAACACTTAAAATGAGCGAGACAGTTTTTATGGATGCACTGTTACATCAAATGGAAAACTCTAAATGGACTGTGAATTATTTTATACACACTGTAATTTCTCCTGATATATGGACAGTACAGTACTGGTGCTTGGCATTGTTGGAGACCTTGCAGTCTAGATTAGACCTTATATTACACTTCTGTGGCTTTTCATAGTAGTTTGTGTTGATGGACCTGTGTGAAGGTGTGTGTGTGTGCAGAGAGAGAGAGAGAGAGATGTAAAAAGTAGAGACATGAGTGGTATACATCAGATATATCTCTCCCTGTCATCCAATCCAGAACATGTTCGGGGAGAAGCCTCCAATCCCGGAGTACAAAGTAGCAGCCATTCAGAAATCTCGCTTCATCCTCCTCCACTATGGGACCTTCAAGGCCGGCTGGGACTGGTTGATTCTACTGGCAACTTTCTACGTGGCCGTCACCGTGCCCTATAATGTGTGTTTCACGGTGGTGGGAGGGCGGGACGAAGGCAGCAGCAGCGCCCCTCGCAGCCCGCCCAGTGTCAGCGACATCCTTGTAGAGATCCTGTTTATTTTAGGTGAGAGAACGCACTGTGTTTATTAATGAGGTTCACTCCACAAGCTCCTCTTTCTACTGACATTTCTGCTACAACATGATTTAAATCTAGAGCCAAATTCCTTTCATGACAAACACTCACCTGAGGCACACAGTCACGTCTATGTTAACACTTAACTTCAGTAATTAATAAGACTTTGTGACTATTTGTTCATCGCTCACTGCCCCTGATGGAAAGTCAATAAAACAGCCTTTATCTGAGCGGCTCATCAGTCATAATAAAAGTTTTGTTGAAGTTTTTAATGATGCACACACAGCAATGAAAGGATATGAGCCTTCACAATTGACCATTATGTCTTATTGCTAACTAATTTCCCAGAAAACAGCAGGCCTCTTTGTCCCCAGTCTTGTCCATCTAACTGTAGGAAACTTGTATGGGAGCTCTTAAGTGGACAATTTGCCTTAATGGAAAAGAGTGAACACAAGCCCTCCATTCATCTGCAATAAAATTATATGAGCCACCCGCAGTTTAACTGCTGACTCCTTTCAGTCAATATCACATTTGTTAGAACTAATAGGCTAGCCTGTTTATCAATACGTTCAATCTTATATCCTGTATATCCTGCTTTCAGACAGACTTTGGTTTCCCACCTGAAACCAGTTTGAGATAGGTACTTTATAACAATGAACCTTTTTTTTTTTTTCTTTTCTTTTTTTACCACTGGGACATTATTGGCTTAGACACGTCTTTTCTGTTGTTTTTAAATCATTTCTTGAAGTGACTCCCGTGTGATCTGTTGAGAATCTGTTGCTCTGTATGTTATTCATTGCTGTGTGATTATCATGTAGGAGTAATGTGTCTGTGACACCTGTACTGTCATGTTGGTTAATTCCTGCTGTCAGCTCCTACTGTTGTTGTCGTTCTCTGCAGACATTGTGCTGAACTTTCGAACTACTTTTGTGAGCACGTCGGGTCAGGTCGTGTACGATGCCCGCTCCATCTGCGTTCACTACGTCACCACCTGGCTCTTTGTCGATCTCATTGCCGCCCTGCCCTTTGACCTGCTGTATGCTTTCAACGTCAGCGTGGTGAGTCTCCTCTGTGTGTGTTATTGTGTGTCTATCTGCACACAGTTGCGTGTTTCCATTATCAAAGACGAACAATGTGTGACAGATTGACCAAGTGTGTGACAAATCTGGATACTTAATTCACCTCTTTTTTTCTCCACGGAGGAAACACTTGCATGTGGACACACACTCTCCTGCATTCATTTTCCACACTAACACACCAGTGGCAATGAGCCAAATTTGGAGAAATGGAAAATGTATGTATAATGTCATAGGCTCTCATGTGATCAACATTTCATCCAGACTGTTGCTCATCAGGCAAACAAATGATGCAGAGCCAATCTAAAGTTAGTGAACAAACTGCAGGTCTCATTAATTTGTATTTCCATCTCAGAATCCTGAAAGATGTAGAACTGTGGGGTAAATTACTGCACATGCATGCAAAATGAGTATTAAGACTTAATTTTAAATTCTAGTTTGGGGTTGAAAAATGTCTGATAAAGATCCATCTTTTGAATAAAACTGTCATTTAGACTAACCATTTATTAATAACGCATGGTGAAATGTTGTGAAAGAATCCTTGGGTTTCAAAATGATAGCACTTTCACAGAATAATTTCCTTATATTTAAGAAATGTTGAAGGCTGCAGCTGTGTGTGTGAACAGATGTGGTATGTTATCTGTCTGTGCAGTACTTTGGGGTCCACCTGTTGAAGACGGTGCGGCTCCTTCGGTTACTGCGGCTGCTCCAGAAGCTGGAGCGCTACTCCCAGTACAGCGCTGTGGTCCTGACCCTGCTCATGTCCATGTTCGCCCTGCTGGCCCACTGGATGGCCTGTGTCTGGTATTTCATAGGTCGAAGGGAGATCGAAAGTCCCGGCTCCTGGGATATTGGTTAGTGTGCAGTTTTTTGTTTTTTTTTCCACCCAAACACAGTGTTGGAAGTACATCTACGGAAGTACTGTATTTAAGAATAATATGTTACCATTGGACAGAGCCAGGCTAGCTACTTTAATGACTTTCACTTGTTGCTGTTTTTTCAAGGCCAAATAAAATGCTCCCAGTAGGTATTTACAGTAAATGGTGCTCTCTTCTGATCTAAATTTAGTATCTGTGGGGTTGGAGTGGTGGAAAAATCCCCTCTGGAGCAGCTTTATGGTCCATTTTCTCTGGGTGAAGAGCTTTTAGTGCATGGTTTTGTATTTCGTTCAAGTTTTTAATTGTCACTGTGCATGTACTGTAAATATCCTGCCAGTACCAGACACCAGAATTTCATTTGGGCAAATTGAGCAAATCTACAGCATCTCAGTCAGAAAAGATAGGATACTGTATCACTCTTCTCAATTATAATGCAAGCTCTGTCCTCAGGAAATAATTTTAGGGCTCCCAAATGCAGATTAAATGAGATCTTAGCTTATTGCAGCCCTACTTTGTACTTTAGTATGATGAGATGACTACATTTTTACATAAAAAGCTTGCCTAGTTCAGCTTTAACCACTTGCACATTCACCGACCCGGTCTCACTTGAAAGACACGTATCTAACCTCAGCAGAATGATGGCTGTAATTTTGTATCCTCAACAAAACCACAGAAACTGTTATGCAGAGGGACGGCCCCCACGTGTCTCAATTTTCTGCAAGACAGATGCTTTTAATAAGATGCAGCTTTGTTGATATTCCACAAACATGTCTCAGTGGAGAATCTGAAATCCTGCGGGTGACATGAAACCCTGGCATACAATCTGATAAACTTGTAAACACACATAAACAGACAGGTGGCTTCAAAGGGAGGAAAGTTTAATCCTGTTGGCTGAACCAGGGCAAAGATCAGCATTGGTCCTTGTGTGTCTTTCACTGTATTCTACCTAAGCATCACACTAACACACACACAAACATGTTGTTAAACTGCAAATGAGCATGTTTTTTAAGCTATGGACCCAACTCTGGGACACATAATGAGATGTGTACTCCTGTTGCCTCTCAGCCTTTTCTATTTATTCTTCCTGCTTTTCTCTCACCTGCTGCCTCATTCTCCCTCCCTCCATCTCTCTCATTGATTTGTACCAACCTACCTATCATTATCCTTTCAGCAAACCACATAATGGCAGACAGTGACACTGCTGTCAATTCATGTCAGTGGTCCCTGAATTTAGTTTTCAGACAGGAGGGAATCCAAAGGACAACAAAGACCAGTCTGCAGTCTGACCTTTTTATGACACCAACTGTGATTCACAATAGAGATCTGATATCAGCATGAACATAGGCTGAACTGCTCTATGTCTCTGTCAGTCATTTGGCTGGTACTTGGGAGAGGTGCAGTTCTTGTCTGCAGGGCTATCAATAATTCAAGGGCAGTGGTGCCACGGCCCTCCCTACAGTCCCTCATGGAGCTGTAGTCACTGCACAAACCACAGTCTACTGAACCGAAAGGAAAAAGGGCATAAGGACGCTTTCAACACATGAGTTTAGGCTTACCATTTGTCAGAAAATCGAACTTTTAGCAATACTTTTATAGGGTTTTAGAGGCAAGCAAGCACCAAGTACCACCAAAGAGGGCAATAGCTCAAGATACCTGTCAGTCAAGCAAAAACAGGCCAAAACACACAGAACCCGTCTTTAATTTTTAATAGCTTCATTTTGAAAACCAACAGGGAGACACATTTCAAAAACATCTGGCACCCCTTAGCAGAGCTGTATCTGAGTACAGAGAGCCAAAGTGAAACTGAAACGTCTGAGTTTTGTTCCAGAAGTAAGTAAGTAAGTAATCATTTCCAACTTTTTAGCTGTTATCCCTGTAGAGGTCTAAAAACTTGTCTGAGTTAACTACAACCTCAACTTGTCCGTGGACTGTTGAAATGGTCTTCGTTAAATCAAGTGAGCCACACAGCATACTGTTGAGAAACACTGATACAGCTCCTATATCCATAGTGGGGTCTGAATACTTTTTGAATGAGCTCTGTGGCACAGAGGAATAAGCTATATCTGAGCTATATGCAATACTCAGTATTTCCTTTAAAGCACTTCTGACTGTCTTCAGTGGTCAGCTGTGATGCTTCGACACACTTGTTTGACAGAGGTAAACAACAGTGACAGTAGTAGCAGTAACCATGATCAGTGGAGCAAAGTTGGCTTTTTAATTATAAATGCAGTGTACTTTTCTCTGTCATGGCTGTCAGCAGACAAGCGCAGAGGAGGCTAGTAAGATCCTCTAATGCTGCTTGATAAGGCAGTCTTTATTTGTCTAAAAAGTGCTGGGAGAATGTGTGGCACTAATGTGTGGGACAGTGGCAAAAAGTCTTCGTGCCTGATCATACCAGAACATGGCACAGCAAAAGTGACTCCCTCATCCTTGCAAAATAAGTGGCCTTAGATGCTTGGTGACGTAGTGACTACTTGGAGGGATGGCTGCTTCCCATAATAACCTACAGTTAGCAACCAAGCAAACAAGATTTATTTAAGAGATGTAGTTGTCCCATTGACTCCTGGTGGAGTAGTTAATACTGTGCCAGAGAATGGTTACGTAAAAGTGATTGGTGCATCTCAGCTAATGTGATATACTATACTCTCCTCCATATTGGAATCTGTAGCGTTAAACTCTGCAAGAAACAGCTGCTAATAAGATGCTGACACTGCTTAATTTTTTAAAGATATGTTGGTACCAGTCACTAACTTCCCAGAGTACAAAGGGCCTTCTCTGTGTTGTCAGTACACACAGTAGCAGAATGCTCAATGAGGAAAAAAAAAGAAAAAGATACTCAAGGAAACAGCTATGACTTCTTCTCACCTTTTAGAGTGGCCCAGTCAGATCCCAGACCTGAACCTAATAGTGATGCTGTGGAATGACCTCAAGAGACCCATTCACACCAGATCCTAAGAATATGGCTGAGCTGAGGCAGTTCAAAGTCCAAAATTCCTCCCGAGCACTGTGCAGGTGTGATCTGTAGCTACTGGCAAAAGGAGGTTCAACTAGTTTCCTCCAAGGATTTACTTTTTCCACCAGCACTGTGAATGTTAGTAGATATGTTTCATAAAGAAATGAGTTCAAGTTGCAATGATTTGATTTGAGTCCCAATTCTCACTGTTGGAAACACTGGTGTGACTGCACCCTCAGACAGGGTGAACAGAAGTTCATGACCATGGACAGCTCAGTCAGCTCTGCTGCACAGAGGAGAAATCAGCACCTTGGACAGAGGCAGAAGAAAGCTGCTTTGGGACACTGTCTAGTTTCCACCAAAAAGAATAAAGATGTACTGGTAACACTTGAAAACAGGGTGAACGTGATGATGTCTGTTAGGGGTTAAGTGGACAGAATTACTGGATTTTCTTTTGAAAAAGGAAAATAAACACTAGAAAATGTATTAATCACAATTAAAATATACAATGCAATCATGGGATTATACATAACTTGCTAATGCAAAAAAAGTGGATTTAGTGATCACGACATGATTTATGACTATTTAATGCATGGATTAATGGAGGATGTACTGTACAGTGTCTCAAATTTCTGCTGCTCACCATTTAAGAAATGATCAAATGACCACAAGTTTATAGATTAGTTAAAGCTTAATGGGTTAACCATTGAGTGATGCAGCAAAATGTAGGTGTCTACATCTAACAACCATTTTGACAAAAACAGCTTCATTGTTCTGTGAGACCAGGTAATTTTCTGCTTTCAGAGAGGCTGATCAAATACATGCCTCTAATGTAACTGGACTCTAATTGTGTGGCATATTAATTAATGCATGAGGTAACTGAAACTGATGATCAGCATACATACTATCAATGTAACATGTACACCTTCTACAGGAGTAGGAGGGAAACTGGATGGGTTTGTTTTGTTCCAGAAGTAATCTTGAATACATTAATACAGAAACTGATGATCCTTGAAGCTTTAACTTATCACATAAACTCATAGTGACACAATTAGTTTTTAATAACGAGGAACAGGAATTCATGATGTACTGATGATGAACTGAAACCATAACAGAGAATGGACAGGTGCCGTATCTCAGTGTGTTTTCAGAGATGCAGGCTTTATTACAGTCTGCAGTCTCATCAGTAATCCCCTCCACGTTCCTTTATGCATTGACAAGACAAAAAAAAATGCAATATAGTATCTTAGTCAGGTCCACGTTTCCTGAGGTTGGCAGAGGTTAAGTTGTGCTAATGACAAAGTAATTAGGAAACTACTCAGGTGTTAAATCCTCTAATGTTGTTGGTTTAGCTGCTTGACTGAGACTCTGCTCACAGCTCAACTGTCACTTCTGCTTATTTATGCTGGCAGGCTGGTCTCACTCTTTGAGAACTCCACAAATACACACACACATACACACACGGTCAGAGCTGTTTGCCTGAACTGTGTGATGCTGGAGATCAATGAATGGGTGCATCCATATTGTATTATTCATATTCCCTCTCTTGCTCCTTCTTTTTCTGAATCTGCTGGCTGTGGCTCAGCTGGGCTTCACTATATTCTACTCGTCTACTCACAAAAACACTGTGTCTCAATAATTTATCCTCCTTTGTTCACTTCCTACTTTATACACTTTCTCCTTATTTTTTTCCTTCCTTGGGCTGCTCCCCTCCTTCCTTCCTCTAAAGCTGATCTGCTGTCTTGATATTTGTTAGATTAATTTGAATCCTCAGGTTTTTTTCAAGAACATTTTTCATTTGACTTGTTTATTTCTTGTCTAAGATTGTTAGAGGAATGTTCATGTTCCAGGAAGTTTAATATCTGGACTGGCAAAACTGGCAATACAAATGAGCAGAGTGAGTGCAGGACCTGTAGTTGGAATACACAGGACCTGTAAAATAGACCATTGCCAAAACAATGAATTAAAGGGAATCTTATCAAAAATGTTTATTTATGTTATTGGTTATGTAAAGAAAACATTGTAACATTGTCCAATATATCACTACCAGATTTTTTAAATTCTCAAATGTATCCCTACTGGACTCAAGAAATCTTGTATTGGTTGGGCTGTACTAAGAGAGTATACATGAGTTACATTCCATCAAAGGATGATGAAAGTCTGTCAGTGTAGTGTAGTGAAAAAAGGGATTTTCTAAATGAATTTCTCTCTCTTTCTCTCAGGTTGGCTCCATGAGCTGGCTAAGCGTCTTAGTACCCCTTACTTCCTGTCCAATCTGACAACGCTGGCCCCCTCCACAGTCAGCAGCCTCCCGGCCAACAGCAGCGGCAGCAGCCAGTGGAACGTGTCGGGGTCAGAGGTCGGAGGGCAGGGCTCCTGGAATTCCAGCCAATATTACAGAAACATGTCGGGGGGTGAGGCAGTGTCAGGGACGGGCAACGAGGGCGGGGGTTTCGGGGTGCTGGGTGGTGGCCCGTCGATGCGTAGCAGCTACGTGACGTCACTCTACTTTGCCCTGAGCAGTCTGACCAGCGTGGGGTTTGGAAATGTGTCGGCCAACACGGACTCAGAGAAGATCTTCTCCATCTGCACCATGCTCATAGGAGGTATGAAATGTGTGCTTGTTAGCTTTTATTAACGCTCAGCTCTCCTCTCTCCTTCATTCTTCCTCTTTATAGCATGTCAGTGTTTCCTCTCACGCTCTTCCTCTGCTCTCAGTCTTAAGTTTTCACTCAGCTCATTATCTGGTGCCAGTGAGACATCAACAGGCAGCTGAGCACATTTTGTTCTGTCTCGCTGGAAAAATTGCTCCTTTTTCATATTGACGACAAACAGTAGATGCACACACACACACACGCACACACACTTGTATGCAAAACCACCCGTTTACTGTTACATTAGTCCCACTTTATTGATTGAGAGGTGTCATTTTATCACATATGGATTTATTTATTTATTTGTCCTCAAACAATTTCAGTAAAAGTTGGCATCAAGTTTGGCCATGAGTCAATAAACACGTTATTAGTTTCTGGTGCAAACAAGATAAAAAAAATTTTTTTTAAAAAACAGCAAGCAGTACCTTCAACAAACAAACAAAATGTTCAAAGGGAATGAAACATGTGAATGAAAGTTTCCATGAAACTGCTGTCGCTGTCCAGTAAAAATCTAAAGATTAACTGAGGAAAACTGGAGAAAGATATTTCACTCTGCGTGTGAGCAGACCTGACAGGCTATTGATTCTCATATTTTCACAAATAATGGCAAAACATTAAATTGTCACTGGGGGGCTCTTATGGGTGGTATCAGAGGTCAGGGACAAACTGCCTGTGTGGTTGTTCATGTTGGAGGACTTGTTGTAATTTAATAGCCACAGTGCCCAGCTGTTTTAGGAAAATACATAGCCTCTTTTTTTCAAGTGATATTATGTATTTGTGACCAGATTTATATCTTCAGTAGGAACAAATGAGCTTGGGGCTGAGGGCAGCAGTCAGGGTAGAGAAGTCAGAAAGTGTTGAGAAATGAACTAACACACTGTTGGTTTTGGGCTTTCCGTGGGATTTGTTCACAATATGAAAAACGGAGAATAAAGCCAGTCTCATCCTCTAAAATTTAATTACATTTGTGTTTTGGAGTGGGTGTTTTTTGTGTGTTGTATTGGTGTTTAATAACCTTGCACCCACAGTGATTTGTGTATAGTCCTTTCTCAAAGGAGAGAGCTCAGTGAGAGAGGAAGAGAGGAGAGTAAAGACCACAGCTTCATTAATCTTTCTCAGTTTGTCCTCACTAGGAGGTTAGAGTTCTCTATTGGTGAGCTGCCCTTCAGCTGTAACTGAGAGATATTTAGACATTCTTACACAAGGGTTTTTTCCAAAATGTGAGGTGGGTCACTGTGCCTGAACGAGCAGTCATCCTAAAATAATGTCATTAGTCTGGGTGTCAGTGGACTGTGTAAGTGTCCTGTGGTCTGAATGCTGTTTCAGCAGCTTTTCTACTTGGGCAAGAATTAAATTTAGGGACAGAAAGTGCAACGCAGTGCACTCAGGAAAGTGCATCATAAAACAGATAGTTCCAGTCCTCACTGGGTCATTGCTGGTTTGCTGTGTTGACATTCAAAGTAAATCAGTAAGTTTATATAACTTAAATATTAATGCTTCGTCCACACTGAGAATCATTGCTCATGCTGGGATTGGAGCTGTTTGGGGTCTTAGAATGATAATTCTGTTGTTATTGTAGATGTTTTGTTCACCAGAAATAAAGGATTTATTTAACACTGGGATTATTTTTATTTCAGGAATGTGTTACTGACATTTTGTGAAAGCAGTAATCCACTTAAGGAAGTGCTTTACAGTGGTTTTAGAGCAGCTAAGTCATTTTAAGCCCTTTGCTTTTTAACTTCTTGGGGCTTATAAAGACGTCCCATAAAGCTTCCTGCTGTGCAGAAGCATTATGGGATTTTCCTGAGGGCCACTCTCAATAAAAACCAATCAAATCACTCAGTAACTGACTCTGAATCATACTAAAAACACACACAGTAGGGTAAAGAACCTTCTCTCCTGTCTTCCAGCACTGATGCATGCAGTGGTGTTTGGTAATGTGACGGCCATCATCCAGAGGATGTACTCTCGCCGCTCGCTCTACCACACCCGCACCAAGGACCTGAAGGACTTCATCAGGGTCCACCGACTGCCTAAGGCCTTGGAGCAGCGCATGCTGGAGTGTTTCCAGACTACCTGGTCTGTCAACAACGGGATAGATGTCAATGAGGTGAGGAGAGCGCAGATTTACCAGCATATTCACTTCAACACAGCACACATGCGGCACACAAAAATATATGAATGTGTGTATGTTCCACTGCTAACACTGATTTTATACAACTAATGTTCAAAACCATGCCATGCTCCATCACCAGTACAATGGAGGTGAACTGTTGGTCATGCTCAACACTTTGATAAATGACATTTGAAAAATTCAGCAGCAAGACACAATGTTCTTATTACTTAGGAGAATCCACAGACCTTTCTGTTTTTCAGTTCTGTAGTTCAGTAGTAACAAGTTTCTCAGTAAAAATTCTGTGTGTGGATCGTCCTGGGCAAGTAACCAGGGCTGAGTGGGAAAATATGATTCAGATTTTTGTTTCCTTCATGTTGGTGAACAGACTCTTTAGAACAGTGGTGAGTATTTATCTGCATGTTTTTTCTGATTACTTTCTGTTGTCCAAGCACCAGTTAAACTTTGTCAGAGGTTTTACACATAAAAGACAGTCTCCCCTGCACTGTTAACCTTGAGACCAGTGTTTTGGATTAACTGACCTGTTTTATTTTCCTTCCTGTCAAAAATCTTTCCATCTTCACTTTATATATCATTTAGCTTTCAGAATAAATCTCAGTAACCTGAGTCTTGACAGCCTTGCTAGTGTCAGAGCGCTTTTGTTTCTTTATTGCTTTTGTCAGAGCAGACAAGTTATTTTAGCAGCTGTCACTAACAGCATTCATTATGTCTTGTTCCAGCAATTAATGCAATGTAATACAGTAGTTAGTAAGGTTATTAGTTAGTTAAAGTGGAAGAAAACAAGACTATGACACTAGGACTGACTCTAAGATTCTAAAACTATATACATTTTAAAAGAAAAGACTTTTGTAAATACTGGGTACGCAAAAGTTAAGGTTTGGGCAATAAGGTGTCCCTCATTCTAACTGTGTAATTAAAGTCAGCCCTCATACCTACAGTGTAACATACAGTGTAACAGTGAAGTTTCGCTATGTTTGATCCTTGGATGATGATGGAAAACGTCCATATTTCTACCCTGTGCTGCCATGCAGCTCAATGACAGAGAGGTAGAAGACATAATAATAAATCTGTGTAATGTGGGTGTCACTGAGCCCCTCCTTTTATGTTTTACGTTCTCCTACACACAGCAATAACATTTGTTAATAAGTGAAACTATATTGTACTTTTTACATTACACAGTAAGTGTAAGGTATTTGGGCTGTGAAATAACATGTGCTCGTTTTCCTCTTTAATTACACAATAAGAAAAAGTTGTTAGCACCAGTAAGAACAAGGTCACAATGGTCAACTGATTCTCCTTTGTCTTTTTCCACTGTACCTACTTTTAAGTACCAGGAACCAGTATTTTATTAATAATTCATCACCTCCCAAATCAGGGTCTGTATTATGAAGTGCTAATTATGTAATGTGCTGTCAGGTAATTATAGATATTGGAGCTTTTGTGAAAGGCTGTGTGGAAACCTGCTGTTTAGTTGAAGCAGTCATTGCAAATCTTAGGAAAGATCACCTGTTGTGTGTGTGTGAACCTGCCTCTCGCCTCCCAGCTGCTGAAGGACTTCCCAGATGAGTTACGGGCTGACATCGCCATGCACCTGAACAAGGAGCTGCTGCAGCTGCCCCTGTTTGAGTCGGCCAGCAGGGGCTGCCTGCGCTCCCTCTCCCTCATCATCAAGACCTCCTTCTGTGCTCCAGGCGAGTTTCTCATCCGGCAGGGAGACGCACTGCAGGCCATCTACTTTGTCTGCTCGGGGTCCATGGAGGTCCTGAAAGACAACACAGTGCTGGCCATACTGGGTAAGTCAGAGGAACAGGAGGTTATGTACGGAAAAGTTCATGGGAGAGTCCCTGAAAGGGCAACTTTTTCTTTTGGCTAATACTGGCATGTTTACTGTGATGCTGATCAATGTGCACTGACCCTGTAAAGATTAAGAAATGAGTCTCGATATGAACACAAGCAGCTACTTGGTAAGATTTCATTTCATTCAAATGCTCAGTAGAGATATTATAATGGTTCCTTTTTTTATTTCCCTCTCTCTATTTATGCATCCATTTATAAGGGGTGGGTGGGTCCTTTAGGCCAAACAAAAATCTGAAATAACTGCAGCAACAAGCTTGTTTTGACTTCAATATTCAAGATATTTTCCCATTTGCTGTGCCCAAATTACCAAAAGGGATGAGATCATGTTTTCAGTTTATTTTCAAATTAACGAAGAAACAGGAGCAGAAATTGTTGATGAAATGGCTTTAGCTGAAAATATGAAGTGTGAGATTTTATTTGTTGACTCTCAAAATTGCAAAATAACACACTGGTTACCTCATTAGACTAAAATGCAACAGGGGAGGTTTATTATTTGAAGGAAATTATGCATAAATTTGTGACATAGAACTGGATGAAAACTACACAGTACCCCCTCTGCTCTGACAGACAATTACCTGTCAAACTGAGACTTAATGAGAGGATATGAAATGATCATGATCTGTGGGACACTGGGTTGCATAGTTAATGAAGGTGAGAGTCATTAATTTGAAGAAGGTTCTGATAAGAGCCCAGTGAATATGTGTCTGTTTGATATTAAATGCTGGTAATGAGGTATGGACTTTAAAGAGAAACAAGGAGAGAGAGGGAGAGAGAGAGAGAGAGAGAGAGAAAGATGATCTCTCAGTTCAGTGATTACAATTAAAATAATTTGACAGTGCTGGGTTTGGTTTCATCCACTCAGACCTGCAGAGCAGCTTGAACTGGATTTGAGTGGAAACAAGGTTGATGAGGGAGACGAAGAGAAAGACAAAGGAAGGATAGGACAGACAGACTGATCTATGTGTATCACTCAGACAACAAGGAAGGCAGGGCTGAAAGAGAGCTGATAAAGAGCTGCTGTTTGTGCTCTGCTGCTTTAAAGAGTTATCACCATGCTTGACACTGACACAGAGTCACGGCTTCCCACTGTGTTGATCCTGTGAGCTATATAATCCTTCAATCCAGTGTGAATAGAGATGTAGGAAGTCTTGCTATCAGACCTCACATATGGCAGAGTATAGACACTGATGTTTGTTGGCAGTTTGGACACTCTTGTGTTTCTTGTTTGTGCAACAGACAGTATGAATAATATAAGGACCAGATGAGGCTGTTAGGCTCAACAGGCTTTTAGCACATGTGTTCATCAGGCATCATTTACATTCTGCAGATCACTGGGATAGAAGATAAAAAATTGTACACAGGGCAGAAATAACTACAGATAAATGGTTTTAAAAATACTTCAAATCATATAAAGTGAAAATAAGAACATGAATAGAAACTATACTGTCTCAGTGAGGTAACATGTTTTGTTGCAGCAAAACACAGAGTACTGTATGTTAAGTAAAATGATACCATGCCCTGTAAAAGCTTGTGCCAGAATAGTATATTTTATGATATATTAATATTATATCATATTATATTTGCTAATGATACTTAGACATCTATGACTGTAACTCTGTTAAGACATCTGTCTGTGTAAACAGAAATATAGAATAGAGAATAATATAATAAAACAGTCAACATATTAGTGATATAGAGTACAGTACAGCAAAAATACAGTAGAATATAAAATATAGAACAGAGTAATACAGAATATAAAATATAATCTGAGTGTTATATTTGCAAATCTGGGATCCTTTACTTAGGTAACAGTACCAATACTACAGATTTGGATTACTTACAGGTAGGGTTGCAACGGGGCAGAAAGTTTCCAGTAAATTTTCAGACACTTTCCATGGCAAGTTAAGCTGGGGAATTTTGTAAACTATTTTAGGATTGATGCTGGATAAATGAATAGAAACAGAGCTGATGAACAGATGAACACTCTTTTTTTTTCTTATTAAACCTTAATACCATAATTCAAATTTCCAGTTTATTCCCATTAATTCCCATATATTCCCGTTAATTCCCATGAAAAGTTTCCAACTTTGAAAGTTCACAGATTCTTGCAACCTTGCTCACACAGGTAAAAGTCCTGCATTCAAAATCACACTTCAATGTATAATATTCTTCTTTTTTCTTTTTCTTGTTTTTTGGATTTTGTCGTGAATTTTTGGGGAATCAGTTATTTCGGTGAAACTATCCTCAGCCAAATTGCTAACAGCTCATAGACATGAACCCCTTGTCATGTTCCAGAAGTCTATGATTGAAGATAAAGTTACAGATACAGATTTGCCTCACAGAACGTGGTTTTTTCTTCTCATGTAGAAGTGAAAACCTCAAGCACTAAACAGTAAAATGTTCCTTATGCACTGATGCATCAGTAGTAACAATCTGATAATGTCATATATTATTATATGTCACTGACGATGCAAGATTTTTGTAAAACAAGTACTTCTATTTTTGATACTTTAATGCTGTGTTTATGGACGTCTACTATTTTGAATCCAGCACTTTTTCTTGTAAAGTAGTATTTTTAAACATGTTTTTGCTTTTGCTTAAATAGCCTAAAGAATCTGAATACTTCTTCCACCACTGCATCTTAACCAGCAATTTTCCCAACAACAGCACAAGTAGTTAATAGTAGTGAGTTGGTAGGAAAAAATGTTAACAGACAGAGACACCTCCAGTTGTTTAGGATTTCTATGTCACAGCGCAGCAGGGTGACTGAGAATGAATACCTTTCTACAAGGCAACTTATTATTATCAGTGTGAATCAGTGTGTGTTTAAGAGGTCTCTTCTCTTCCCAGAATTTGCCAGTGTCACATGAGGGAATAGTTGGAAAGCAAGGGGGACTTACCGGAAAGTGGTTGAAGGAGCTTTGGATCAGTGGAGAGATGGGGCCCAAAAGATGAAAAGATTTCTGTCTTTTCAGTAGATAGAGATGGCGATCTGTTTAGTTTTATTCAGCACAGTAAGTGGAGTACAAAGTCCCCAAAAATGTAAAAAATCTAAATACAAAAGGTGATAGAAATATAAACTACATAGGATTAAAAACATATTTTAAAAAAAGTCCAACCTTACACAGGTGTTACTGTTGTAGAACAGTGGGCCTCTCATAACTACACAAAGTCCCATCAGCTGACCAGAATAAATCAGCAGCTTTCATCAGCAAGTGTCAAAACATTTAAACAGAGCTCATTTACAACACATCCTGATACAGTTGGGCCTGGCTTTTAGTCAGCTGAGCAGAATCCACCATTACCACGCACAGCACAGACTGAATGTAGAAATATCGGTCACCACTTGAGTATTATGTGTAAATTTTCTGTAAATAAGTCACGAGAGTATGTTCAAATGCTTTTGTCTCTCTGCTTTATAAGTTCCTGTGTAAGCAAACATTACCCAAGAACAACTTATATTTAAGAGTTAACGCACCACATCCTAGAAAACCTGCAAACATTTTAGGTCGTAGGAGCATTTTACCAAAATAACTTGTCCTGGAAAGCAATGAGCTGTCTTAGAAAAGGTTTGAAGGTGCAGCAGAACTGATCAGTGCTGTTATATGGGCTGTCAGAGGTGTTAGAAGCTTTCAAAATATTTTTTCTTAGATGTCTTCGCTGGCAGTCGGCAGCTGTAATTAGTGCTCCATTCAGGGTGAAGTAGATGTTCTGCTGGCGGCGTGCAGTTATGTTTTGTAACCAGGCTTATATACAATATGAAATCTTACTTCAGTCATTACCAAAATAAGAGTCTGACAGTGCTTAACCAACCTTAAATGAGTAAAAACTTTAAAATATCAATAAGGTTTGATTAAAAATGTTAAACTTCAACATAATTGGGCTCCTTCTTCCTGTTTCTACCAACAAAGATGCTTTTTTCCACCTTGCAGTTTGATGCTTTGACCAGTTCTCAGAGTGTTTTCACTTTGTATTCATTATCAGTTCCTGCAGTAATCTCAGTAAAGAAAGTTAAATCAGTCATATCATAAAATCATTTTTTTGGTCAACAATTTCTGATGCAGCTGCTGTCAAAAGTCATGTCATTATAAACTATAGTGAGCTTATGTTACATTACAGGAGTAGTATTTTACATGTTGTGGCTCAGACTGCAGGCTCAGCTGAGACTGTGTTGTGATATAAAACTGAACTTTGCTGCAGTTCTGACCTTTCTGTCCACATTTGTTCAGCCATCTGTGGATCTTTATTCTTGAGTAACTCTACCTTTGTTCTTTTTTTCAATTACCGATTGACACATCCGATGGGGGGTTTGTTTTTACTTTTAGTGTGAGCGCCCACGTCATGCCCAGTCAATAGATCCATACAGTGTGAACGTAAAAGTGGTACACTTTAGCAGCGCAGAAAGGGCCTTTAACATGTAGTATGAGTTAGTGCAGTCAACAAGTTAATAAAACGATACAGTGAATGCCCAGTTTTACACTCCCTCCCACCATATATAGACTAGTTGCTAATCCAAATAAAATAAGCAAAGCCAATAAAATAAAGAAAAAGACAAAAAGACAAAAAATGGGCACAAAATGTAAATAAAATATCACATAAATACAACACACATGAGGGGTGCAAGTCCAGATTTTAGTTAGGATAGGTGGTAGAAGAGGCCTGTGTCCTAATGAGCACAGCTAGGGAGATTCTGTCTCTCTGTCTAGTTTTGAATTCCATCATAAGCATGTAACCGTGTGAGGAAAACATTAGTGAGCTGCATGGAGCCGAAAAACAGGGAGAGAGAGGGAGTATGAGGGCTATCCTTGGCTTTTTACTGTGTGCGCATGTTTGTGCGTTGGCATTTGTGAAATGGTGTGATCATATGTCCGCATTCACATCGGTCTCTGGGGATGTGAAGGCGGAGTTGTGTTCCAGTGAAGCCTAATATTAAACAGGACAGATTTGCAGACGGTGTGTGGGAGAAAACCAGTCATGCTCTGCCTGACCTTTACCACAGCCCTGAAAATATCACAGCTCTGTTATCGTACATGTCATTTCTATACTTACAATTCACATTTACTACTTCATGTTCGTGTTAAGGCACAAAGTTCGCCTGCCTTTTATTCTACTCCATATAAGGTGAAATGGCAACAGGCGGATAGGTGGAGGAGGATGAGCTGAGGGACAGCTGGACAGTTGATAATTCCACTTCAAAGGACATGAGAGGTTAAACATGTCACATTCATCATCTTTACCCATTCACATTACACTTTGAGTTGCTTCTGTGACTGCCTTCATAAATGTCTACTTTGTCATCTATAGTGTCACCTTTCAACCATTAGCAGCTAAAACCATCTATCAGTCTCAAAGTGAGCCCAAACTTTCCATACGTATCCTTGGTACATATGTACAGTATGTTTGGATTCACTCTAAGCCTGCCTGATACAGTGCTGGGTCAGACCATCCCTTTTATTTGGAGTTCTCCTCCTTGCTCAGCAGAGGATATCTGAAGCTTTGTTAGAGAGTGACTGCCAAAGGTTCCTGGTCACCTTCTGTTGAAGCCACTCTTGCTCTGCAGTTGGCTAGTTTGGCTGGGTGGTCAGTCTAGAGCTCTGGTGGTTCATTGAGGCCATTGTGCTCTGGGAGCATAAAAGCTTCAAATGGTTGTGATGTACAAGGAACTGAGAATCATAACATTTTTTAGAAAAGTTTTTCTTCAGTATCCAAAGTAATTCATTGATAGTTAATCGTCCATACTCTTAATGGTGGCATTTTGACAAAATGTAAATGCAGTTGAACTGTGTTGCCTTCATTACACAGAGCAGCATCATCTTGCCTAACTGATGAGCAAAATGTGTGTTTATGTATAAATGCAATACAGTTCCATACAACACCATGAACTATGTCTTCAATCACAACACCTCTAGAAACAGATTCACTAAAAATGTTGTGCAGGATATTGCAGTGTTTTATTAGACTGCATTAGTTTATCGGGTGTACCTGATAAACTGCCAGCTAGTCTTATATACATGATGCAGGTCAGGAGATATGTTTTGTGATGAACTGACTGTATTGATACCAAAAGATGTTCAGAACAGCAGCTAATTCTATTCCCATCGGGAATTTTGGTTGCCCTAGTAACATCGAAGCCCCAATTCATAATACGGCTTCAGAGATTCGGCTCTTTTGTGAGGCAGTTCTGTTTGCGAACCCACCCGTTAAAACAAAAAAAAAATGTGAATCAACAGCATTTATTGGTGAGTGTTCAAGAACAGTTGTACTCCTCAACACTGAAAAATTATTGAAGTGTGTGGTCAGACAGGTTGTTGCACCCTGTGACAACAGCTTAGAATAATTTATGCCTGGCGGACGCTAACATGTAGTATGAGTTAGTGCAATTAACAAGTTAATAAAACGATACAGTGAATGCCCAGTTTACACTCCTCCACCATATATAGACCAGTTGCTAATCCAAATAAAAATAAGCAAAGCCAATAAATAAGAAAAAGACAAAAAGACAAAAATGGGCACAAAATGTAAATAAAATATCACATAAATACAACAACACACATGAAAATTTGCAAGTCCAGATTTTAGTTAGGATATAGGTGGTGAAAGAGGCCTGTGTCCTAATGAGCACAACTAGAATTCTGTCTCTCTGTCTAGTTTGAATTCCATCATAAGCATGTAACGTGTGAGGGAAAGCATTAGTGAGCTGGGCAGAAAAACAAGGGAGAGAGAGTATGAGGCTATCCTTGGCTTTTTACTGTGTGCGCATGTTTGTGCGTTGGCATTTTAATGAAATGGTGTGATCATATGTGTCCGCATTCGCGGTCTCTGGGGATGTGAAAGGCGGGTTGTGTTCAGTGAAGCCTAATATTAAACAGGACGGATTTGCAGACGGTGTGTGGGAGGAAACCAGAGAGTCATATATGCCGCGGCCGCACACCACAGCCACAAATATCACAGCTACCAGTATCACATTACATGTCATTTCTATACCTTTACACAATTCACACTTCATTTACTACTTTCATGTTCATTAATTAAAAGGCACTGGGGGTCCTTTTTCTTTCCTTTATTCTACTTATGGATGGGTAACAGACGGATAGGTGGAGGGAGGATGAGCTGAGGGACTGACTGGACAGTTGGTAGATGCACTTCAAAGGACATGAGGTTGAAACATCCATTCATCCATCCACCCATTCACGATGCACTTCAGGTTGCTTCTGTGTACCTTCATAAATGTACTACTTTATCATCTATAGTGTCACACCTTTCATGCATTAGCCATTAAAACCATCTATCAGTCTCAAAGTGAGCCCAAACTTTCCATACATCCATACATTCGGTACATGTGTACAGTATGTTTGGATTCACTCTACCAGAAAGGCCTGCCTGATACAGTGCTGCTGAGATAAGTTTGTCCTTTTGTTGGGTTCTCTCATGTCAGCAGAGGATATCTGAAGCTTTGTTGGAAGTGACTGTGGGGTTCTGGTCACCTTCTCCTGACTAGGCACTCTTGTCTGGTTATTCAGTTTGGCTGGGTGGTCAAGTCTAGAGCTCTGAGTGGTTCATTGAGGCCATTGTGCTCCTGGGAGCACTAAAAGCTTCAGAAGTAGTTTGTATGATGCCTGAGAACCCAGAATCATAACATTTAAGTTTCTTCAGTATCAAGTAATTCATTGATAGTTAATCGTCATACACTCTTAATGGTGGCATTTGACAAAATGTAAATGCAGTTGAACTGTTTGTATTACACCGAGCATCTATCTTGCCTAACTGATAGTGAAACAAAGGCCTTGTGTTTGTGTATAATGCAATACAGTTCAACGCTTTTTCCTCAAACTATGTCTTCAAAATCGCACCTCTCGAAACAGATTCCGCAAAAAATATTTATTGCAGGATATTGCAGTGTTTTTTTATTAGACTGCATTAGTTTTATCTGGGTGTACCTGATAAAACTGTAACTGAGTGTATATGCATGGTAGGTCAGGAGATATGTTTGTGATGAACTGACTGTACCCCGACAATGAATGTTCAGAACAACAGCCTTCCTATTCCCATCAAATTTTGGTTGCCCTGGTAACATCAAGCTAATTCCTGTGTCGCTTCAGAGATTAAGCTCTTTTTGTGAGGCAGTTCTGTTTGCAGACACACACACACCCGATTAAAACAAAAATGTGAATCAACCAGCATTTATTAATTTGAGTGTTCAAGAGCAGTTACTCCTCCAACACTAAGAAAAATTATTGGAAATTGTGGTCAGACAAATTGTTGCACCTGTGACAACAGCTTAGAATAATTTCTTTAGTTAGCTGTCTTGCAGAGCTGAAATCTAATTTTCCTCTGGATGTGCTTCAAAGCCTTTACAACACTAATCCAGCAAATGGGGCGCGACTCAACCTGAGGTGTGCGTGTGTGTGAATGGGTAACAGACAAGTGATAGACAGAGATGAGGGAGAGGGGGGGAGGATTTCGTGTTTATGTGGCAAGGACAGATGTACCTGTCTCAAAAGTCAGTTTCCTGAAAGGTCAAGATGTATTGTATTAATGTACCTGTGTACCTGCATTTCTCTCTCTCTCTCTCTCTCTCTCTCTCTCTCTCTCTCTGTGTCTGTGTGTGTGTGTGTGTGTGTGTGTGTGTGTGTGTGTGTGTGTGTGTGTGTGTGTGTGTGTGTGTGTGTGTGTGAGATGAAGTGGATTTATCTTGAAATGCCAAGCCCCCGGCCCATATTTGATCTTGATCGTGACGCGCCCGTGCACACACACACACACACACACACACACACACACATACACACATACACACATACATACACACATACACACACACACATCAATAGATGAAATGCAGTGCTGTGCTGGTATTAATAATAAATAGATTTTACATTATTAAAGCAGCTTGATTATTAATGCTGGTGTGGATGGAGCAAAGCCCTGCAGAGCCCAGGAAGCTCTTCCTGTGGGTACAATGACCCTCATGGCCTTTGCCAAGAACCTAGATCTGTTATTAATTTCTTCCGGGAATTACACTGTGTCCATGTTGGTATTGAAAAGGTTCATCTCAAAGTAATGACCCAGTCTGGCTCAACTTCAAGCATCTCTTAGCAGCTTTGAGTAAATGAGATATTTTGTTTAATGTTTACACATTATGGAAACATGAACACACACACTCAATCAGCCATTCACACACACAAATTACCAATATAATTTAAAACTAGTGAAGTCCATGTTATGTAGCTGAACTTCCCTACTGAATAGTAACCAGGGAACAGCAATGTCAGGATTCAATGACTGAAACTGATCATTTCCACCCAGTACAAACTGGTTAACACCTGCCAGAGGTGCAACTCATGCAATCATAGCTGCAGAGTTTTTCTAACACCAGATAATGTAATGCTCTTTCTTTCTTACATCAAAAAAATTAAAAATGACTGCAGCATGTACACTGGATATATAAGAAAGAAAGATATTAGAGATGGATCCATAGATGTAACGTGTTTGCAGTGCCTGCAAATCAACACTGAGACTAATTTCCTGCAAATTTCATTAAAAACAGGACAGTGATGTAACACTTTCATCAACCTGCCATTTGATCTTAAATTATTACTTCAACCATCACACCAAATCAGTGTATGTGTGTATGGAGGGATGTATTACTTTAAATTGAATTAATGAATTGTGTAAGTAAAAAATCTTTTATTCAATAATTGTTAGCATGGCTGGGTAAGAAAAGCATTGGTGTCTGTTTGAGAAGTTGAGGTCTATTAGGATAATATAGCGGCTGTACCACAGTGTGAAGATCATCCCATATTGAAATTTTACATTTGAAAAGTTCAAGGACAGCTGACAAACAAAACAAGCGTCTTTTCATCAGTCTTGCCATCGTCTTTTTCACCTTTTCACAAGACTAGACAGATACACACTCGTAAATGTCACTTTCAAGTGTTCATCTCCTGCTCAGTTTAACATTTTGCTGTGATTACAAGAAAAAAGCTTTCCCTGATGCTGCTGTTGCTCTCTGCTCGAGTGCCACCCATCACCTCTGTGACAAATGATAATTCGAGTTGAACTGTAGTAGTGGGTTTTTTTTGGAGGGGGAAGGAACAGAAATGCAAGTGATGTGAAAAAGACGGAGACAGACAGAGCATGTGAAGAGCCAAATTAGGTAGAGGCACAGATGGGGGGGGGCGTAAAGAAATGAGGGTGCAGAGGACTGTAGTATAGTGTTGAGTGCAACAGCAGGATGTGGAGGTGGTTAGAGGTTCAGGGGAGGGGTAGAGGGCCGTGTCCAATAGCTGCTGTTGCTCACACGGCATGCTCCAAGCCTTTCCTCACCCTGCCTCTCCCCCTTCCTTCTCTCTGCCCATATGGGCTTCTCCCTCACTCAACCTATACCAGTCTGCAGCCACCCCCACTGTGTCCCTCTCAGTTCCTCCTCTTTCTTTCCTTGTTTCCTTCATCTTACCCTCCCTCTTTTCAGTCTTCCTCCACACTCCTTCACCCATTTAGGTCCTGCCTGCCTCCTCCATCTTGCCTCTGTTCCCTTTTCCTGCTCGTTTTCAGAGCCCCTCTTGTCTCTTTCTTTTCCTCTCTGCTCTGTTCTCAGCTGTGTGGCTGTGCAGCCCAGAAGCAGTCTTGTTTGACTTTTCCCTTTTCTCCAAATATGCAGGAGCTTTGTCTGTCAAAAATATCACAAATTAATGTTGCGTCTTATAGACTGTAGTACATTTCCCTTTTCTTCTAGAGACTGTATAATACTCTATATTACTGTATGGTTATACACTGTTGAATTGAACCTGAGCAGCACTGTTGTTATTTTGAATAACACCTTCAGCTTTGTTCTGGTTTATTTTTACTGTGAAAAGCCAACAGACACCTTGTCTGCATTGTGTCTACTGACAGGACTCTCCTCGTCAGGGCTTTAAAACTAATCCATTCAAATGTGATTACCTCAAAACAGTTAGTGGATGGTGGCCATAATTTGCTCTGAAAAATAATCATCTGCACTGATCCTGCTGAAGGAAAGCCAGAAGACTGGCTCTCACAGCAGGGCAGCACTATAAAAGAGCTGAAGAACTGGATGATCGTTGCGCAACAAGTCATTTCTATACTATTAAGAGAATATTCAGCAATTTAGTATTTTGCCTCCAAGCAGCAGAGGCTGAGATATCCAGACTTTACAGGCAGGATTATACTAGAAAAGAAGTGCTTTGTTCAAAGTTCTGTTCAATCACATCAGAAATCAAATGTGTTTATTGTTGCTGCAAATGGCCACAGTCAAAGCTGGAAGGAAAAGCTGAGAGTGTGTGGTGTTTTTTCTCCACTGAAAGTCAGTGGTAGTGAGTCTGCTAGTGATATATAGAGATGTTTCTGGTTAAACAAAAAGGATCTTACTCTTTAATAAAAAGCTCTGTCTCTGTAGAAATCCTATCCATAATGTTGTCATACACTTACAATCAATCTGAACCTGTCAATTGTAAAAACAAGAACTTTAGTGGAAGTACTTTGTCCTGTCTTGCTCAATACTGTACCGATTCCAAAGCTCTTGATAGAAGATAAAACCTAGGTTAGATATCTTTTAAGTAACAAATAAGCAAAAATTGATTAAGTTCAAAAATGACCCAAGTTACTCTAATTGAATCATGTCACACTTTTTTCAAATTTCATGAAGATCAACACCTATGTGAAGCGTCTAGATCCCAGATCAAGTAAATAATTATCTGATTGGTAAATGATAAATTATAGTTTGTCAACATAAAAAAGAGCTCAAAGTGAAAAAGATAAAAGCTTGTTGTTGTAGAAGTGCTATAGAAATGTTGATGTGATAATGGTGGAAACATATTTTAACCGATGATGCAGCAATGGGAAATGATTTTTATGAACTAACCGGGACTTAAAATTAATCCATGTACCTTGGTCTCAATTGATTGCTATTCTGAAAATACAATAGGAAAATGAAAAACTGTTCCTTTGTTAATTAGCAATGTTTGTAGCAACTTTTAAAAACTTGTCCTCAAAAATAGTAGTCCACTTAGTTTGGTCATCTTATTACAGCTTTTCATATGAGTTAAATATGAGAAATGTATTTTCCATCAATACAAAATGCAGATGGGGCACTTTTAAATTATATTTACAGCTTTGAGCAGTAAGCATCATACATTATACATAACATCATATACAAACCTCGCATATTGTAGGCAGACCTCTTGCACTGATTCTATGCGGGCTATCTGTTTTTTACTTATAGAATGAACACAGCCACATTATCACTGAGCTGACAGTGTTGTAGCTGTTGTTAACAATGCTGAAGGGTTAGGGTTAATATTAACCCTGGACAGAGAGTTCCTGATCAAGACAAAAGAACTTTTTTTCTCCTATAAATTCTATTTCTTGACAGAAAATGTTTTGATTTTTGTTTCAGAATAGGCAATGATTAAGGCTGAGGTACACGGATTAAAATGTGACCAATGTGAATTATGCAAATCGCTGGAAAAATTGAACGGGCCCTCGCGCCCGCGCCCGTCAGGGACCTGCAGCGGCAGGGTCGCCGAAGGTGACCTGCAACTGCGTGACCGCCGGACACAGAACGAATGAGTCAAAAGTCACTTCCTGCACCCATCTCGACATGTAATTTCGTCCACCTAGGACAAACTAAGCCCAATGACAGGAGGGTTTTGAAAATTTCCGGGGGGGCGCTATAAAGCCATTTTGCAGTGCCCATGCACGAGCATGTTTAGGCTCTCAAAAAGGTCATTTCAGTTAACAGGAATAATAATCCAAGCAATTCCAATAGGGCCTTAGCACACTTCATGCTCGCGCCCTAAAAATGGCGGAACATGCCCACATACCTGCTGTGTTTTCCAGTCGGGCTCAACCGTACATCGACAAGAAGATCGCCGTTTTGGATGGATAGTTCCAAGGTATGTCAAGATTATTCCTTGTGATATGTCTAATATATGATGCAGATCTATTTTGACTGTGGTCGAGTGATTTCACTGATTTATGTAGTATCTAACTACATTAGCCAACCAAGCTAACTTGGTCTGCTAAGTTAATAAGCTAGCCAGGTGATAGTCAGATGCAACCCTTTGTTGGCTTTTTCAGTCATTCTTATAATGGGTTGTGGCGTGTTTTGTATGACTTTCTTGTGAAAGGTCAGAGCTTTGAAAACCAGTTAATTATTTGGGGAAACTGTAGGCTACTAACATTAGCTAGCATTGGCAGCTAAGTAGCAGTTTAGCCTCATATCAGTGGATCCCCGATACTGGTAATAGCCAAGAGTTGTGTTTCAGGAGTGACACAATAAGAGAGGGAATACCAATGTCAGTTTTTCTATTTTATTTAAGGACTGTGTGCTAAAGATTAGGCATGGTTTGTTGGCCACCCGCAAGCAATCCCATGATGCCGTTGGTTGTATCTGCGGCACAGAGGCAGAAAACACATTTCCACTGTGTCATAACAGTTCATCCTTTTCACTGTCTAGAAATGAGAAATTACTGTTGGAGGTGAATTTGTTGGCAACTCTGACATTTAGCATGACACATATTCCAGTGAGAAACAGTAGCTAGCTACAGTGATAATGCCTCATGATTCTCTAAGTTACCTCCACTGGTAGAGAGACATCTACTGTGACATGACATGACCCCCAAAAACATCAGCAGCACGTAAAAAAACAACACTTTCATACTGTTCCTGCTGCTCAAGTTAAGAGCAGTGGTGTAACAGGACCATATAAAAGATCCTGCTTTCTGGAAAACTATAAGTAAAACAATTTCCATCCGAAACCATCAGTCCTCTATCAGTTGTCACTGATTCTCTAAACACAAGCCAAACACAGAGCCTCCACAGTATTTATTCATTAGCTTTAAACACACAATTAGAGTGTGAGCTCTTGGACACTAAATCTTTATTCCTGTAGTTTCAGACTTAATAAAATCCAGAGCTCTGACCTGATCACTGGAGCTAGGTGTTTTTCTTGTGTTAATGAACACCTCCATTCATTATATTTGCGATTCAGTTTTGGGCACAAAAACAACTTTTCTGGTTGATCACGTTGAGACGTGGATTACACTGCAGGAGTTTCTACGGGTGTTTTGATATATTTTGTGAAATGTTTTCATGCGGACTCTCCCTGTTAGAATCCATTTAACTGCAGTTGTCAGGCATTTCTCACAGCAGACATGTTGTCTTGTTATTCCAGGAAAAGCATGGGTAATTAACACCATCAGCAATGGTTCTGTTCCATGTGGGTGTCCCAGTAGGTGTTTCACATGTGGTTTTCCTGACCTAAAGAGATTTGTCCAAGCTGCAGGTGCCATTTTCTGCTAAGAAGCAAGTGAAAACCCTCACAGAGCCGCCTTCCAGGACTAGTATGTGAGTATGTTTTAATCCAGATCAGATATGTCTTAATAACTATTAGTTGTGGGACAAAATATGTCCTGTGGGACACATCATACACAAGAAATATCCAAATTTAATAAGCAGATGGCTATGTAATTAACGGAACTTCTTTATTTAAATGACCTCAGGACAAACATACCAAATTAGAAGTAAAAGTCCCGTGGTGAAAGAGTTTTTTCATTTGCTGCACCAACATTGTCCCATATTTATACTCAGTTTTCTCAATCTGTCCATGATTTACAGGTGCATTAATCACAGTTTGGCCACTAGAAGAAAGGAAAGCACCAAAACAAGCTGACAGATAGACAACCACCACCACATCTCGGCCTGATTGAGCAACATCATCCCACAGCATGGGAGTCATGTTTGTGTCCACCTGATGAATGTAAGTCCATTCCCTCTTTTAGCTCTGTTTTTGGTCTCCACCAACTCCTGTGGGAAATATCTGGCCCTTTAGCTTCTAAATGCTCCATTATGTTCACCAGCTACTCTGTTTGCTGTCTGCTGCTTTTCTCATTTGAGCTGCGTCTAATTTCTTGTTTTAAGTACATTCAAGCTGTTTGGGTGTTGCTGAGGGCGTATTAGGGGAGTTTCTCTTCTGTCCTGGAGAGCATTTTGGATCAAGGGTTTTCTGGTTTGAGCTCTTTTTAAAGACAAAGTTAATTCCTTCCTTCCAGAGAGATATGTGGTGATTTAATGAAATATAGATGTTTGTCTCGCTGTGTTGTGCATGATGACAGATGCTGACATGTCTGCTGATACTCAGGGTTTTGATCGGTCAAGTGAAGCAGCAGCAGAGTGTACGATCCTTCACCAGCTCAGATGTTGCTTGGTTTGTTTTTGCAACTTAAGCTCCTGTGATTCTTAAATGGATATTGGGCCTGATCTCTGATTGGTATAAATGCACATTTGTAATTCATTCTTTCAGAGGGTGAGATCAGAAGATTGATTCATGTCTGTGTGATAAGTACAAAGCTGGAGTCAGGATGTGTTTAGCTTAGCTTAGCTTAGCATAAAGACTGGAATCTGAGTCTGGCTCTGTCTAAAGGAAACAAAATCCACCTGCCAACCAGCTCTAAAGCTCAGAGTAACATATATCTTTTTCGTCTAATCTGAACAAAAATACATACAAATAGCAGTTGTGGTTAGAGTGGAAGTTGAAATATTCATGACCACATACAATCAGTGACGACTTTATTAGATGCTGCCATAAATTCCAGTTTCTAAGAGTGATCATCAGTTGGTACCCATGAGCCACATACAGTGGCAGAGTGTTTATGCATTCAGTAAATGTGAGGAGGGAAAAAAACGTGTTCTGGTATTTAACATATCTGACATTTGTTTTCTTCCTACTGTGTTGTAAAAGTTGTTTCTGATTTTTCATCACAGGACTTACACTTGAACCAGCAAATACTTCTGCTTGTAAAGAAGAGACAGACATGAGGATTTCCAGAAGGTCAGTGTTAGTTTATCATTTTCAGTCTGCCTGTCATTATCTTAGCTGTAGTTTGAAAAATTTAAACCTGTTGTCTGTAACAAACATCACTAAATTAAAGCTTTTGTGATGTAACAGTTTGAACTGCTGTTAAAATCTTTTTTTAAAGTCTGAACATAAGTCTAGAACCTTTTAAAACCTTTTAAATGTATATGTTCTATTATTATACCTCTGTAGGATTTTAATCTTGCCATACTGTTGATGAAAATGCTTGTGCCAGACATAGCTCCAAAAACAGTAAAGGCTATTAAATATCACTTAAATAAAATAAAGAATAAAATAGAATAGCATAAAATATAAAGTGTGTATACACACACACACACAATGTATAAACAAGCAACGTATGGACAATAGTAGGGAACATATGCAAGAGTGTTGCTTTTAGTGACATTGAAAATAAATTGGTAAATATTCCTAAATGATGCATATGTAATTTAGCAGCTGCAAGCAGAGAATATCTGTATGACATTATTTTGAAAATATAGAAACTCAAAAGTTTAGTGAGAAACCTTTGATGATTTTGTTCCAGACAACATTTAACAAACCATAGCAAAGAATATGACAGAAGTTTGACCACTAGGAGGTGCTTTGTTTTATCCTAAGATAAAACTAAGATGTCTCTATTAAGCATCTTTACATTTAACTGTTTGATATAATTATTATAACCAGTTAAATGTTTTTAAAGATGGTTAATAGAGACACATTAGTTTTTGGGAAAAGTGTTCATAGCTATGATATTAAGCAGTTTGGAGGTAAAACAAAGTGTCTCTACTTTAACAAGAGGAAGACCAACACTGCAGGAAGAGGCTTCAGCAGTAAGATGGTGGACGTCTTCTCTCAGTCTGTGTATAAAAAGTTTATCTGTCTTCTATTTAATCAACTGTTGTTTCCTTTCATCCATTCCAGGTCCAGGACTTCAGCAGCTGTCGTCTTCCTCTTCTCCTCCCACCTGCAAAGAAAGTTAAACAGAGAAACTTGTTAATAAGTCTATTTTCCTGTTCTAAACAGTGTCCTGAAACTTTATATAAACAATTTATTATAAAGGAAAGCTAAAGACTATTTATCTCTCAAATTAAAAAAAATAATTTACATTTCTATTGTCTACCTTAAAAGTCTCTTTAAAGTAAGAAGTAGTCTTTTACTAAACTAAAAAGCACAACGGTCAATATTACTTCTATTATATGGTTTTGTTTATTTCTGTAAATTTTCATAATTACATTTTAATAAATGAATAAAATGTGTGTTTATGTAAAGTTTCAGGATTGTTGTGTTCCCTGATCTGTTTTTGTAAGAAATAAAGATATTTTCCTACCATCACACATTACTTCCATTATTACATTTATATAAGCACTACTACTGTCATCATTCTTTCCATTATGTTTTTTTAATAGTTCAACTGTCTTTTACATTTTAATAACATAATTGTTTAGAAAAAGTTTCAGCACGCTGATCTATTTTTAAAAGAAATACAAATATTTTCCTACCTTCACCTTTAGTGAATCCAGTTGTTTTTGTGAATTCACCTGGAACAGAAAATTCATTTAAAATCAGGCTTTCTCCAAAATACACGTAATTAATTAAAAATAGCTACTTCTAACAAGGCGTAATTGGTCATTATCTTCCCTATACTTGACAGATACTTATCATTTTTATCCTTTGATTCTGGGGGGGAAAAAAAGATTTATTTGTAATATTGTACTTGTAATTTTAGCCAATGTTTAAATTCTTTTCTTTGAACTGTTCTTACATGAACTATGTAAGTAAACTTTATCAGTGAGTTAAGACTATTGCTTTTGATAAATGATAAACTATTTAGACTTAAGATCAATTACTGAATTATTGACCCATAATGCTTATCCGTTAAGGATTGCAGGGGGGCTGGAGCCTATCCCACCTGACATTGGGCAAGAGGCGGGGTAAACCCTGTACGGATCGCCAGTCCATTGAAGGGCGAACACAGAGACAGACAACCATTCACATTCACATTCACACCTTCGGGAAATTCAGAGTCGACAGTTAGCCTAACCTACATGCATGTCACAGAAAAACCCCGGGCAAACCCAGAACCTTCTTGCTGTGACAGTGCTAACCACTGTGCACCACTGTGCCACCCTTGAACATATACAAGTTAATGTCAATTACCTCTGACGTGGTCTCAAAGAACGAGGGACGAGGACTCTGCAATTGTGGACGAAGAGATGACAACTAGAGGAAATAAAAGAGAAATACACAAAGGAAATTATCAATACACTTTTATCAAAAACAATTTAACCCACAAACATACCTAAATAGTCAACATCTGAGCTGAACCAGAAAATGTTCCAACCGTTAGAGGGATGTTTCAGACTATGGGCAGTTTACTGTCATTTATTAATATTAAATACTGTATCTGAGAACATTTTAAATGATTATTAATTTTCCATATCTAAATTGTCTATCAAATAATCACTGAAGGACATTACAGAAATTTCAACAAGGTGTAAGAGTACTTTCTTCCTCTTCATATGTAGTTATTTTACTTTGATGAATAAAAAAATCTACATTTAAATGGATGATCAGCGCCAGTCATGTTGAAACAGTTTTATAAACTCACCAAACCTATGTCTGTACAGAGTACTATATGCCTGTTCACATGTGACAGGACATATTCTATTAAAAATTTTACTGATTTAGGTATAGGATTGTGTGATAAACTGATTTTGGTGTGATCTCTTTATAAGGTAGTTACTTATGTAAATTAAAAGAACTATATAACAGCAGCTCATGTGGAAAAAAAATTGTGTAAAATTGGCTTAATTATATTGTAAAGATATTTTTTTTAAATCATATTCTGACAAACACTTAAAATTACTACACCTACAAATACCTCACTGCTATATTTTACTATAGATTTCTACAGTGGAGTCTAGTGTGTCTAGTACATCACTAACAACTTGTTTTAAAACCAAAAACACCAGATATTTGCTTCAAGTCGAGCTGTTAAATTTCTTTGTCATATGACAATAAATGAAATACTGTTGATTGAACAATACAAGCCACCTGAAGATGTCACCTTGAGCTCAGGGAAATTATAACTTATAACTATAACTTAACTTATAGCACTGTTTTCTGACATGATATATAAATTATTATTATATCCAATACTAAATTGATTAAATACCAAGGTTTGACCTTGGATTTAAACAGTAACACTGAATCAAAAGACTGAAAATTGTTGCTGACATTAATAGTAATTGGGCTGAAGTGAAAGGATTTTCTCTGACTGGGTAAATCTTTAAGACACATACCTCTTTGGTCTGTGAGGTGAGAGCTGGTATTTCCATCCAGGCTGCAGCAGCTGAACAAGACGACCTGGAAAACACAAGAACAACACTTCAAGAACAAATTAATTAATAAAGACTAGTAATACAAGCGTTTCACCACCAAAACTGAAACAGTGGAGGAGAACATGACACCGTATAATAAGTACTAAAACCTTGACTTAACATTGACAATCACATTTTGAGTTTCGAGCTGACCTCAGAGAGAAAAGCAATTAAATATTAAATAAAATAAACTCTGAAACCATAATTTTCACTTACAAAGCTTAAAGTCAACCTTTTAAACTTTGACTTCTAAAAGGATGTAATAACACGATGTGCATTCAGTTAACACCAAACTACAAATCAACATCATCTGCACAAATGAATCACTGTAATAAGCTCTTAGGTGTAGTAATTTTAACAGTTAACAAGAGAGGGAGATAAAATCTCGTTTTCAAGCCTGTATACAACACAAAACTGTGCTCAATCAAGTATCAAGTGGCCACAAAAAAATAATCTAATCACTGATATACACATTAGAGGAAAGCTGGTAGTAGTAAAATAGATGTAAAACATCCAAGAAGAAATGCAAAATGATGCAGAACGACCACAAAGATGCAAAAGACAACAACCTGACAACTGACCACAGAGGGACAAAAAGGAAAGAGATACATAATGAGATGCAAAATGATCACAACGACATGCTGGACTGACAAAACGGACTTAAACATGACCAGGATGCCACACAAAATGACAAAGACGCGCAAATTGTCCGCCGAGATTTGCTAACATCATGTCAGGGATGCTTTAGACACAGAAACACAAAAACACTCTAACGCACGAAATAAAAACGAGTGAAAACGGGAATAAGCCCAGAGGATATGGTTGAAAGAGAAGGCTAATGCTAATGTTCGCCACTAATTAGCTAGCTCGTTAGCCTTACCTTGGCAGTGTACTCAGCATCCAGCCACACTCCTGTTCGACAAAAACTGTTCCAGAACTTGTTTTAGCATCCAGACTTTTTCAGTAACAATGTTTCTCATAGTGCTAACAAACCGGAGCGACGACTAATACAACGGCTTGATTTTACTCCGTATTTTTCACTGCTTTTCCGACGTTTCTCCGCCACTCTTCTCTGCTTGGCCTCAGTCACGGACATAGACTGTATGGTCACAGCGAGTGACGTTACACGCCACCCTACGTCGCAGACAAAACGCTGATTCGTTGGCTGATTCTGCTCCGCCTATTTCGCTTCTGATTGGTCGAACCACCAGAGGTTGTTAATTTAAAGTGAAGACTGAAAAATGCACAGTTCTGGGTGGATCCTCGGTGGCCTGGTAGTTTGTTTGGGTCTAAAGCCAAGCTCTCAAGTTGTAGAGATTGTGGTTCAAATCCTATTTGTTTTATATACACACACTTTAATATTCAAAATCTCTCTCAAAAATCTAATAAGGGTTGCACCCACAGATAGGCTTCAAACACTTGATTCCTATTTCTGGTCCAGAACATCCACTTCTTCCTGTTAATCCTGTCCAAATGGAGCTTTGGTCTCTCCAGTACAAATGAGGTGGAGACATGCATCTGAGAAGAAAAGAAAAGAAGGCAGACAGTGTTTTGTTAGAAGGGCAGATAATCTAATAATATATGTAGACTGTGTGTTTTTCATTTATCATTCAGAATATCAAACAGGAATAATCCTCCAACAAACTTCAAGCCAGTAATGTGCTAGACCCTGAAAAAAAGACAAAGAAAGAAAAGACACTGTGAACACAGGTTACGTCGGCTTTGAGAGTGCTAGTTATTAAATGTTTACCAGTTTAGCTCGAGCTGAATTTTCTGTCGAATCACAAACAAGAAACCGTTGTTGTTCTGTATTCTGAAATGTTGTAATGTTTACCAAAATGCTGTTGTGTTTTGACCTTCAGAGCCACTGTGGATCATACTGTTTTCATGTAAATTAACAGCAATTTATAACAGTGTGTCTTTGATCTGCAGCTCAGACAGTCTGTGTTTAATTGATTTAACGAGCTTCATTTGCTGATCCCTTTCTCTCATATGGAGACAGCTAGTGAAAATATACTCATTTGAAATTACTGCTTTTGAGATATAAATGTGTCTGTGTGCCCGGCTGCATGTTTCTCTTACATCTACCTCTATGTTGGTGCTCCTCTACAGGTAAAGGAGATCTGATTGGCTCAGACTCCCTAACGAAGGAGCAGGTGATCAAGACCAACGCCAACGTCAAGGCCCTGACCTACTGTGACCTGCAGTATATCAGCCTAAAGGGTCTACGTGAGGTCCTCCGACTCTACCCCGAGTACGCCCAGAAGTTCATCAGTGAGATACAACATGACCTCACGTACAACCTGCGAGAGGGCCATGGGGCTGATGTGAGTTTGTGTTCCCTTAAATTGTCTGTTAAGGGACCAATACAGTATTTTGAATTAAAATTAATCCATAACAGAAGAGACTGCCCCCTTGTGACCATCAGACAGGTTGCCAGTGGCTAATGGGTTTTGTTGGATTTTCTCAAAGTTTGTGTCAGAGCAACTCAAGTGGAAATTTAAAGAAAAAAGCAACATACTGCCCTGACATCATGCAATACTGTGGACAAGGAAAGACTATGAGGAGTTTTGTCACTTTATCGATGATTGTTGTCGTCTACTGTGGCTACTGAGGCTAATGTGGATGGGAACAGGAACTGTGTCAACCAAAATTGTCTACTAAACTGTCAAAGAAAGGTATGCAGGTCGCATAGGCACTGTAGGTAGGTGTGTAATTATAAATGCACATAGACACAGTCTACATCATACAACCCACCACATCAGCCACACTACACTACTCCATGTGCAGCCAGGTGCTGCACATAGTGGTGATAATGTGTAGCCTGAGGAGACACTCACCTTAAGAGGGTTCTCATGGATAAAAGCTATGCACGACTTCTCCATCACTACTTTAACACGGACACACACACCTGTGCACACATCACAATTTGACAAGCCTAGCCTTGAAGTGCTTTTTCCTAACTACTGACATCAAACACACAAACACCAAGCCTGCACCTTTAGCTGGTGCAGCAGCAGCAGAGGGAGCAAAACACAAGGACAGGAATAGCTCAGTACTGCTGTTTGAAGCTGTCCTATTGCTAAAAATAGAGCAGGGGGGAAGCACGGGCTCTCCCTGACTGGCTGTGTCCCCCGCAGCTGCTGCTAAGATTGGATCCTGCTCGTTATAAATAGCCCAGCCAGCCAAGGAGAAGAGAAGGGGGGGGGGGGGGGGACTTAGGCTATCTCATTTTCTTTTCTGCTCTCCCTCATATCCCTCTTTTCCCGCTGCAGTGCTGTTTGTTTCTCCAGGGCAAAGCACACTTACTGCAGAGTGTGAGTGGAGTGCAAATGTGTGCTCACATCAGTGTGTGTCCGTAGCAGTATCTAGTTCCAGATGCACAAGCTGCTGCCCACATCTCAGGTCTTGGGTGCAGATGTCCACCCTTCTGGTACCAGCAGCCCAGGAGAGTGTGTTTGCATATGTATGTAAGACAAGACTGCTGAGAATAAAAAAGCCTGGTGGAGGCAATCTCAAAGATTGTATGATAATATTCAAAGGGACAAAAATGAGACAGGTAGAGACTCACAAAAATACAAGAAAGGATGATATGGTGGAAGAAGAAAAGCAGGAATTAAAAATCGGGGTAGCAAATGTGGAAAAGGTTTATGAAGCAGGACAGATGACAAGTCAAAAGATCCATCATCAAAGTGATGCATTTTCACCATCCCTTCCTGCTAATTCACAGGCTGCAGACTGACTCTCATGACCCTGGAGCCAGGGGCAAAACAATGCAATGTGCAAGAGCAACCAGTCGACAGAGTGCACTGAGCTGTGCTGCAGAGAGAGGGGGATATTACAGCATGTTTTGTACCCTGTGTTCTTGTGCTTTTCATTCTTTGCACCAGAAACATGACAGGGGAGAACAACATATTGCCTGCACCTGCACATACTGTACAAAAACATATATGTGCACATAGAGAGACAAGCTCATACACACACACATGTGCTGCACTGCACCAATAAGAAGCAACCTTGTCCTTGCAAGCACGCACTAAGCTTACATATATCCACTTACATGTGTGCCTGCACGTACAGCCAGACTCTATCACACACACATGATGCGAATGCAAACTTCAGCACACCCACACGCTCGCGCACAGACAAGCACACACAGACACACGGCAAGTGCACACTTATCACACCCCTGCATCACAGAGCGTTCCTTGGTTTCCTCTGGAGCTGGGAGCTAAGATTAGAACAAGAGGAGCTAAAAATACATTACGGTGCCACATGAGGGGGTGGAGGATGGGTGGGGGTGGGGCTGGCTGAGAGGAGGGCAGTGGGGGAGGAGGAGAAGAAAGAGAGAATGCTGAGCAGGCAGGGATGGAGGGAGAAGAGAGAGACTTGATTAAAGGAGGAGGAGAGGGAGAGGGAGTGGGAGAGAGCAGGGAGAAAGTGGAGGGGCGTTGGCTTGTCTGCATGATGAGATATGAAATATAGCCTTTACTCACTGCACCCGTCATTCTTTATCAGGGCACGAGTGATGTTAATGTTTTGAAACCAAAATAAAGTAGATGCATTTAGTCTGAATGTGTAGGTAAAGTCAGACTGAATGTCTTTGTTTTTCATTGAAAGAAATCCATAGAAATTAACAAACTGAGTCTTGAATGCTGAAGCTTCCACTGAGGAGTTCATGTTGCTCATTACAATCCTGGCAGTGTGAAAGAGAGACTAAATCAGTCACATGAATAAAATTATTTTCATGAGCAGGTACATGATTAAATGAAAAGAATTTCAAATAATAATCAGAAAATACCTCTGACCTTTTTAGTGTGTAATCAAAAATATATTTGTGAGATGGACTGTGCCGGTGGTCTCTTCAGGATTTCTGGAATTTCTGTCTATATCCTATTATGATATATTATGATAAATGAAGATTTTCTCTTCTGCTCTATTTTCCTCAGTAGCTTGTGCTGTTGCCTGTTCACTGCCAAACCTTAACAGACAAAGTCCTGTTTTGTTTAGCTTGTCATTTCTGGAAGTTTTAGCAACCCAGCATCAACACTGAAGACAGCCTAAATTATTCAATTCATAAGCAGGGACATGATGGGCTGATGGAGACCTGAGGGGAGTGTGACTGCCAGGGGAGTGTGTGTGTATGTGTGCGTGTGTGTGTGTGTGTGTGTGCTTGGGAGAAAGTGATGAGGAAAAGTCAGACGCAGCAGTCTGTATTAAATGTAGCATGACAGACTTCTTTTTGCAGTCTGGCAAAGACAGAGGCAAAACAATATTGACTCAAAATGAAAAATTAAATAATTGGAATTTAACTAGTTACTATGAGCCTCTCCAACTAACATTTGCTCATCTGACAGAATCCCTTGAGGGTGACAGGACAAGTTTGGCTCAGACTCTTGAAGCACTCATGAGTAGTTGCTTGTAATGTTAGCTAACCTAATAATGTAAAGTCACATCTGTAAAATCTAACTAACAAAGTTATGCGGCTGCTCAATTCTACACTAAGGTGCATGTTTCACTCTGCACACAGTTTGTGTGTTTAAGTGTGTTCACTTTGCCTTCTCCCCTCTCATTTATTTATGGATAAGTAATATTTCATTCTGTGTTGATGATAGATCACAGCACCAGACCACAAATCAAATCAAATAAAAGATAAAGAAAACATGAGATACAGCAAAGTCTGAAAAACAGACCACATCTTTATACATCTAACCAGTAATTCATGGGGCTTGAAAATGTTCACGAAATAAAGTAGATAATTAATCAAGGATGTTTAAGCGTCTGAAAGAGATGCGTCTCCTCACACGCTCTCTGTTAGAGGAGAGATAATGTTGAACTGATGGGATGTGAGTACAGTGCATCAAACATTATCGTTCACTGATGGAAAAGGTACAAATGCTTGTGTTTGTGTGCCACCCACTGGTACAACCATGTCATGACCCTCTATTTACCAAGATTGAGAGATGGTGCTGAAACATTACAAAACAGTTTCTAACCTATTAACATCAGGTGTGACGGCTCATATCATTTCTTTGTGTCTGTCAGGTGGACTGGGAGAGTAATGGCAGCTTGGTGAAGAAGCTGCCATCAATCCGTGAGGATGAGGAGGGTGACGAGGAGCAGAGCTCGGTGTCCCGCGCCCCCCGCTCCCCACTGCGTCTCAGCAGGGGGCTCAACTCCCCCCTGCGCTCTCCTCTCCTGCCGCCCAGGCCATTCCGCGCTCCCTCTGAGCATTCGCGCCCCACCACCCTGCAGATACCGGTGGTCAGCTTCAGCAGCGCGCCACCTGAACTCAGCCCCAGGTAACACACACACACACACACACACACACACACACACACACAGGTCACTGAAATGGAAAGAGTAGCAGAGTATGAGCAATAATCAAAAAGACAAGGGAGATCAGAGGAACCACTGCACAATATGCAGTTTGACGCTGCAGCATAGGTGTCTGGCTGCCATGGCAACCGGCACATTACAGCGCTGGTGGATCACATGGAGCCTGGCTGCTGTCAGAGGGTGTATATGTTTTCACACTGTAAGATGATGTGTGTGCATGGAAAGTAAATGTGTCCATGTGTGCACAGAGATTAATAACACCCGATCTGCTGTGCAGTGGTGTGTGAACACAAGCTGCTGATAAAGGAGTAAAAATACTGCACAGCCAACACACAGACTGTACTGTAATTAGAGCTCTTTCAGTTTTTTTCCCTCCTCTTCTGATTCACATTCCTCTCCTGTGCTCTCTCTCTCTTACTTTTAATCCCTCCACTCTGCACAGATTTGTGGATGGCATTGAGACAGAGACCAATTCCACCTCATCACAGAAGTTTGAGTTCAGCTCCAGCCTGTCAACCTGCAGCACCACCCTCACCATACCCAGGTAACACACACACACAACCACACACAGAGTAGTGTTTTACCTCTGCATCAGGTTTTTCCTGGTGGATTAATCTTCATGTGTGTTTGTGTTGGATGCAGGGACCCAGGAGCACTCTGAGATCAAGCAGAGTGTGTCTAAACTGACTGAGGAGGTGAGTGCTGACTCAATGTTGTGGATAAATGATGATGATGATGATACATGTTTACACATCTGCCGCAGGCTCTAATTATTATCTCAGAATAGGAGGTGCATCGCAGCATCTTCAGCATTATGTAAACGTGGCCTGCCTATCCCATCATCCTCCTGGACAATAAGAAACTTATCTCAGCATTTGCATAGATTGACCTTCCTCTGGTTTTCTGGTGTGTGTTTACACTGTGTATCTCTTCATCATACAGATGAACTGTCTCTCCAAACAAGTCTCCAAGCTCAGTCAGGAGCTGCAGGAAATGACACGCCTGCTCAAGCCCCTTCTCCAAACAGCGCCGCAGCCAATCCTGACGACCATGATGCCAAATTTAACCCCACCTCCTAGCAGTGCCAGCCAGCTGTCAACAAGCACCTGTCTAATGGTGCCACCCTCCGCCACACCTTGTTCCCTCCAGAGACCAAACACTCATTCCCTGTTGGACAGTGGAGACATAGAGGGTGTGGATTTGCCAGGATGCCTTCTTCCAACTCCTCATTCACCAAAAAGGCCTAATTCATCTCCTTCAGCATTGCCACAGCCCCCATCCAAATCCCCAGGGGGCAAAATCAAGGGACCCGTAAACTCCGACCTTCTCTCACCTGAAGATGGTTATCCTGAGGGATCCCCAGTCCCCCGAAGCCTCCACGCTTCCTCCAGTAATGGAATATTTTTGCCCTCGCTGCAGGACCAGCCTCCCCTGGCCTCTCACACCCCTTCACCTTCTCTCTCCTTCTCCATGTCTCTCTCCTCCTCACCATCCTGTTCCCCCTGTCAAGGCCCCCACCCGTCCAGGCCCGGCAGCTGTGCCAGCAGAGGCCTGCTTCCCCCGCCTCCTTCCCAGGACACCCCTCCTCCCCCGTCCTCCCACTACTCAGCTCCCCCATCGCTCACATCCTCCCCTGGAGACCATCGGCTGAGGCCCTCCCCCTCCGTCCCTCTCGTATTCCCCACCGTCTCGGTCCATCCCTCCACCCTCTCCCTGCCCTTGTCTCTGGACTTTGTTAGTGCAAGGGGAAGGCAGGGAGATACCAAGACTCCATCTTGGTTTAAGTCACAGCTACACCACGGGGAGACCAGACCTGTCACTCATCCTCAGGAGCTGGAGATGCAGGAGTGGGGACGACAGGTGGAGGAGGGGAAGTCCTCCACAGAGCACATAAGCTTCATTGATGAGGAGGAGCCAGCGTTATGAACGGGTTAACACTGAGCAGAAGCGAGAGATGACAATAAAGTAGCAGATAATGAAAGAGTCCAAATCAGGGAAAGTGACATCAAGACGACGGAATAGGAAACAGGCGGCTGGTCCATTTCACACAGGAAATGCTCAAAGGACAGACAGGTTCACAGAAACACACCTGGACGCCGAGACGCAATGCCAGCTGTGAACACATCAGTGTGAAGGAGTACTTTTCTACACTGATGAACCACAGACTACAACAGCACAAATTGTCTTACAGTATCAACCCTCCAGTAGCTTCAGTCAATCCTCGCAGCTTCTGGGACTCATAGGACCAGAGCACACCTTTTAAACCAGGTCCCATTGAACCCGAGGAGCCTAATATAGCTCTTTTCCAGCTGACTGAACGTACATTGCTACGTATATTGCTTTTTAAACCCAGTATGGATGTCTCCTCCTCTTCAAAGAGCAGGTACAAACACACATATCTCAGTGGGAGACATGTCTTTACCCAAGCCAGATAATCCCACACCACTGCACTGGGACTGGGAATGTAAAGTCTTCATTCAGTCTCAGTCTTGTCACATCAGGTCCTCTCACCTGTTGAGCCAATCTGCTTCATCTACAAGATCATTTTTAAAGGGATGTGTTATCTGCCTCTGGGCTGGTGACATCAAATCATCATGTGCCCACCATTCCAGGAAAAACGAAGATTTTTTTGAATTTGGTTTTAACTCTTGACAGAAATGTCCACATTTTCTTTCCCCATAAAAGAAGTTTGAAGTTTGCAGTCTCAGCAGTCGGGTTGTGTGCCAAAGACAGAAGCAAGATTTATGGAGTAAGTGGTGGGGAGGGGGACAGGGGGACATCATAGACAGCACCAATATATCACTGTTCATCACCTTCATGACTGTTTACAACCAGCCTACCAGATTGTATAGCAAACTCCCACATCACTCCTGAGCTTTAGCCATCCAGCCATTCGTGCCTTCTCCATGTAAAGACATAAACCTCCCTTAAGTTCTTCACCTGTTAATTACAGGCAAGCATTTGGATCAAAATTTACATCGAAAGCCATCAGTGTCACCTACAGAAAACACTTGCACCTTTTATCTAAAATGGAACTTAATTTATTTATTTATTCAGGCATGTATTTATTTATTTTTGTTGATGAAAGCGATGAGGAACTATATTGCACGTCTGGGAGATTTAACAGAAACAGGCTGAGGAGGAAGGTTTACTATTTAAAGTGTAACCTTCGTAATTCTTATGTAGCACACTCATGAAGCATATCTTGAACACAAACATAATTATCATCATCTACAACCCCTTTGCCAACCACTGAGCTTTATTCTGGTACAAGACAACAGCCTAACCCTGAGAGTACAATACCCAGGCTGCATCACTATGGAGGTCTCAGGACTTCTGGATATTTTTTTTCTCTTTGCTTTGGTGACGTGCTTTGTGCGCCACATAACTTGTAATATAGACAGTCAGATTTCTGGTTTCTATTTTCTGTAATAGGAGCAGGAAGAGGGACGACCTGGACTGTTTACACACTGAAATACAAAGATTTACTGAGCAGAACTCCCATCGATGTCCATGGAGCTCTGATTCCATGGGTTACTCCGGGGTTTGGGGTTTGGGGGTGAGGGGTGGGGGTGGGGTACTGGGTACGTTAAAGGGTTTTAAATCAAATGCATGCCACAGCTTTTTTTGCATGAGGAATGTGCCTGATTTTGAGCTGTTGAGGGCCGAGGGCTGATGGGAGTTGACAAACTGCCCGCCCTGCTGGAGGCTGTTGGGTTTCAGATGTATTTTATTAAAGACTGCTGTTACATAAAAACTTTACCAGGATTACATACTGTACAACAATAAAGAAGTGTTGTTTTGTAAGATCTCAGACTCCTGTGCTAAAAAACCATTAGTCCCAGCTTGTGCCTCCCAAGTATTAGCATTACCGCTGTTCTGCCAGTATTTTCAGAATCGTTACAGTTAAACGACTCTTCTCACAACCTGGATGAAAAAATATTCAGTCTGCTGCAAGACAAAAAAGATGAACCCGATTCTCAAGTTGTCACTGCATTTCCTGTAGAGCTGCAATGATCGACAGAATATTCATCGCTGACTATTTTGATTACTCAATAATTGTTTTAGTCATTTTTTAAGCAAAAGTGTCAAATATTTGTGTTTTCTACCTTTTTAAATTAGAGGATTTGATGCCTTTCTTATTCATGTGATTGTAAACTAAATATCTTTGGAGTTTGGACAAAACAATATTTTACAGACAAAGCGATCGATAGATTGTTGGTTTCAGTCCTAATTTCTTGATCCAGGTAGCTGGAAATGACCTGCCTTTGCTCTTTTTCTAAAATCCAAAAATATGAATGCATTATTTATTATAAAATATTCAATACATAGAAATTAGCAATATACACAAATATAAGTACTTTTTTAAAATTTCATTTACTGTATAAAATTAAGCAAAGACAAATGTTATTTCCAGCAACCATCTTTGTTTGGTTGATTAGGAAACAGTGGGAAACAAGTTTAAAATCTTTTTTGTCGTGTGGCAAAAACCGATTGTTACAAGAGTTTTCTTCTACAGTTGTTTTTCAAATATCCCTGGGTATTTAGTTTTCTGAGAAATAAAAACCCTCTGTGACTAGAACTCAGTGGAACATGAGAGGCACAAACTTGGGCTAAGCAACAACTATGTGTGATACAAACTAAATAGTTTTTGCTAAACATTTTAGTTGAGTTTTTGCTGGAACTGTTTTAGAGAATTTTGTCCATTCCATTTACATCGGTGAGGGTGGGCTAAGTAACACCTCAGTTCAACTGCACCACAAACTTCATCCTCAACAATCAACACCTCTCTAAAACACTTTCAGTAAGTGAACATTTCTCACAAATTAGAAGACAGACTGGTTTTTAAGGTGAAACAAAACTGTAACTGTAACTGTAAATGCCTGGCACAACTACATGTCCACAGGAAATAAGACACAACACAGAAATCATGCTTCAGGTCTGCATATATTTTCAATGGTAACATTCATTCTCAGAGCTTCAGTAAAGGTTTGAAATGTCAGGGAACAACGCACTCAAATATCTGATGGGGAGAAATAATATGATGAGGGATGAAACACAATGGCAGTTCTCCTGTGGATACATTTTAGTGCTCTTACCACTCCAGGGCTGTTCTGGTCCTTTCTACTATTCCTTGCATCTACTCTGTCCTCACTCTTTTCTCAAAAGCCGTCAGAGGAAAAAGAAACTCGAGGGGCTTGAATTTCATTGTCCTTTTGGCAAAACACACATAAGAGGGCTGCGGAGAATGCAGAAACAACCTTAACAGACATTAGGTCTTTGCTTGAGATGTGAGGATACATGCATCCTCTAATCTCTGGTGCTCTATTACTCATGCCTGTTATTAGTAACTGGGCAGGTCAGGAGTAACACTATCAACTACATTTCCCATTGGGGATATAAGGATTTTGGACAAAGTGACAGGCTCCAGTACACCACAACCGTGAAAATAAAAAGGAAATCAGAGGAATTACATTTCTTTTCCTTATTCCTCTACAGACCATGTTCAATGTCAGATACATCCTTGGAATCAGACTGTGGTGGATTCATCTGTACTGTGTTCAGAATCATGGTTCCAGAGGGATTGAATGAAAACAAACAGAGGGTCAGGAAAATAAAAAATCAAAAATATATATTTATGTTATATTTATATATATTTATATATATTTCACAGTATGTATCACAAAAAGAAAACTTTAAAATTTCAAATAGGCAGTCTGTGTTTTTCCAAATGAGTCCTGCTTGCGATGCCTCAAGGAAACATTAATATTAATAGTAATATCATTAGTTAAAAATTAAAAAAATAAAACAGGAACCTTTGCTGTCCAACAGCCGTGCTCTGTGTCAAACCTGGCAGTCTGGTTCTCCAAGGACCTGAATCTCTCGATCAGGACTCCAAAAGCACAGAGGTCGCGGGCGCTGGTGTCCAGCTGCTGAATTCAAAGAAAGAGGAGAAAAAATGGCAAATCTTAAATCACAAAGTCAAAGGGCATTCACTTTTGTCTGAGCAAGAAGAAGGAAAAAAAAAAAAAGAAAAACAGTGAAGAACCCTCCCAGCCATGATTTCCCAGCAGCCCGCAGGTCCAGGTCTCCAAGCTGAGGTTTGGAGTGAGCAAGCATTTGGTGGTGGTATTGGGAGGTGGGTGGGAGGAGGGGTGTAGAAGGACAGCCACAGGTCCAAAAAAGGTGTCTTTGTGCAACAAAACAAGCCTCAAGATTAAACAAAACAAGCTCCGGCCTGTGTGTGGAGTGTATCCTCCCGGCCGATTGTTGGTGGGCTGGCAGTAGAGGATATCTCCCTCTGTGGTCATGCTGGGTACTGCTGCAGCATCGCTGTCTTCGCCCTGAGAGAGGGCACACAGGTTGTTCCACTCTGACTCAACAGCTTTAGTAGGTGTACAATGAAGATGCTCTGTTTCCAGTTGCTATTCTGGCTCTGTCACTGGGTTGGGGGTCAGAGGCGGCCTGGGTACGTTGAGGAGGTTTTGTGCAGGATCACAAGCCCTCCTCCCACTCAGCTTGTCCTAGCGCTCCTGAGAGTCCTGGTAATACATGAGAAAGCGGAGAGTGTCCATTACAACATACAATTTCCATTTCAGCTGTGGCACTGGTGAATAGACAAGGTCAGGAGGGTCAGTCTCAAAAGGACAGAAATGTTGCCATATTTCAAACATTATCTATGTGTTTTGTAGAAAAGAAGCACAGTGTGTCTAATGCCAGGACACACTGCCTGCTACCTTGCTGAACTATTGTATGGCCACTAATATCGTCAACTTTGTGGGCCCAGATTGATGACACTGATCACACCCATAAGAGCAGTGGTTTTCAATATTTTCTCTCTCTCTCTTTTCTGTCTCTGTCTCTCCTCCTCTCTTGCTCTAGCAACAGGTGAATTTAGAATTGCAGCCATTTATATATGATGTGGACGTGAAGTTCAGCTGGGTGGTAAATACTGTAGGCTGAAGGATTAGTGAGAATTAATTAATCTAGAAAAACAATATATTTATATAATACTATTATATATAACTGATATCAGTGTATCTATTATTTTTCAAGAAGCAAAAACCGTGACATAAATACCTGATTCTTATTCCAACTACAAATGAGATAACGCTACAACCATGAATAATACTAAAGTAAATACTGTGGGTTTGGACATTGAGGCTAGACCTTGTTAAGTTGTGGTTGGCATTTTCTGATTTTGACAATGTTGAAAATATTTGTTGTTGCAGCACTCCACAGAGCACTGGGGCAGCTTAGGACTGCCCGAGTGTGCCATAATGTGAATCGCCTTCAGACTACATCTCAGCAGAAATGACAAAGCGTCAGCTTTCCTCACCATCCCTCTTCTCTTCTCTCTCTCAGACCCTGGATCCTTTTCCTAAATTCCTCCTTTTACTTACGTACGGTTAGTGTGCCCTTGCAGATATCACTCATTCCAGATTGGTGAGGATGCAGAAGGTGGCAGCGAGCTGCGGTTCCACATTCGAATGCCCTGTGGGAAGCAAAAGTCAGAAATATTACAGTAAGGGAAAAACAGAACAAAAACTTATAGGTCACATGGCCTCAATGAAATGTCTGGCTACTAGAGAGAGAACAACCAACAGTGTAGTCTTATTACTGCCAAAACATCAAACATTTAATCTGATAAATATAGAACAAGGGTGAACTTCAGATTGATGTTTATTATTCACAGAGTACCATAACAGTATTTGATTTTCTAGGCTTGTGTCATCATTCGTCATGATGAGTTCCTTGGCTGTGTTGCCATCGGCGGCTGTATGTTGGCTAAGATGCACAGCGTCGACAGATAAGAAAAGCTGTGTTACATGTTTGTATTGAACATTTTGTTCTTTGTGATTCAGAAAAAAAAAAACCTCTCTAATGCTGCGCCCAGTTCTAAATACCACTGGGCACAACTGATTACAGACTGATCTCAGGCAGGCGTTTGTCATTATGTCTGTAAATGTTCAACTAGTCTGCAAGCATGGTTGACCATTGTAAGCATGAACCAGGAAATAGCCTGTTCTTTGACCTCTATACTGTGCTCTACTTTAGGATGATTGCTGCAATCTGCTTCCCATGAGGGCTCACGTCTGATTGATATGCTGATGACAGACAAGATAAAGGTGGAAGAAAGCGGGAGAATCAGTATACATGCTGTATTTTAGATTTCTAGAACTTATTCAAATTCTTTGTGGGTCAAGTATATTCATATCTACACAGAAATGCAGAAAGTATGAGGCATTCAAGGTTTATTGCTAAGATTGAGTTGCCTCCTTTTACTCTGACACGTCATAAGAAACCCTCAGAATCTGTGACGCAGTACAAGACAGAACAGTCCAAGAAGCATACCACAAGCCAGGACAGTGCAAACGTGGTGGCACTTTATTAGATACCTCTACAATCCATACCAATCAGTCCAACAGCTCTGCCATAAATTATGCTTTTACTGATGATTATACATTTTCAGTTTTTTATTGACAGGTGATCTTTCACTTCATCTTTATTATGGATTTGAACTGGAAAGCTTTTCTGATGTTAACATCCTAATCTATGTAAGATGGTGGACAAAATATTAGTAACCATTTACAGTATTAAATGTTATTTGGGTTCGTTCGACAGCATATAACTTTTGGGTAGTATAACTACAGTTGTCTGCTGGATGATAACAGCATGGGCAAACATCAGTGGAAATATGCAAAAAAAGGTCTAACATTGTGCGACCTGTAAAATACAAGACAAGAGTGAAAGGATAACTCACTATTTTTGAACCTGGGTCTTAGGTGTATAAATAATAGGGACAAATCATTGGAATTGGTGCAGTTTTGGTGAGAATGGTGCATCTGACCACGTGAACAGCTGCAATGTAAACAAATGACACAATGGTCCAGACCAAATTAGTCTACTGAAGTGCTTATTCATCTCTGATTGTTATTGTAGCAGTCTCTGACAACATTATGGATAGGATCATTTTTGTTTAACCAGAAACACTGCTATATTATCACTACCAGACTCCACTGACAAAAACAGTAATTTTACAGAGCACAGGAGCTGCTGGAATACCACTGCCTCAGTCAGTTACTTTGTGTTATTGTGTGACTTAGTGGTGGAGGAAATATTCAGATAGTTTATGTAAGTAAGGGAGGCAGTGTTATTTCAACAGCCCCTGTATTCTGCAAGGCAAACTGAATCCTATCCATAATGTTGTCAGACACAAGCACTCCTGGACGATTTTTGTCCTAATTTATCATTTGCACCCAAAAACATGGGAAAATAAGTCCCAGGTTCAAAAATACCAGAGATATCCTTTTTAAATATAAACTAATATCATGCAAAAGTTTGGCTCTGCTGTTGACAATGAGAGATCCACTGAGTGTTTGGTCATGTGACTGGGCTCAACTCTGCATATTAGCATTTTGAGCACAACTCGGACATGTCATAGCAGACATCCCTCAAGGTGTTCAGTTGTGCTGGCTACTTTAATAGAGATATGCTTGTTGGACTTTGTTGTGTTTTGTTTAAACGTGTATGATAGTTGTTCTGTGGCCTGAATTCGAACCGCCAAAAAAGTCTATATAAACTCTGGATGCAGTCAGTACAACCACTATATAGAGCCATCACCTCTCTCTGGCAATATAAAGCAAAAGGTTTTTGTAAAACATACAAAACAGCTGTTCTGCTGGTGTCATGAGACTGTCACAGATTGTAAAAAGACAGGCTAGAGGTGTATAGACACGTCATAGCAATGAAACAGTGATGTTACTTCTGTAGGTGTTTTCTAGCTTTAAGCGTTTTCATGAGATGGTTGGACAATAGTACCACTGGGCCTGTCGCGACTACAGTTATATACACACTGTCAATACAGGTGTAATTAGATTATGGTAAACTGGGATAAAGCTTTTACTTCACTAAGTTTCTTATCTGTGCTTGTGTTAGGTGTCTCACGGCGTGTTGAAGCAGATTACATATAAGGGGTCTTCATCAGCATTGGTGTCGAGTCAAAACAGGCGTTTCTTTCTCTGTACCCAAACACCGAACAATCTCACCTTCACCTTCTGATCAGCCTGGGCATACATGTTCTTAACACACAGAAGTTTTGTGTTGAAATCCAGTTATCTGAGCTATCCTTAAAAACACAACTTTATATACTACTTTAACCATGATGCAGTGGATAGCAGTGAGCATTAGATCATAGGTGATTTATTATATCTTAACTTTCTGATCTTTGAAACAAGTCATTGATTCAATTCAATTTGGTGGTCAAATACTGCTTTCAAGTGTAAAGAGCTGTCATGATGGACTTAAAGTCTCTTCTTACCATCAGGGCCCAGATCCCATTGACCCTCAGTGCAGGACTGTCACTCTGGGTCAGACTGCATAATGGTCGGTCACCCCTGACTCCAGGATGGAGCAGACAAACAAACTGGTGTCAATAACCAAACCTGCCATAACTGATTTCTTTTGGCCCATGAGGCAGTGAAACACATTTTGAACACAACACTGACATATCCATCATCTTTTGACTTGATGGTGAACTTGTCAGCAAACAGTTGTTTATTCAAACCATCAGTTACAGAGCATTTGGCTCAGGGCATTCATTGGAGTTGTGTCACTGTCTGTTTTGGTCTTTATCACGTCTATGAGGGAAATATCCCCTGAAACTGTTTAACTGCTAAATGTTCACTGTGATCACCAACTTAACCTGCTGTGTCTGTCTGCTGTTTTGCTTCTGAGCAGGTGATGCGGTGGCTTTACAACATTTTCGAAACAGTTTGCCTGCTGGCCAAAAATAGAGCTATAAGAGTAGTGAGAGTAAATCAGAACAGTAGTTGTGGTCGGACAGACAAACAATGAGCTGGAAACTCAGTATAAAAGCTCTGTAAGAAGTCGAGAGGAGCCAGAATAGGTGATTCATGACTTTGTTATTCTACTTCACTTTGTCACACTATTTGTCATTTGATAATTATTTATTATAAAGCACAATTCTGCCCTTTAAAGAAATACACTCAAAACCTCATATGTCAAGTGTGAGAGAAAATGTAGTGTACCTCTTTGCTGGGTGAGAATTCCAGCAGTAAAATTTACATAGTGTGAGGCCATGACCAGGACTTCATCTAGGCGTTCTGCAACAGCTACACAACGAAACACACCAAGTTATTCAATGTCGTTATTTATTTTACATTCACATGACCACACACAGCCTGATGGTTGACAACTGTTGCCAACGAAGTAACCAGAATATCCTAGTAAATTTCTTCCCCTACAAGGATGTGCAGTGATGTTCTTTGCTGCAAGCACTCAGTAAAGCGTCATCACTGAACTTCCTTCAAACTCCACTGACTTCGCGGGTTCCACGGTGGGCTGGTCCTCAACTGCTGCACGGTCGTGAAGACTGTGAGGAACACCTGGACAAAGAAAAAAAAGGAGAGCAGGTTTAATCCAAATCCTGGTCTATTAAGACCTCTCATTACAAACTGTAAACAAATACATCCAGTTTTATGATGCATTTCAGACGAAAAAGTTAAATGTAAATTCAAGCTCATCAAATTTTGTAGAGCGTAACTTAATTTTTCACATATAGAGGACTAAAAGGGAAATGACCTGCAAGTCATATCAGCGTCAGTGTCATCATCAGGTGGGAAGATGAGGAGGCAGGTCACAGAGACTCGCTTCACTGTACCTGACAGCTGCCAAAAGCGGACGCACAATGCTGGATTGGATAGTACTGACTATCCTGTCCATCATGTTCTCTGTCTCAGTGATCTGGGGAAAAAGATCTGAGGAGGGGATGGGTAGAAGAAGCATGTGTACGGTGCAATATGCTTTACTGTCAACAGGAAATGTTTCTTGAACTAGTGTCGCGGCATTTAACAAATGCCATTGTACATTTACAGAGTACATAGGCATATGACAAGTCAACCACATACCTGTGATATACGGCTCAAAGTGCTGTTAGGAAAAACTCTGGAGCTTTAAAATTATATATGCAGACAAAAACACAACAAGGTAAGCTCACACTGCGGATGTCCTCATCGTTAGAGCTAGTGAGGCGTAAAGTTAAAAAACAGCTTGTCTCAGCAGCTCATGTGCATGTTTCAGGTCATGGTCCAGCTGCAAATGACCGGTGGACAGAAAGTGAAGTGGTGCATAAGATCAACAAGGGCCAGACTTTTTGAACTTTAGAAACGGTTGATAAAAATTATCAAAGTTGATAAAAAGAGTCACAAAGGGTTGAGTTTTCAGTCGCTAATACATTTTTATACATTAAATACGTTCATCATTATACTCCTGGCATCACTTATTGGTTGCTGAAATATGGCAGCAATTCTGCAAACACAGCTAAAAACTTCCACCAAGCAGTAGAGCCAAATCCAGTTAAAGCTAGATGGTGAGATAGCTGGCCTTGGCTAAAAGCTGAACTACTCTGTTTTCCCCTTATCCTAGCCTGTAATTGAATATATGAATGTTAGCGAACTACTATCTTGGGTATTTGGTTTGTTATACAACACATAAATAGGTGATAGCTAAATATGATCATGGAGAATAAGAAAGCTACTGTTAGTCTTGCTTCTAAGAGGTAACTAGCCTAGCATGGCAGAGCAGTGCTGTAGCTGCTATCTCAGCTTTTGACACACATTTTGGTGGGACCAGACCTTTAATTCTAATTAAATTCATTACAGTGATTTCAAGGTTTATTATTAATCAATGGTAGATGGAAAGCTACATGTACACTACCTGGTCAAACTAACTGAACATAAAAAAAACCCTTTTCTAAACTTTCAGCTTTTCTTAGTTACTGCTGTCTGCCTATTAGGTACGGTACAGGGATTACTGGGTCATGGCCCAGTTATAGTAGCAGACTAACTGGACGTGAAAGTGCTGTCTGGAAGTCTAAACTAAGTGATGTGGTTTAGGGTTTAAATGTTGGTTGGGCCTGCTGATCAGACTGAAATTTTGTACAGAAATTCCACGGTCCCCCTGTGGATGAATCCTACTGACTAATCCTCTTACTTTTCCATGGCGTAATGCTGAGGTTGACATAGGTGATTTAGAAATGTCTCAACAAATGTTGGATGGATTAACTTGCCAAATATCTGCTACGAAACTCAAGGACTACACTCAGATGGAGCTGCCAATCACTTGCCTATCACCCATCAAGTCATCATTTAATTTGTCGTTGCCTCCTGACACATTTCCATCAGCTTCAGCTGTAGTTTGTGTTATTGCTAATTAGCAAATGTTGGCCTGATATACACCGAAGGCAGATGAAACATTGAACATATTAAACATGACATGTTAGCATTTATCCTGTGAGCATGTTAACATGCTGATATTAGTGTTTAGCTCAAAGTGCAGCTTCGTAATGCTGCTGGCATATTGTTAGTCTAACAGCCCTAACACTTACTTTTAACTTCGGTAAACACCTGCCCCCTTTACCTCTGTAAAATAACGACATACCAAGGAAGCCATCAGGCCCACAGACTCACCCTCTTGATGTCAGTGATGGCAGACACAGAACTGGGAGTATTTAGTAGTCAGCCAGCATGGCCACCGGGTGGTCGGTGGTGCTGGCGATCCTCTGCAGCTCCCATCCGGAGAAGCCATCAGGTGGACCAGCGTCTCAACACCCTCTACCTACCCCTTTCCCTCCAAGCAAATGCTCTTTACTGCACATCCGCACCAGGTACGGCGGTGTCTGGATAGAAAAAACAAGAAAGTATATATTCAGTACCACTGATATAATATCACAATATGTAATGATGATACATTGATAAACAGAAGGCAGAGGTCTCAGAAGCCAGCCTTTAGGACTATGCAATATGGAAGTCTGTCCTGATGGCACCCGCTCGACACATACGTTAAACTAGGACAGAGGAGAAGAAATTCGCATTTGTAGAAAGCATTATATGGGAGTAAATATATTATTAAAGATAATAGTTAATATAAACAGGTCACTCACCATTTAGCTGCTGTTAGCTGCATTTCAATGGGTTGATCCTTTGCATCATTCTGACAATACCTGAAGGCAGCTCCCATATAGCACTAGCAACAAAAAAAAATGTAGATAAATAGATTGAAAAATGAAGCTTATATAAAAGAGAGAGGAAGAGATTTCCTCACCATTCACAGTGTCATGGAACCTGAGTGTTCTCATGAGCCAGGACACAGAAACACTTTAGCGCCATCCCGGCCTGGAGAGGTATGATTTTGGAAGAAGAGAATGATAAAAGAGGTAACTTTGTATGTCAATGGGGTAAATACAATGTATACACTCATGGAGGAAGCCATATACCTTATAAGAGGTGAGAAATAATAAGCAGAGGGCAATGTTCTGGATGGCATATAGGTTGAAAAGAACCGTTTGGTCTCTGGGGTCTGCAGACAATAAACATCAATCAATAACTGACTCCTGGTCTGGCTACAAGTGTACTGGACTCCACTGTGTTTGTGTGACCAAATACCAACAAATACCTTACAACAGTGGGAAGATCTGTGTGATGTACTCCTGGGTTCTCTGGCGACTCAGTAGAGACATTAGATGGGGAATCACAGTGAGGTCATAAAAACCCACACACATTAATCAATATTTGTGATATCATCGCTGAACCAAATGTTTGTGTGTAGTAGCCCATCTGAGATATAGCGTGTTTTCCTCTTTTATCTCTCCTGCTTTTTGTTTCACAGCCTGCATGTTTAATGAATGGCTGGTCTTAGCAAACTAGTGGCCAAAATTAACTGGTGCAGCTTTAAATTGTTACACTGCTTGCTCCATAGTTTAATGTGTTCAGTTTGTCAGGCATTGTGTTTTGTGCACAGAGGTTACATGTATGTTTGAACTACGGTGTGTGTACAGCAGGCAGAACATGTGCGCGACAACCTACAGTATAGAGCAGCTGCACAGGGGTGACTGGACTGATGAAACAGTTCTACAGGGCGCCGAAGACAGCTTCAATATGAAGATCAGGTCTGGACACAGGAGACCTGTGAGCACAGCTCAGAACTGCTGTTGAGATCTGTGTCTTCAAACACGTCCACTAGACAGTCGTCCTCTCGCGGTAGGATTTATTTGCATGTGAGAATGTGCCTGTGCCCCAACCTTGAAGAGGGCAGGATGATGTGACAGTCCACCAGGGACTTGATGTTGTTCTCTCAGTGCCATGGCACACAGCACACTCAGTCGAAGCTCAATTCAGATGAGCTCTGCTGGAGCAGGTATAGTAACCTGGAGCCAATGGTTAAAACACACACACACACAAGCAAGGTCCTGTAAGGTGCTGATAACCTGTTAAGTGCTGAGAAGTTCTTGGTAGTAAGTTATATTCTTGGCACTGACGGTATTTTTATTCTGTCGCTAAATAAAAGTTTGTGTTGTTGTATTAATAACATTTTCATGGATGATGGATAAAGAATTGTTCTATCCATCCATATTTCTGATATGTATTATGTGTGCCTTTACAGAATACAGACATATTTACATACATAAAGATACATTTATTACAGAATACAAACAATAGTGTAGCTGAGCTATAAGGGACAAAATTCTACTAAAGCGTCCACTCTTCCTTCTAAGTGTACCAACATCAGGCGGGTATGGGTAAAAATGAAGTTCAACGGTAGCCAGGCTCATGTACCAGACTGCAAGTGAGCTGTTATTGTTGGTTGAGAGCTTGGGGTTTGGGAGGATCAGCAATTTTGGAAGCAGTGATATGAAGAGGACAACTTGTTCTGTTGGAGACAGAGCATGGTGAAAGCAGGGCAAGCATGCCTTGTTGACTTTACACTTAAGCATCTTGTGTATCAGCAATACCATGTCCATCTCAGTGCACTTGAATATGGTTTAAAGGTCAGAGAAAGTGAGGTATCTGTCTGATGGGTTTTTATGACTGGGTTTTTTCTAAAAGTTTTCCTTCAGTTAGCATCAATTCTTCAAGCAATGTTTAAGGTACTCTGGGCACTCTTCCTATGACTTTGAGACGGGCCTCTATCTATCTGCTGGAAGAGGATAAAGAGTCACTGTTTCATTCATCATCTTTGCTGTATCTCTCTTGAGTATGATTACAGATATTGTTTGTTAATCAAACTGGAATTATTCCATTGGCCTCTTACTTGATCTGAAAACTATTCCAGTGTTGTTCACTCGGCCCAGCTGAGGTGCCCAGAGGCAGTAGTTTCACTTCATACAGAAGACCTTTGATCAGTTCTCCCTCAAACATTTGTCTTTAAAAGTGAATGCATTCCACTGAGTTGATTAACATTCGTCACCATTACCTTTAAGTCTCCAGTAACACTCAATCTGATTACTTCCTCTCAATGGAGGACAAGACAGGGTGCCCGCACCCTCTCACTATCTACAGGCCCCCTAGCAATAACAGTGCAACTCTGGAAGGACTTTTAAGGTTTAAAGAAAGTTAAGACTAAGAAGTTTCTCCTTATGCAGATGAGCTGCTTTTGTGTCTCAATTTAGAGGAACAAACTTTACCTTCAAATTCTGAATAAACACTCTTCCTTATAGCTTTTCACTATTTAAAATGGTCTGAGATGGTTTTAAATACTAAAGGGCAATAGGGTATACTCTTTCAACACAAAAAATGTCACTGCTCTTCTTAATAAGCATAAACATGATATGAATCGTAGGCCTCTTTCTATCATCAATATGATCTCCATTTTTTTTTTTTCTTTCTGAAATATATGATTCAACAATCACTCAATAAGAATATATGGGCCCAGTTGTGTCAAATCACATGTTCATTCCCTTCTGTACAAACCCATTTACTTTATGGTTTAATAAAAGGGATTAAAGCAATCACAGTCATGTACAAACATTTGCATCTTTCAAACAGTTATCCAAATCTACTGGTTTACCTAGAACCATTTCTTTTGTTTATCTACAGATCCAGGAGCTTCGTGCAAGAAATTTCATTAATTTCTAAAAAACCCATAAAATCGTTGACTATATCATTGTATTGAACTAAATAAGTATTTCTTAAATTACAACATCCCAGATAGGAGCTCATTAATGACATCAATACACCTCCATTGAAAATGTAAAATATATAAAATATCTGCTGAATAGTGCAAAAGTGTGTACTTCTTCCCGATCTTGTGGGATAAAAACTTGAAAAAATAATAAGGTAAAACTATATTTTAAAAGAAAAACAGAAAAGCGAGTGTGGAATAGAAAGAGACAAAGTGGTAAGAGTGAAAGTTGTGCAGAGACATACCTCGGTACAACTCCAAGGACAATCAGATTAGCCTTCTGCTTGTTACATACCTATGGCCATTCTTCATATCACTGTGAAGTCATACATGGGACACAGATGAGAGGTAATGTATTTGAAGCAAGCAGGAAAGCAAATGTACTTTAACATAACAAACATTTAAATTGATATTATAATGCTTTAGGCCCACTACATACAGCATAATTCTTTCAAAATCACAGTGCAACGAGTGTACCAATATGTCAGTACACTACATACAGCACATACATGTAGGTACAACCTTGGCTCAGAAGGCAACCAAGTTGGAGCCCTGTACAAGAGGGAAAGATGTGAAATTGGGAATGAATGCTGTCGGAATTCAAAGATTATACAGAATTACACTTGTTATTCTAATATCAAAAGGGTACAGTATGTCCCTACGAGCAACAATCAGCGTTTGTGTTCCTGATGTCACATCTTGTTCTAATGTACCTAAGTGTACATTCACACAGCACTTTATTAGGAACAGAATACTAATGCAACAGATTCTTTCCTTTGATCTGAGCATCTCAGTTCTTCATTGAATGGATTCCACAAGATGTGGATCTGGTCCATATTCACATGATTGCAACACAGCATTTCACTGCAGGTTTGTCAGCTTCACATATTCATGCAGCTAATCTTATTCTACCACATCCAAAGGTGTTCAACTGGATTCAGATCTGGTGACTGGGGAGACTTGAGACAACTTTTGCTTTGTGACATAGAGTTATCATGCTGGAAGTGACCATTAGAAGATGTTAACACTGTAGCCATTGGGGATGAACATGTAACAATATTCAGATAGGCTGGCTTTCAAGCCATGATTGATTAGTATTAAGTGGCCCAAATTGTGCCCAGAAGCATTCCCACACCATTACACCACCACCAGTGATGGACTGTTATTTCAAGACTTGAATTACTTCCATAGTTCATACGTGATGCAAATTCCACGACCCTTCCATCTGTGGTGCCTCAGCAAAAATCATGTTGCATCCACAATGAGCCCACGTTTTTTCAGTCTTCAACTGTCTAGTTTTATTGAACCTGTACCTGCTGCAGCCTCAGTTTTCTGTTGCTTGGCTGACAGGAGTGTAACCCAATGTGGTCCTCTGCTGTTGCTTGGCCCATCAGCCTAAAAGGTTAAATGGACTGTACTGATATACTTTTTCTAGTCTTTTTGACCACTCAAAGCCTTTACACATTCATACAGCACTTGTCTATACAACAGTAGGGGTTCAGTATCTTGCTAAAAGGATACTTGGCGCCACCAGACTGGAAGAGGAACCAGGAATGAACCACCCGACCTTCTGATTGGTGGGCGACTGCTCTACCTCTGAGCCTTAGCGCCTAAGGTTGGCAGTGTCGTTCTTCTGAGATGCCCTCTGCTCACCAGCATAGTTATCTGAGTTACTGTAGACTTTCTGTCAGCTCAACCAGTCTGGTTCTTCTCTGACCTCTCTCATCAAAGCCTTTCAATGTCAACAAGGTCAATGCCACAGGATCAAATTTTGTCCTATTCTGATGTTTTATGTGAATATTAACTAAAGCTCCTTGCACTGCTGCAAATGATTTACTACAGTTGAATAACTGCATGAATAATCAGGTGCGCGATTATTTCCTAATAAGGTGCTTAATAAAGTTTTATATGTCAGTATGTTGTGGTACTGACTGTGGTGGGAAGAATCACAGTGTACATTATGGGCTATAATCTAAAGCATTACTATTGATGTCCTTTTCCAGGAGGTCAGAAAAAAAGAAATTTTTGTTCTAAAAGCATATTAAGTTTCATTCAAGCTGTATTTCACCCAGTGGTGTCCCTTGATGACAAAAGTTTAGCTACTAGTAATCAGACTGTACAGGCCATGAGCTAGATCATCTAATAAATTATAAAGAGACCAGACAGATATGAGGTCAGTCTGACCGACATTACTAAATGGGAACAGAGATGATTTACATCAAGCAGATGTGCAACATATTCTTGTAGGGTCACAGAATGAGCCTGTTCACTGCATTTTTCCATGCAGCCTTTCCCCTGCTCTGCAAGTGCCCCAGATGATATCAAATAGCAGGTGAGTGAGGCTAGTGGAAAAGTACAGCTGTAGCAGGCAGTCAAGTCAGTCAGGTGCTCGGCTAGCAGAGTGGTACAAGCCGTAACCAGAGCTAGTCTCCTCAGAAGTTAAAAATAACAATGTAATAGTCAGAGTCCAGGTCACTGCAGTCGAGACAGAGAGTGAGAGTGAGAGAGGGGGAGAAAGAGAGATATGAAGTCAGAGTGGACAGTCAAATGCATTTTGAAATAGACCACAGAGGTCATGCTGCTAAAGGGACATCACCATCAGTAATGTTTACAGAATAAGGTCTATGTAGATAGATAGACAGATACTTATACGGGAAATTCACAGTCCCAGCAGCATCAACAGACTTAAGATAAAAGGTCGAAGGCATGCAATAAATACTGGGAATAGTCAAAAGGCATGTAATAAATACTGGGAATGTGAGATATGTGCGATATTCAACAAAGTATTTTTATTAGCAGTTTTTAATCAAAAGCTGTAAAAGACATTTCGGAAAAAAACTGTTACTTGATTTACAGGGGGAGTGTGTCCTTTATTCAACCAGTGCATTTCACCACAGAATCTTCATCAGTGTTCATCAAAAAAAGAGAAGAAATCTAGAGAAACTGGCTGAATAAAGTCCACACTCTTCCAGTAAGCTGGCTGATGAAATAGCAAAAGGACAGGTTATAATTTACAGCAAAGGGATTAGTTCAAACTCTGTGTCCCCTCCTGCGCCAAGGAAGACAACATACACAAATTAAATGCTGGTGGACTTACATGACTCCCTGCAGCACTTTCTGTGGGTCGGGGTCGAACAGCCTGTCAACATAATGGCGACTAGTGGCAGTGACTTCCTGCATGAGGACAAATATAACAGACACATTAGTAACAAAATCAACTGACATTTTCCAGCTAAGGCTACATGTACCTTGCTCAGTTTCTCTCTCATACACACACACACGTAAACACACACAGAACAGAAAATAACAAATAAAATGTACAGATTACATATGATGTACAGATTTTAGCATACTTTATGAGATTTTCATCTCATAACAGACTATATGCTTTTAATAAGTAGGATTATTTCTAACTGGAATACCAAGCTCTCCAAATATTAGGAAAACAGCAATTAAATACAAATCCAATCACTGATTTTGGATACTTTAACTAAATACTTTAAATTGCTTCCCAACACTGATAGACCCATAGTTGTACACACTGACACATACAACAGCATCCATGGCACCAGGAGTCTTTAAAAGCTGTTACATATGGCACCCAGTGGCTGCATGTGACACCAGAAACTTTGTTTATATCACTGACAACTTTGACCAGAACTTTCCACATGACCCCAGGGGAGTAACCCTCACCCAGCTAACAACACGCTGATACTACTGGCTTCTGGTGCCAATATGGTTCTGGCGAAGTGTTCAGCACATTCTGTACCTGCATAAACCTGCCTTTACAAATCTGTATAGAAAACAACTTGCTGCACAAGTTATATTTAGCTTAGATGTTTATCAGACAAACACAATACCAACAACAGGGCTGCTCATGTTCAAAAATGTAAAAATGGCCTAAGCTACAATAATATCTTAGCGGGTCTCTGACAGTCTTCTTTCTGCATGGACCTAACGTGGGGGCGTTTCACTATTGCAATCCTGAGTAAGCTCGTTATCGCTGTCAGTTTAATGCTAACTTTAGCCAAGATACACCTGGCAGCCACTGTCACCAGCTAGAATACATTACAAAACCATTATTAACGAATTGCTAGACTTTCGGCTGCTGACAGAGCTGATTTTACCATGTGAAAACTCCTAGAGGTAGGCAACCAATGAGTAGTGTTAGCTTCGCTAGCTTAATCGTACGCTAGTGGTTAGCTAACGTTAGCTAACAACGTTTAGCTTCCCATTGTAATTAGCCAGGTGCAGCGATTACGGGAAAGAAACATCGGATGGTTGGAATAAAAAGCTTAGTCCTGCAACTGATTTTCCACTCTGCATTATCCTTTCTGTGAATGTGTTTGGATTATTTCAGTACGAACAGTGGTGACAGCACTGCCACTTAGCAGTTAGCTGCTAACTCATTCCAAGTGACACTGACAGCTACTTCGTGCGTTTGATTTGGTTTACTTAACAAACCGACGGGACAAACGGGCATTAGCCACGTGCACCCCTTCCTACGTTCAGAACGTTTCCGCCCGTCCGGGCAAAGTCAGGATAAAAACCGTTCTCACCCACAGCTACGTAGGCGCACCGCTCCAGTGCTACATGTTGCAAAGCCTTTAACTTAGCTTGCAGGCTAACAGAAAACATAAACCTTTACAGTTTGACTGACCAAGTGATATTAACCACTCCCTGCTGGAGTGAGCGTCCTGTTAATCTCACAATGCGACTTGAAACTTTGTAAGTGACACTCACAGACAGCACACTGATGCGGAGAGGGGCCTCCAACAAGCACGCCATCTCTCTTCCCCCGATCGAGCGCCCCAATCGGCGCAGCACTCTGCAGACACTCCGCCCCCCAGAGCAGCTGTGAGCGGCTTTTAAAAAGTAACTGCGGCTCAGTCACGCAGCTCTTCGCTAGTGCTATGACACAAAGAGGCGACTATATTCCGTTACGGGCTGAGCTGTAATCACCAGCAGCAGATATACAACAAAAAACAACAGCGCTAACTTGGCGAGCTGTCTGACAGACCGTAGATTTGTCAAGGAGGTAAATTTTGTTTATAAATGTGACGTAGGTGACTTCTCCTTGAGTTAGTTTCGACACAATAACTTGACCCTTGCGAACTACGTAAACGGATACAAAAATAAACGTAAAATAAAGAATATCTTTATGTCATGGATAAATGATAAACCCCCCAATACAACTAATTGCCATAAGGTAATCATATAATGCCCCTATGTCACCTTTGTATTTTCATTCATATGAGCTGTTTTTTTTTACACCCTTTGCATTGTAGTATTGATATGCTTTTCCATTATATATTTTAACTGTCACTGTTATTGTTACTGTTATTGATTGCGTGGACCAATGTTATGCTGAGCTGTGAATCCTGTGTATTTACCATAGACTGTATATATACTATTCAGAAATATATTAATAATTCTAAGAAGAAGAAGAAGAAGAAGAAAGGACGAAACTCAGAAAACATATCATGGGGTGGGGAAATAAACGTAAAACCACGCTGCATGTTTCAGATACAGCTTTTAATCATAAATTTACTACACAATACGTAGACGCAAATGAAAGTTAATTTAATTACACTTGGTTTGAATCTGCTGCCGATGGTCAGAAATGATTTTGCTTAGGTTGGTGACGTGCGGCGCATGCGCTGTGGGCGAGAGACGCGAGGTGGGAAAATTCATTCTCCAGTGTCTGTGCGAACCTGCAACATAAACATGATTTTCAGAAACAGTTTGTAAGTTTACGGCGCATAAAACCGGACAGATACGCTCCTCAGTTCCCCATTCATCACCGTAAGTGTTTAGTTTGTTAGCCTGTTTTGTTGTGTTGTGTTTTTAAGAGACATAAGCTCTAGTGTTCGCTCTCGGGTCGTTTTAACACGATGTAACGTTGTGGTCTAATATATTAGCCTAGCTTGCTATCGCATGTTTTGTTTTGTTGCTGATTTTGGCAGTTAGGTTGCAAAGAATGAGTTGTCCGTAGTCTGTACCTGATTACACGGAATAGACTTAATACAGCAAAGGCCTTGTTGACACATATTAGCGAAGTAGCAGCAGTCCCATGTGTCAGAGAAATAAAATACTCTGGTAGCACTTTGTTGTGCAAGTTTTCAAAGCAACGGGAAGTAAACAAGAGCACCCAAAAGACCCAGAACGACCTAATATCAGCCGCACCACTGAATATTTAATGTGTGTGTTGTCCAGGTTAGCTTGTGTTCGGTTTCGTTTCTTAGTGTAATTTACCACAGAGGCTTTCATTCACGACTGATACTGAATGAAATGAAAAGAATGGCATCGCCAGTAAATAAAATTTGTTTGGTTGTTCCCCTACTGATCACTAAAAGATTATCCCAAACAGCATCTCTGTGTGTGGAGGCTGACAGCCCATAGGGGAACACAGTATGCAAACCAGCCCTCACTGTGTATGTGATTTTTCTCTGGGGATCTGCAGCGTACCTGTTTGTGCAGCATGAAGATTGCAGTAGAAGGCTGTTGCCATGGGGAGCTGGACAAGATCTACGAGACCATCAGCTATCTGGAGAAAAAGGAGGGGGTGAAGGTGGACCTGCTTCTGTGCTGTGGAGACTTCCAAGCAGTGCGGAATGAAGGAGACATGAAGTGCATGGCAGTACCAGCCAAGTACAGGATGATGCAGACCTTTTACAAGTCAGTTCTTTGTTAATTTTTATGTTTTCAACAAGTGCAAGATAAGAGCAACAGCATTTAAAACTGTAACTTTACTGTCTGCTGCAGATACTATTCTGGAGAGAAGAAAGCACCAGTCCTCACCATCTTCATTGGAGGGAACCATGAGGCTTCCAACCACCTGCAGGAGCTTCCTTATGGAGGCTGGGTGGCACCCAACATTTATTATCTGGGTAGGAATTAGCAGATAAATAAGTGATTATTCAGTCTGCCTGCCTGTCTGATAATTCCCAGGCTTGACTTTACTTTATGTCCTTAGGTTATGCCGGTGTTATTCGCTACAAAGGGATTAGAATTGGTGGCTTATCTGGAATATTCAAATCACGTGACTATAGAAAGGGTGAGTTTTTGGACTGTCGGATTGATTGTGAAGTAATGCACACTATGCAATGTGTTTACAAGGAATATATTCTCCCTAAGGTCACCATGAATTCCCTCCATACAACCCTGACACTCTCCGAAGTGTATATCACATCCGAAATATTGAGGTGTTCAAATTAAAACAGGTAAATATCACAGTTTCAGCTGGTTCTCTTGTACACAGCTCAAAAGATGTCTTCTTATTTATCGAAACAGTGTATTTTGATTCATAAACCTTTATTTCCATTAAGATCCAGATGCCCATAGACATTTTCATGAGCCATGACTGGCCTCGTGGAATCTACTACTATGGAAGTACAGGGGAACTGCTGCGAAAGAAGAAGTTTCTGCGTCAGGAGGTGGAGTCAAACACCCTGGGAAGTCCTGCTGCTGAGGAGCTCCTGGCTCATCTCCAGCCCAGCTACTGGTTCTCTGCACATCTTCATGTGAAATTTGCTGCCGTTATGCAGCATCCGGTGAGAGTGATAGATTTTCTGCAGTACATTTTAGAGTTTTAATAATTCTGAGTACCAATCCTCTAATGCACTTCACCAACTAAGTGAATTCTCTTGTCCTTAGCCTAAAGGTAACGCTGCCCCACGTGTAACCAAATTCCTGTCTCTGGATAAATGTTTGCCCTATAGGGAATTCTTACAGGTGAGAGGATGTTTCTGCTCAGATATACAGAGATCAAGTCTAGTCTAAGGCAGAGATGATAGTTCTAAGCAATGATATATACATTTGTGTTGCAGATTGTGGATGTTCCAGAGAGACTGGGTTCATCTGAGGGTCTAGAGTATGATCCAGAGTGGCTTGCTATTCTGAAGGCCACAAACAGTCTACAGAGGACAACCCCTCACCCCTGGAACCCCCCAGAGAATAATGGCCTGCACGAACGGTACACACACGATCAGATTTACAGTTTTATGTGAATGTTTGGCCTCCTCTGGGCTGACTGCATATTTTGTTCTTGAACCTTTCTTTTAAGCACTGTTACTTTTGAAAATTGTAACTGTATCATGTGCAAAAGTTTGGGCACCTTACTAAGTCAGTACTTAATAACCCCCTCTTTGGGTTTTTGTAGCTGCTAAGAATCTTTCTATTTTTGATTTAGGAATTTTCACCGTTCTTCCTGCAGATCACTTCAAGTTCTGAGATATTTTTAGGCTGTCTTGCACACACATCTTGTGTTTCTTGAAGTAGTTTGTGGTGGATTTTGAGGTCTCTTTTGGATCATTGTCCTGTGGTAGAAACCAGCCTCTTTTCAGTTTCACTTTGTTGTCTGACTCCTGACATTTGCATTGAAAATAACAGCGCCCCTTTGAAGAAAGGCTAATTTTTTACATCTGTTTGCTGCAGCAGTTATATTTACTTCTTTTCACCTCAAAAATCAACAAAATGTAATTTGCCTAGGGGTGCCCAAAGTTTTGCAAACAGCTGTAAAATTACAGGTAGATCCAATGCAGTTAGTTTAAAGTTCCATGTGAAACACTAGAGATGTAAGGATCAGTCATTGATTTAAATAGGTATTTGTGAGAAAAATATTTTTCCAGTTGAGTGGAAAAGTCTGCTGATAAAACTAAAAGACAATCAGCTTGAAGCAATAAGGCCCCATTCACACAATTCAGCATGTGCTTGCTTGACATAATTCCAGCTGAACCTGTTTTTTGAGCTGTTTAAACATATTCAGTGAAACTTCATGCAGTGAGTGAATTGTTATCCCATAGGAGGGAATCTTATACTTGCATCATACTGTTGCTAGTGCACTGTACTGTCTTGGAGAGGTCGGATACATTTTTATATTCTAGCTAATAATTGTTTTGGTCTAAAAAAAAGTTCTTCTAAAAAGTTTTTAGGGTTAAAGCTTTTTCTCTTTTTCATTTTCAGTTTACGACCTTATGAGACAAAACTAGCTAGAAACAGATGTTGTTCAGGAATGGTACTAAAGAAACATAAAAACTGTGGATTGAATTGTCAGTAAATTGACTAGTTTCTGATAATTCCTTCAACATAATGTCATAACATAATGTAATGAGCTGTTGGACTTACAGTTTTAGTTCATGCCATCTTCTATGATGTGACTGTCTTTATCAATCAGGTGGGACTTCAGAGCTTCAGAAGCAGCTATGATGCAGGTGGTGGAGGACCTCAGCGGTGAACTTGCCATTCCAGACAACTTTAGCCGGACTGTGCCACCTTTTGACCCCAACAAGCCCCATCCCCATGCCGCCCCCAGCTACAACACCAACCCTCAGACAACCGAGCTCTGTGCCACATTAGGTCTGACAGACATCTACGCCCAGGCTGGGCAGGGAGGTGACGAGCTGGGGAGAGTTCAGGGCAGCACTGGAGGGGAGGAGGATGATGATGAAGATGGGAATAGTGTGGGAAGTGTGGATGAGCCCAGCGAGTATCCAACTGACACGTCAGGACTGTCGAGTTCATTTAATCCTGATGAGATCACTATAGAGGATGAGTGGGAGGAAGAGGAAGAGGAAGAGGAGGGAAAAGAGGAGGAAGAGTCAAAAGCAGCAGTGACAGGAGATAAGCTCCCCGTAGGTGAAATCCTCACCCCCAGCCGTATGGTTCTTCCAGAGCCCAAATCTGATGTCTCACCCACTCACCTGCCCCACCTAATGAACCTGCCACCTCCATCCCACTCCACCCCAGCAGCAGCAGCAGTGCGCCCTCTCTCTGGAGCAGAAAGGGAGGGACTTTGTGAGGGCGGGGACGAGGATCCCACAGCCGCACGCATCTTAAAACGTACCAGCGATGAGACCGGGGATCCTGGCAGCAGAGGCACGACTCCCAGAATCAAACGCAGGAACCAGGTCATCTACACAACAGTGGAAGATGAAGAGTGTGAGGATTAGGGGTCAGGGTGAGATAAGGCAAATGGTGAGGACTCATTCCATACCATTTGTCACAGGGTGTACAAGTCTCAATTAGTTTATATTGATTTGTAAAACTTGACATTAATTTATGCTTTTTTATATCGCTTCCAACATGAGCTGTACAAAGTAGAGTCTGTATATGACAAAGGAGTGTTAGTTTCTCGATTCAGTTTCTACAGAAAGGTAATTACAGCCATGAGAATTTTTCTTTGTTAAAATGTGGTCGCCTTTTTTATATATTTTAATCAAACCTAGAAAATTTTAGAGAACAGATTTTTGAGTTCTGTGTTTTGTTTTTTTTTTACATGTAACTTCAAGACAATAGCGCTGATTAAAGAGGCTAGAAAATTGAAATATCCTTTTTTTTTTTAAATAATAAATGCCATTATACACCATTGTACAGCCACTTGGCAAAAACAGGGACTAATAAAAATGCGGCTGTTAACATCTTGTCACACTTATCTGAGGTGAAAGAAAAGTAATCAGCATTCTGCACTCAAAGCGCCATTCACAGCTTTATTGAACACTATACATACTGTGGGTGCTGATGAAAAATCAAGTCTTGTTTTAATGACCTGTCATCTTAATTGCACAGAACACTGAACCTACTTGTGATCACTGAAGAATGAATAAATGAATGCAATTTATTTTATATAATGAGCTGATGAGCTGTTAGTGTCCTGGTGGGGTGGGATGGGGGGAGCAAATCATTTTATCTTTTGAACACTTACTGAAAATGGTGTTTTACTTCGTATGCCAGTCCAATTCTGAAAGCCTTAATAAGCTCGCCATATTTTAATCAAAATGTAAAAATAAAGAACAAAAGATTTTCCTCAACACCGATGCTGTTTAAATCAAACAGATTTATAACATTGATTAGAGTCCTTTAAACCCTTAACAATCCATTCCAGGTCCACAAATGTGCTGCTCTGCTAAAGTCAACATACACTTTCATTAAAATTAAGACAATAATATATAACATACAGTGTATTCAACAAGATCTTTTTACATCCATACAAAGAGCCAATACAGTATAAGCCTAATGACAGGGTGCCAGGTTACTGGTTTATGGTACAAGCCAATGTCAGAAATGGTTTTCCTGCACTTTGCCTACAAAGCACACACTTAAAGAAAGCCTCAAACATGATTCACAAAGAGAAAAACTGGGAATAGGCACTTCTGTTTTTTTTTTGTTTTTTTTTTTTCTTTCTTCATCAATTCTTTCCTCTTTGGGCAGCAACCAAGCACGCGACTCTATTTTTAAGAGCATCATATTAAGTTAAATGAATCAGTTAAACCATTTGAGATAACTATGATTTCATCAACAATTGAGCCTCAGGACAAGGGACAGATGAGGAACACATTAAACACAAGATGGGCAGGTTTTCTCCTACAGGGCACAGTGCAGGCTTATTACAAAGCTCTTATTTTCTTATCCTCCTGCCTAACAATTCTTCTAGGACACTGACCATGAATATTTTCTGTATCTGATGCCAGTAATTTGATCTGGGTAGAGCTACAGATGGGTTCTCTTTGCAATAATTTAAAAATAAGATTAAGGTCTTTATTAAATATTTGATGCATTACTTCTTTCTTCAAGTTTGGGAGATGCTTTCTCTGCTACAGACATGTAATCAGTTACCTCTAATGTTTTCTGTTCATACATAGCAATATTAAAGTCCTGTGACTTTATGCACTCAACATCAAGTCTGTATTGTTGCCCTGAAGACCTACAGCCTGTGATGCTTAACATTTTTCCTTATGAGCATCCAAGTCAGCTACTGAAACCCAAACCAAACTTCACCAATCTTTCATGAAACAAGTCTGTCAGGCCAAATGTATCTACGAGAAACACAATGTCAAATCATCAATCAAACAATCAGGTTAAATCAGAACTTTTGTTCCATTTAATTGTTTGCCTCACATCATGAGTTTGAGTTTCTACCTGGACAAAAGGAGAGTGAGCAGAATCGGTGCCTCGGAGACACTGCGGCGTCACTACCAGCAGTCAAGATACATCAAAACACCGGACAATAAATATGCATAATGTCAGACAGACTGTGCCATGGGTCTTATCTGATGTGGGCCTGGATAGTGCCAGTGACACCGGGGGAAGGTCAGGCAGGACTGAGGGGGGATTACAAATCATGGGATCATTCCAGGTTTACAATATGTGGCATTATTCACAGCAGGATTTGGAAGAGACAAAGCAAGCAGGCGCAAGCTCTGACAAGGAGAAGAGGAAAGCAGCCACATCCTAACTGTTCAGCTTCTTTATTTATGCCTCAGCCATTTTTTTTCCCTCCCTTCCTGTCTTGGCCACTCGCTGGCATGTGCTGCTCAGTTTGTGCATTTTTACGTAATCAAACGGCTGTGACTGAAATGATGCAAGGCAGAGTGAAAATGAAAGAAAATTCACAATTAGTGCTAAATACTACAACAGGCTCGCCACTGTCTTCCACATTCTTTATTTTGCTCCTCTCAGTCTTCACTATAACCTCCACTTGTTATTTCCAAATGCAGAATCTCAGTTGTTGGTCAAGAGACACAAGCACTGTGTCTTCTTCCTCCATCTCTGTTTGCTCTTTCTTTCCTCTTATTCTCTCCTTTGGATTTCTGTCTGCTCGGACAGGAGGATGAATGGAGGGGGGAAGTGGGTGAGTAGATACTGGGTGTCCCCCCCGCATCAGGCCCACCCCACCCACTCTCCCCTGTAAGTTGGTTGAAGGAGACAGGATGTTTGAAGGGCTGTGGTGGTGTGGGTGGTGGAATACTGGTGGGAGTTGTGGAGGTCTAGTTCCCACCGCAGCAGGCTCGGGTGGAGTGGGCATCTGGGTCCTGGAGGTTGACTCCACGATGTCGTGCTGCATGTGTCGGGTTCTGGGTGTCTGTTTTTGGCATCTTTTTTGCTGCAGTACGAAAAAAAAGGGGAAATATCAGGACATGTGCATTGTGTGTTCACCAGGGAGAAGTCTTTTATTGGGATTAATATAAGAGAGAATAAGTGTTCAAACAGGACGTCTGTAGATGCTGAACACAGTGAATGTGGACCAAACACAGGCGAGAGTAATGACTCCTATGACCTAAATCATTCTCTGAAATCAAAGTCTAATTGTCTGTTCAGATGTAAAAGCAGAGACAGACACTCACCAATGGCCAGAAAGAGCTCATTGACGTTCATGGCTGTCTTGGCAGACGTCTCCATAAAGAGCAGGCCAGTGTCTTCAGCGTATGTCTGGGCTTCCTGCAACAAACAGCACACAAACAAACTCATATAACATCAGCAGTCATTTGAAAAGCTACAAACACTAAAAACAGCCAGCAGCTGAAAAAAGCTAAAATGTCTCTTATCTCCAAATAGAAAACACTCAGCTAAGCACAGACCTCCAACAACACTAGAAGAATCTCTGAGCTGTGAAGTGCAACCTCTGCAACAGATAAGGTTTATGTTTTGTATTCAAGATTTTCTGGCACTTGAATGCAACATTGTCAGGAGGCAGCTGATGTGTGTGATGTCCAGGATATGGTTAAGCACAAGACTGATTTCCACTCCCACAGTGTGATTAGTTGATTAATTGGTTGGAAACTGTTTAAATCATTTTTGAGTAAAATTAACAAAAAGCCACAGTATCAGTAGTACACACAATATTTGCCAGTTTTCTTAGTTTTATTTTCTAATAAACTCAACCTATTTGGGTTTTTGACTGCTGCTCACTGTCACTATTTTCAGATATTTTCAAGACTGTGCAATCAATTGATTATTAAAGAAAACAACAGTCAGCTGTATTGATATTGAAAATAATTATTGGCTGCAGCCTTACAGTCCTCCTATATTATAGTTCCCCAGGTTATCTGTGTGTTAATGACTTGACACAGAGAGAAAAATGGAAGCAATGTGACAAAACCCACGTTTACAACCACAATATCAACTAAAACAGTTAAGGTATTCACTAGATTTTGATACAGGGTCCGTCTACTCAAGACCAGGGCCACGAGCTGAGGGATGGAGGACTCATCATATTTCATGTTCTGTGCTGAAAATGTCTGACAATTTGTGATTAATCAAATTATGTAGACCCAAATGAAGTAAATCTGGCTTTTGGGGCCCCTGGGCAGTGAGTGTGTGTATGTATGTGTGAGATGGTTGTTCTGACTGAATGATTTTTCTCATTATGACCTTGCGTTTGTGTAATTTGTTCTCAGGTCTCTCTGGCAGAGCAGATGTTGATCTCAGTGAGATTTCCTGAATAAATAAACATTAACTGACTCATTCATAAAACATATGTAACCTGTCATCTGTAGTGACACCCATCCAACTTCATAAAGGTAATCCATTATGATTTAATTAAGGCTATAGCCCATGAAAATGGTTGGATGGGAATGTGTTACCTCATACTCTACTAGTCTCTTCTCTGCCAGGTCAGCCTTGTTCCCAGCCAGAGCAATAACAATGTTAGGACTGGCTTGTCTCTGCAGCTCCTTCACCCAGGCCTTGGCTCGCTCAAAAGTCTCCTGCAGAAACACACAGCAGGCAGAAATGACAGAGGTGATGTACATGAATAATACATACAAGATAATATAGGACTTTATTCATCCATTAGGGCACAGACTGCTCACCTCCTCAGCTACTGTAAGCATAATGCTGGGCAGTATACTGGTATATTAATATTAATATTACTATTAACATCGGATCGTCTGGGTTATTACTTTAATCTATTATTGTAATGTAGGTTCTGTGCTACCCTTAATTTCTTCACTTACTTGGCAGTTTTAGCTGTGTGAAACTGTGGGAAAACACTGGAAAACACATAGTCCAATTTAATATTAACTATTATTACACTGCCTGGCCAAAAAAAAAGTTTCCACGAAAACAAAAAGTCACACTCTAATATTTCGTTGGACCGCCTTTAGCTTTGATTACGGCACGCATTCGCTGTGGCATTGTTTTGATAAGCTTCTGCAATGTCACAAGATTTATTTCCGTCCAGTGTTGCATTCATTTTTCACCAATATCTTGTATTGATGATGGGAGAGTTGGACCACTGTGCAAAGTCTTCTCCAGCACATCCCAAAGATTCTCAGTGGGGTTAAGGTCTGGACTCTGTGGTGGTCAATCCATGTGTGAAAATGATGTCTCATGCTCCCTGAACCACTCTTTCACAATTTGAACCCGATGAATCCTGGCATTGTCATCTTGGAATATGCCCGTGCCATCAGGGAAGATTGATGGAATAACCTGGTCATTCAGTATATTCAGGTAGTCAGCTGACCTCATTCTTTGGCCACATAATGTTGCTGAACCTAGACCTGACCAACTGCAGCAACCCCAGATCATAGCACTGCCCCCACAGGCTTGTACAGTAGGCACTAAGCATGATGGGCGCATCACTTCATCTGCCTCTCTTCTTACCCTGATGTGCCCATCACTCTGGAACAGGGTAAATCTGGACTCATCAGACCACATGACCTTCTTCCATTCCTTCATGCTCCCTAACAAACTGAAGTCTATCTGATTAGCCTCACTGATTAGTGGTTTTCTTAAGGCTACACAGCTGTTCAGTCCCAATCCCTTGAGTTCCCTTCACATTGTACGTGTGGAAATGCTCTTACTTTCACTATTAAACATAGCCCTGAGTTCTACTGTTGTTTTTCTATGATTTGATTTCACCAAAGGTTTAAGTGACCGCCGATCACGATCAATCAGGATTTTTTCCGACCACATTTCTTCCTCGAAGACAATGGTTCCTCACTATCCTTCCAGTTTTTAATAATGCATTGGACAGTTCTTAACACAATTTTAGTAGTTTCTGTAATCTCCTTAGATGTTTTCTCTGCTTGATGCATGCCAATGATTTGACCCTTCTCAAACAGACTAACCCTAACCCAAACATCTTTTCCACGACCACAGGATGTGTCTTTCGACATGGTTGTTTAAGAAATGAGAAGCTACTCATTGCATCAGTTGGGGTTAAATAACTTGCTGCCAGCTGAAAGATAATGGCCCATGCAGTAATTATCCAATAGGAGGCTCTTACCTATTTGCTTAGTTAAATCCAGGTGGTGACTTTTTTTTTTTTGGCCAGGCAGTGTAATAATAGTTAATATTAAACTGGATTATGTCAGTATCGTCAACATGATCCAGAACTACATGAATAAGCAACTAATGAATGTATGATTGATGTTTATACCATACGTACCGGCTTGGTGATGTCAAAGACGACGATAGCAGCCTGAGCTCCGCGGTAATACATCGGAGCCAGGCTGTGGTATCGCTCTTGTCCTGCGGTGTCCCAGATCTCAAACTTCACTGTGGTGTCATCTAGACACACTGACTGGGCTAGGAATGCAGCTGGACAAAACGACGGACAAGTGACAGGTTACCAGGCAGGTGTTTCTTAACACCTACCATCACTCAGCTTTTTGTGGTGGTAGAAATGAGCTAATAAAACAATAAGCCCAGAGAGACTGCAGTTTACTGTGATAAGCTGTAGATAAAATGGTTACTTCATGTGCTCTCATAAAAGAAACACAGCAACCAATAACTTATTGATAACAAATAATAATTCTTCCGCCAAGCAATGTAGTTCTTCAGCTACATTTAGTGGAATGGTTACCAAGCAACACACATACAGCAACACACAGGTGTAGTAGAAAGCATGTTTAAAGACTGGGGTGATCACCATTAATTGTGCAACTGTTGAAGTAGTGTTAGACCTGAGTAATACCTCTACACTGTTGTACCCTATTGTCACTTTCACATAAGTAAAAGCTCTGAATACATGTTCCACCATTTTAACCAGCCTTCCTGCCCCACATTCATTCACAGTGTTCACATTTCTCATCCTCACCTCCTATGGTCGTCTCCTGGAACTCATCAAACTGTCCCTTGACAAAACGCAGCACCAGGCTGGACTTGCCCACGGCCATGTCACCCAGCAGCACCAGCTTGAACTGGCAGATCTTGGTCTGTGGTAGTGTGCCGTTGGTGCGGCCTCCACTCCCTCTGGAGCTCATACCGACCCGCGTAGGAGACGGCAGGGGGGCTGGGCCTCCTCCCTGGAGTGGAGACGGGTGCTTCTGGGATGTCAGTCACTTGCCTCCAAAATGGACTGAAGTCGGGTATGGCTGATGATGTCTTGACCTCTCTTCTCTCCTTGTTTTATCTGTGTGAAGAAGTGGAAGTGTTTTGTTCTGGTGCAAGATTACATCATACCTTGTCTCACATATACTTTTCTTTCCCTCTCAAGGCAACAAAAGCTTCTCCCAGTGGATCCAAAAAGCCTGAAGATTAGGGTTTTATGAGGAGGGTGGAGCTCTGATATGAATTCAAGAGTGAGAAGGACACAAGTTTGTATTGCAACTGCACTGTTGCACATCAGTGGTAGGAAAATAATGACCTGTGGGACAAATCTGGCTGCTCCAATAAAAATATTTGCCCCCAAAAGGTTTTCCCTGTCAGCTGGCATGAAAATTTTTGCATCAGTTTTCACAAATTCACTGCAGATAACAATGTAAAAAAAATAAAAATAACAGGCTTCTGTAAATGCCAAATAAAAATGATGAATGATTTGAGTCTCAAACACAAATAGGGAGCAGTCTAATAAATATTATGAAAGAAAAATATTCTTTGGCTACAACAACGAGAGCAGGATTGATTAATCGATGAGTTGATTCACAGAATATTAACAGGCAACTATCAGGTATTCTTCAAGTAAAAACACCAAATATTTGCTGGATCCAGGTCCTCAGACATGAGGCTGTGAAGTAAATATCTTTGGCTTTGGGACTGACAGTAGAATAAAACAAGATATTTAAGTAAAGCTCCTTGGGGCTGTGGTAAACTAGAATCAAGATCATGATGGACAAATTAATTAATGGTGAAAATAACTGTTACTTGCAGCCCCAATAATAACAACTGTACTTCAACACAAAACATACATTTGTGTACATGTGTCATGATTTTTTTACACTGAAATCAGCTGCTTAGGGAGGTACCCATGGAAAAATAGCACCTGCCCTGAGATACAATAATAAAACAGCCAGTTTCCTCTGAATAAATAAATACATTCCCTGACAACACATAGAGCTGCATCTCTCTGTTAGCCCCCTAATTTAAAAAAGATGCTGAAAATAACTATTAATTGCTTACCCCTGAATGTTAGCTGTGCCTGTATCTTACCTCAACCTCGGCTCACACACACTTTCTTTTCTTTCCCAAGGCAACAATATCCTCCTCCAGTGCATCCACAAAGTCTACAGATGAGGGTTTTTGGAGGAAGGGTGGAGATTTCCCTGACATGACACAAATGAATAGCTAAATACAAGTCTGCATTCACCAGCCTTGACTCTCCGACGTGTTCGGTTAATTATGTCTGAAAATAATGTCCCATTCCCAGCGGTGAGGGCAGAGTTTAAACAGGGATGCTGCGAATCAGATTGCTGCCATCCACCTCACAGACCACACTGCTCAACACCACCACTGCAGCAAATTAGTCATATGAAACATCGCTCAAGCCTCAGCGTCATATGGTGAAGTGTCTGCACAGAGGGCAGCTGGCATTCCTGCACTCTTTCACCATGAGGTTACTGCCATAATAAATGTTATCAGATCACCAGCCTTTATCTTGCGTTATGTGCTAACGGGACACCGCTCAGGTCGGGCGACACAAAACTGAACCAAAGCTTTATATTTCGACGCCCAATTAAGCACACAGATACTACCCGTCCACCTGAATAACGTGACCGTACTGAGAGGACAACATTCAGATATTTACCGTGGATATCTTCGTTTCAGCGGCGCAGGTATCGCAGGCTTAACTGTTGACAATTTGGCTATCAGCTGGTAAAAGAAAATGTTAGCACACTTCCTGTAAGCTGGCGCAGGCGCACTCAGTGCCGCATTGTCAGTCCTGGAAAGAGCCGCATTCTTAAGTCAGTGTTGCCAGATTTCACAAAAAAGTAGCCCAATCAGGGGCCAGAACCCGCCCAATCATATCGGAAATCGGAAAAGTAAGAAAGCCGAATGCTATATTAGAAGTTCCTGTTTGCAGTGTGTCATTAGATGTACAGAAAAACATGACTGGATTACTTAGATACCGAAAAAAACGTAAAAATGTGAAGATTCTCAGTCAAGTTCTGGGGTTGTAAGGAGCGTCTTTTTTCTGTGATTTCCAAGCGAGTTTATGGACGGTTTTTGCGATGGACATCTGAGATAATGATATAACCGGGAAGTGTACGCAGTGTTTCCACATTTGCCTGAATAAAGCAGCACAATCACGGCCTAAGAGCCAGTCAGTTGGTTGTTTTTCTTTCTTTTTTTGTGCATCCCGTATTTATGCAGTACCATATATGCTATGGGTGGCTAAAGATAAAGTTATACACATGACTAATAAAATATGCAAAACTGCCAGAAACAGCTGTACAGAGAGTACAAAACGACCGCAATGTTATCCTGTAACACATATAATGCATAATAAGATAGACTACTTGGTGGTATTATTGCAAACCTATTTCAGTGTAAAAGACTGCTAGAAGTACGTTTAGGAGCCACGTTATGATGATGGACCTTCAGCTGATCATACATACCAATAATAAACAGTGATACTAATAATTTTATCTTTTAAAAAATCAAGATTACCTCTAAAAACAAACTTTAGATTTAATAAACATTTCCAGGGTCTCGGTGTTGGGGCTCTGGGTGTTTAGCTCCATTATCTCCTTGACTAGTACAATCCTGCTCTTAAATGTACAATTATCTGAACGGAATTTTGAACGGCAGTAACTGACAGGGAGGTGTTTTCTGTTGTCGCCTCCAGGCCGCATGGGGCGCAAGAGCGCAAGTACCCGGAAGTCTTTCACACGTGAAGGATGTTTGAATTATTTTGATCCGTAGACCCCAATCTCCTACTGAAACCACAAACGTTCCTGTTAACGATTATCTAAATCTCTGTACCGTGTGTACTGGACTGTAACTGATGTGACAGTTTACTGACATTATGCCAACGACCAACAGAAAGAAGCAGAAGCAGGGGAGAGACACCGCGGTACGAGAAACCACTTCACTCACTACAACAGCTCAGCAAAACATAAAGTATATCAGTGGTGAGATGTAACTAAGTACAGTTACTCAAGTACTTTACGTGAGGTACTTGTACTTTACTTGAGTATTTCCACTACAGGCCACTGTATACTTCTGTACTGCTACAATTCAGAGGGACATGTTGTATTTCTCTACATTTACTGTCACAGTCTAAATTACTGTACATGCAAAATATGACTTTATAAACAAAACATGCAGTGGTAGAAAGTTCTACTGCTGCACTACATTTACTTGTTTCCATTTATGCTTCTACTCCACTACATTCCACAGGGAATTATTGAACTTTTTACTCCACTTCAATTATCTGACAGTTAATAGATAGTGTATAATGACAGATCAGTCACACAGGGACATTTATCCACAGAGCAAGTACTTTTACTTGTGATACTTTAAATACATTTAGCTGATAATAATTCTTTATTTTTACTTAAGAACACTAACACTTTTGAATGCAGGACTTGCAAAGTATTCTTTAGTTGTATTGGTACTTTTACTTAAGAGAAAGATCTGAGTTCTTCTTCCACCACTGAAAATATGAAGCACTGATACAGATTAAACTACCCAACAGTCTGTAATACTTTGTACAACAACAGTAAGTGCTATGCTACTTATACATTAATACATCAGTAATCAATTTCTCTGTATTGAGAGCTTCTACTTTTGATACTTTGATCAGAACAAAAAGGAGGACTTGTAATAGATTTTTATTTGCAGTGTGATATTGCTTTACTTGCGTAAAGGATCTGACTACTTACTGGCATCAGGCATTTATACTTGATGTCTCTGTTTGGCTGTGGCTTGACCCAAGGTGCAGGGAACCAACGACAGCAGTGTGGTGAGCAAGGTGTCTGCTGCGGCACAGGGATACTTTCACGACATCTTTCTCCAGCACTTTGTGTGCAAAGTGGTGAGGAGAGCCCCGCTCATCAACAGGTCAGTCGAGACCTTAATACTAGTCTATCTATGCTTTTCTCTCCTGTGAGAAATGTGAGAAAAGTGAGAAATACAGTATATGTTTGTACACATCAGACTCTACAGTTGAGTCATATGCTTTAGGGGCTACTATGTACGCTGGAGAGCTGTGGACCACTGTATAAGGAGATTTTTCCAGGTCACTGAAAACTGCCCTAAGAGACAGGTAAGTTAACAGGATACTGTACCCCCCAGATGATATTTAGTAGGGAGGGTTTGCTCTGTCTCATTTTTTACCTCCCCCTCCTCTGTTGCTGTCTCTCCCTTTTTCTAGATTTTGTCTTTGGGGGCTGGGTTCGACTCTTTATATTTTCGCCTACACGCAGATGAAGCACTCGTCAGGGCTGTTGTGTTTGAGGTGGATTTCCCAGATGTCGCCCGGCGTAAGACTGCCCTGATCAATTCTAATATCACACTGAAGGGGATGTTAGATGCCCATTTACCTTGTCCTGGTATGTCTGGTTTGTCATTTCTATCACTGACATTCAACTTCCCTACTGTTCTGAAATGCATTTATCATTTAAGATTAGAACATTAGATTTCATAAGCTTGTTTCTGTGTGTGTGTGTGTGTGTGTGTGTGTGTGTTCAGGACCTGTGCATGTGTCCAGTGGTCAGTACCATCTCTTAGGCCTGGATGTTAGAGAGGAGTCCCAGGTGGTAGAGGCTCTGGATGCAGCTGGGTTGGACTGGGCTGCCCCCACTCTGATTCTCTCTGAGGTGGTGCTCACCTACATGGAAACACAATGGTAAACACTGTGCATGTATAAGCGTCTCACTGGAATCACACAGCACTAATGTGAGTGTTGTCAGTGGTATGTTGTGTCTTCCAGGTCAGATGTTGTTGTGTGTGGTTAGTAGGCGAGCTCCTACCTCAGTAGCTACTGTGATGTATGACAGATCCATGCCCAGATGATCCTTTGGTGGATCATGCAGGATCATTTCTGAAACAAATTCGACTCTACAAGCCCTTGACAATACCCAGACACTGCCACAGAGGCATGAGTTCCTGGACAAGAGCTAGTATGCAGATGTATATACTTTTCACTGTGTCTTGTCACTGTTCAAGTGTAAAACCAAATAATATCTGCCTGTAAACCTGTGATTTTGTCTTCAGGGCTGGGAGCAGTGTGTGTGTCTGGATATGAATGACTTCTACCTGGGGCTGGTCCCTGAGGAGGAGAGGTGCAGAGTGGAGGTCCTGGAGCCTTTTGATGAATATGAGGTGAGGCTGTTGAAATGTGGAGACCATTTCACCATGCGCCAAGTTACTGGAACAACTTAGTCTGCAAAGTGTCTTAGTTTTGATTTTAAATCAGACTTTCTTGTGGAAACCTAATGTACTCTCAAGTCCAGGAGGCAGGGAAAACATTTAAACCCCACCCATACCACAGGTTCCTCTGGCTTGTCCACCTCCAGACATCCACAGCATTGGTATCTAGTCAAGATTATAGTGGGTATAAACAGAGGTCCTTATTCACTGAAAACCAGTGGGTATATAGCTCTCCCCACTTTCACTGCCACTTCAAGAGATCAAGTTGCAGTAATCTTATGATTAGACTGCTACCAAACCTAATGGGAGAAATCTCAGTAACCAAATGGACACCTTAAACTACATTTTACCTAATACAGAGACAAGAAGGACTAGAATACTGATCTAAACTAAACTTCACCTTACCAAGATGATTCATTTGATTAATGATGGCAGAGACAGGATATTTAATCGTGTGCAAGTTTATTATTTACTGAGATAATAACCAAAAAAAACATAACATTATGAGGTGTGTTATCGGTGTGTCAGCAGATAGATGGAGGGGTGTTTTGATTAATGAGCTGGAGAGTGTAAAACCTAAACAAAGCTGAAGTAAAAGCAAACAAAGATGTGGCAGAGGAGAGAGGAAGACTGGCTGAATCTCCCTGACGACCAAACTCCACCCATCATGCTCTGACAGAGAGAGGCCTGCTCAGAGACGAATCCTATCCATAATGTTGTGAGACACTTCTGAGCTTGTCAGTGGCAAAAACAAGCACTTTAGTGGATGCACTTTGACGTGGACAGTTGCCCATTGGATCACACTGCAGCAGCTGTTCATACAGAAACTGTTGTAAACAAACATTGTAACATATCAAGTAATAACATCATAAACAATTTACCAATCACAAATGTGCTCCAAGTAGCTCTTGGGTGAAATGTGTTCACATTTTCTAATTTTACTTGTTAACAAAACTTGTTAACTTTCCATTCTATATTAAAATGGTGCTTTACATGATCAGAATTATTCATCATAATATTATTCAGAATGAGTCTGTGTATCTGTCCACCTTCAGGAGTGGCACCAAAAATGTTCCCACTACTTCATCCTCACTGCATCTCGAGGCTCTTTCACGGCTCAGGCTTTACTCTCACATCCTTCAGGTAGCTTTCACTTTTACCCTTGAGTCATTATAACGATTCATCTGCTCGACTGTATGTATACATTTCCTAACTAAGGTTGTGACATGGGTGTGCTTCTTCAGTATCTCCACTGCCGTCCAAAAGCCCATCTTGGAGCCCTGTAGCCCTGAGTGTGATAACTATACCAGTTTGTGTGGAGGGGCTGGGGATGGCGTCCACCTTGGTGAGCCCAGGGCAGGTCCTGCTAACAGGAGGCTCCAGCAGGGGAGGTAGGGGGGCAGTAGCTAGAGTCCTTCTCAGAGGTCAGGAAGGCTGGAGATCCGTCATTGTGGAGCCATCAGTAGATCTGGGTGAGAGGACTTTGTGTGTTTTCTGTCTGTAGAAGTTTTTGCTCTTACTGATGAGGGCATCTATGCTTGTGTTACCGTCACCGGTTCTATTTTTAGTCTCATGATCAAAACTGTGCACGTAAAATGCGGTTGTTGTGTTGTCTCCTCTCAGGTGTGCGACTCTACCACACCGTCACATCTTGTCCTGGAGGAGGTGCTGTAGTATACGGAGGTCGCTCCTCTCCTCTCAACCCAATCAGAGGCCTTTTCAAAGTAACCCTAGGCCCCTGTGGTCCACCTGGTCCTCTGGACTCAGAGGACCGAGGTGCAGTGAAACTCTGTGTAGAGCAGATGGTTTGTACAGGTGATCAACCACCGCCAAGATGGAGGCACACCGCTACAATCGTCAGTCATAAAGGTGAGAGAAAAGGAAGTCTTAGGTGATTTCTTTCTTCCTCTTTCTTCCTCTCTCAGCCATTCATTTTCATCCTTACTTACTTATTGTACAATAAGACCCTTTCTCTTTTCTCTGTAGGCAAAAACTTTCTGTTTGTGTTTGGTGGAAAGAACGAATCAGAGGCTGTTCTGGGTGACGGCCACTTCCTGTGTCTTGAGCAGCAGCACTGGACTGAGGTTTGCCTCCATCCTTTATAAATGGGTTTTTAATGCCACGCAGAGATATTGCACACTTGTCTCTCTCCTCTTGAAATCACTTTGAGCCTTGTACTAACAGGTTCATTCTTAAGTTGCAATGTACAAGTGATTTCCTTACATTCACCAATTTTCTCCAAGTTAGAAATTTCTCTTAGGTACAAAATAAATATAAATTCACAAGTGGTCCAGACCTGTTGTATCAGTCATGTGTAGATAGTGTGCCAATATCTACTGGATCCAATGCAATAATTATACTTGTTCATTTATTTATTTAACTTATTATTTTAGAACCTGTGTAGTTTGCTGATGTTGTTTTGTTTTTACTAATCCAGAGTAGGTTAAAATAAAACACAACTGTAGTGGCTATTGGTCACAACTTGAATCAAACTTAAGGTCAAATACACACTGATGCACTGTGGGAATGTAATGTATGCAGGGAAAAGAGGTCCATTGTTCAAACCAAGGTTTTGCATTTTCCTCATCCACTGCAAAGAAAGAAATCCTGCCTCTCTTGCTCTGGTAAAAAACCACAGAGCCTCCCAGGTGTGTGCTGGTCCTAAACCTGCCTCAGGATGTTTATGCAGGTGTCTGTCCAGCATCATCCTCTGCTGCACCCGACAGATCACCACCTACTGTCCCATTTTATACTGTATCTCCATATCCACACCTCTCTTTTTAGTCATGGACATGTTTTTTAGCATCTGACCTCGTGTTAAACCACTCTGTATTCAGTCTGTCACTGTCAGCTGTGATATCAGTCTCTACTGATGCTGCTACGTTTGTTTTGTCTCTGACAGCAAGATTGAAGCTCTGCTGTGTTAAACTCTTCTTTTTGCTCTGGTAACATTTGTCGATGAGTCTTGCCCACAAACAGAGCAGCCGTATATGGCATTTTTATGGGTGTCAAGTCTCAGGAATACATACCTCCTCTTGAACAGGTGGTCTTCATCAGGCTGCACAGGTTTGTCCAGTTCAGAGAGTTGAAGCGGAATCTGACTTGGAACAATCAAACCTCACTGAAAAAAGAAAGAGGAGTTTAGGAGAACATATAAAAGATGTTCTTGCATGAGGTCCAATGTGTGTGTGTTATTTACAGATCCCAGTAGAGGGCGCAGCACCAGAGGCCCTCCATTCCCACTCAGCATGTTCATATGAGGCATGGTGGTGTTGGAGGACCTGAACAGAAGAGTTACTGGGGAACACGGTTGTGTCAGGCCCAATAATAGAGGGGCTTCGTGGGAAGGAATAGAGGTGCAGCCCCCTGTTCCCAGGTCTAGCTGTTTCTGGAGCCACTGACAAAACTTCTACATCCAGACTGCCCTGGGCTTCTACTCAAGAAGTACCTTTATTGAGGATCGACACTTGATGTGCTTTGTTGTAGATACTCTCATTCTGCTCATGTGATTGGTGAGAAGCTGGTTGTGGTGGGTGGAGTTTGGCTGCATTCAGACAGTGTACCGTGTGTCGTCGTGATCAACCTCATCACACGGAGCAGCGTGGAGCTCAGTCTGGACACGGTCAGTTAACTTAAATGGGACGTAATGGACACATATCTCAGGTTGTAAAGGCCTGGGTGTATTTTATATTTGTCATTGATCATGTATAGATCTGTTGTGATACTGAATAATAAATCACTGTGTGTTCTGCCATCTGTAGACCTCAGTGCCCTGGCCTCTGATGCTCCACTCTTTCTGCTCTGAGCTGACGGACTCAGAAGAACCAGAGCTGCTCCTGATAGGTGGAGGAGGGAACTGTTTCTCCTTTGGGACTCATTTCAACCCTCAGCCTGTCACTGTGGACCTCACACTGGCACTGGGGTGAAGTGTTTCTATGCTCAGATCAATGACTTTAACTCAGCAGTTTATGCAATCATCCAGCCTTTGAGAGATGTCTGGAAGGATGAAAGGATAAACTTGAATTATTTGGGACCGTATGAACAGAGGTTACTTTGCCAACATGTGCAATTGTTATTGATCCCTGAAGTGTGGATGTCTAAGTATGCAAGGACACATAATGTTCAAAAAACATTAAACAACTCCAAAGGAATGCCTTTAGTCTGCTTGCTGGACAGGTTTTTATTTGTGAGACCTCAGAAAATTATAGTCCAATGTTCTGACTCAGAGTGCCCATAGATCAAAGTGAGCCTGTTAATGTTTTGGATGGAGGGTAACTCATTCAGTGAGGCGCCTAAAGGACTGGACCATAGGACTGATAGCACCCCAGTCGCCAGGCTTGCGGTATTCCCCCTTCTCCAGGAAGTACTGGCGCCCTCGGTGGTTGGGGTGCTCGTAGAAAACCCACCAGCCGTCGAAGACCTTACAGGAGTTGACCTCCCTCCAGCGGACCTTCTCCAGAAGGGACGGACAGTCCTCTGTGGCCTCGAAGGCTTGGCCCCCGAAGTCTGCCTTCTCATAGAGCTGCATCTTGTACGGGGTCCCACTGGTCTGGAAGGTGACAGGAGGAAGAGAGGGAGACAGCAGGGGTTTGGGAGCAGGTGGTAGGGGGGTTAAAACAGAGCATATGTGGAGTGTGGTGGGTGAAGGGTGGAGGTGTGTAGTTAGTGCAGGGGGTTGGGGAAGAATGGGAATGGAATGTGGGGTGAGAGAAAAGGGGAAGGGGGGATATATAGGGAGATGAGATTTATATCTAACAAAAGGAAAATATATTTGTTAACAATTAAACCTCCTCCTGTGGACATCTATAAGTGGAGGCTGGTGTATAAACAGATATGTTAATGACATTATAAGCTGGAACAATAATTTAAAATATCTGCCTTCATACCTGTTGATGAATACTGTACATTAATTAAATTATTTGTTATTAAATGTTCATATACTGATTATAAATGGTGGGGAACAATCCTGTGTATGGTATAATAGGTCTAAGGCCATAAATGATAATAAATAAATATATATATATATATATATATATATATGTGTGTGTATGTGTGTGTGTGTGTGTGTGTGTGTGTGTGTATGTATATATATATATATATATACATACACCTCTCTATATATATATATATATATATATATATATATATATATATATATATATATATGTGACATAATTTTCCTAGATAGACATATAACAAATGGTTGATAAATGTTGAATATAATTAATTTCCATGTTTAGAGAGCATGGGAAAAACTGCCAGTCACATCACAGGAATAGAGGTAAGCACTGTGCAAGTTGGATTTTAGATTACTTAGGTTAGATTTTATCATTATAATGGTTTTCTACCTCAGATTTGTGAAATGTTCTGACCATAAAGAACAACCACAATTAACTGTCTGGTTTCTTCAACTTTGACTTAATGATTTGACAATTATCGTCGTGATGATTATCAACAGAAAATGTGTGATAACATTTTTGTTCTCGCAATAATCTGAGCATCAGGGCAAACCAGGCTTTGTACAGATTATGTGTCTGGCAGGAACTACCACATCAATTAGATAACTGACTTTAATCAAACACCATCCCTCATTGTTTGCACTCTAGTACAAAACTGTACACATGCAGCTTTCATTACCTTTACATTGATTTTCTTTCTCTTCTAATAAGTGGTGCCCCAGAATCTGCCCATGGAGCTGTGGAGTCAGTTGGATAAGCCTGATCCTTCTGTTTCAGCTGACCCAGGTCTCCATTGACAAAGCCCTGCAGTCACTGGTAGCATCAACACCACAGCACGACCTCTTTGATGTGCCCATCAGCTGGTGTGCACTCACTGTAACTCCAGCAGTTCACCTAACTTCTCCTGATCAGGCTCTCTGCCTCACAGCTGAGGACAAATCTTAGCAGTGGTTAATTAAAAGATCTACAAGCAATGTTCAATTCATTCAATGAGATGTCAGACTGTCCAGCACATCTCAGCATCAGCAACAGATCAGTTTACAGGCGGTGGCTGAAACACAAGTGGATCATCTTGCAGGAGCTGAGGTGATGCGTTGGGTCCCATCCAGCGCTGGTACTCCAGGTCTCCCCTGGTCAGAGCATTACTGGTAGCCCATGTGAATTTGGGCCTCTCGTACACCACCCCAGGCCCCACTCTCCACCCGGATGGAGTTGCAGCGGCTCAGGTAGGTGTGGAAATCTGAGCAGTCACTGTCGCACTCATAGCGCCGGCCCTGGAAGTTCTTGTCCTCGTAGAAGACGATCTGGGGAACAACACATTTGTTTTAGCTGACAGTCAGATTTTACAGTGTTTGATAGATTCAGTGACAGGTGGTTTTTCAGAGCTCCAATGGACAGTGCAGCTTTAAACTCCTGCAATTAAGGCATCAACAAAAACTGGCAAATCCAGTCAACAACACTGTAACCCAGATTAAACTATCCCGATAATCCCTGCAGAGGGAAAATTAAAACCACACTTTGCTACTTAACCCACGTGTTACCTGACTCTATGCAAGTGCCAGTCCCAGTTTGTCTGAACTCACCCTGCCCATCTTGGATATAATATGTGGGACAGCCTTGGTGATGTTAAGTGATGGTGGTTTCCCCTGAGGTCTCAATGTCACACTGGTCCCTCACTGGTCCTTTTTATATCCCCACTTTCCCACATTTATAAACAGCAACAGTGGAGGCAAAAGGGGAACAATCGCTTTGTCATGAAAATGAGATCCAAAAATTGAGTCAGTGATTCTAGTGCTATTCAGTTTTTCCAGAAAAGCGAGGAAGGATTACAGCATAATGGCCGGGCATGGTAAGCGTCCATTGACCCCACTTCTCTACTGGCTGGGTACAGCGCCACCACAACCTCCCATCCCCAACCTGGCTCCGGCTCTCGCACCACGTTACACATGCCAGCTCCAGCAGCTTTCCTCCACCTGGCGAGGACCTGACAACTCATGACTTATTTCTAATTTACAGATTGAGCTGCAGCGGAAGATGCGCTCAGATCCTTCAGTAAAGTAGCAACACCGCACTATAGTTAATCTAAATGAAAGTATTACTAGCAGAATATACTTCATTTAGTACCCTTGCAGGAAAAGGCTTATGTGTAATACTGTTTTATGTATTGCATATATTAATGTTTATATTGGATAATTATTAGTGATGTATCCATTTTGAGCATTACTGATATTGCTGATGTATCCATTTGTAATTGGTCATTGTGGAACTGATTTAAATGATTTTTTATATTGAACGACTATTTATAATCATGCATCATAATTCATTAAGTTTGTTATACTTTATTAGGTGCTCCTGTATAAACCTATGCAAACCAATACAACAGCCCTGTGTGTCTGAAATGAGTCTGTTCAATTACATGTTTATTATTGTAGTTAAAGGTGGTGTTGTACTCTTTTCTTAAGATGGAAGGTATGACTGCATTTCAGTGTATTTCTTTACAACTCAGATGAACTTCATTATTTGTTTGCTTCAAAACATCCAAATCAATCAGCAGGAAGTTTTAGACAAAACCTTTATTCATTTTTACTTAACAATGGAAACCATCTTGTGCTCTACGTATAGTAAGGGCTGCATAGAGGTGTGTGTGTTCAAAGGGTGAGTTTTCAAAGTAAGCAACAACAGTTAAGGCATTTTACAGTGTAACCACTTTCATGTTGAAAATGAAGAAACACGTCCCAGCATTTTGAATTTTTTACAGTAATATTTTCTAACATAACATTTTAACAGCACTTATTTAGAGAGTCTATCTTTGCTTAACTTCTCAAAACAAAATGCTGCCCTAAAGACACATGTAGCAGTTCTGTTGTATTTAATGTAGGTCCCATTCTGTGAGGAGGGTATTAATGGAAATAAATGGTCCTTGAAGAAGGGCAGATTTATGAAAAATAGTCTCCCTATAATGCTAAAATATACATATTTATACAGGTGATTTAATATAAAAATAAACATACAGTTAGGATCTGTAGCACATCTGATAACTATCCTGCAAACTGACCACTAGTTTGTTCAATTTTGCCTCAGTCTGCAATAAAAACTGCTGCTGTGCTTTCATGTTGTACTTGTGGCCACAGCACAGTCACTCATGTCAGAACAAGTATTTCCTTTGACAGCTGGTGGAAACACCTATTGTGATACCAATAACTGGGGTGTGGCAAAAAAATACAACGTTTAAAAGATTCAGCCTGTGGAGAGCAGCATGGCTACAGGTACTGTGGACTTACCCTCTACGTTTGGACGGTGCAGTTAAAGTCAGACCTAAAATAAATTATGTTGATATTCCTTCTTTTTTCCCCCTTATAGGAAACGCTTGATTGCTTTTTTTTCTATATTCTAATAACACAGAAAAATACTATGTCCTGAGCTAGTAACTGTAGGTGCACTGACATGTCCTTAATACCCAAAGTGCTGAATTCATTTAGCATCTACAATCGCTATCTTTAAATGCATTTATGTTAAACTCCAGAACTTTTGAACCTTAATTTCACGTTTTGCAGTTTCAATGATTGATAGGGGCAAAAATCTTTGGAATCGGTGCAGTATTGAGCAACAACAGTGTACCCAGCCACCGTGGACAGCCAAAGATCTTTAGCCCCATCCCAATTACCTCCAAATACATGGGAAAATAAGGCCCAGGTTCAAAAATATTAAGAGTTATCCTTTAACTTCCCTTAATGATTTTTTTTTCTTTTTTTTTTAAAAACAGAAAATAGCAGGTAGGTTACGTTTACATACGTGGGCACAGTTTGGGAAGAAATGGTGACTGGTCACTTCAGACAGCACTCTCGGTTCTCCAGGAACTTTGCCGTATTGAGCCACAGCTTCACCTAAAGCAGCAACCACCACGGCACAGTGCTGCAAGTTTACATTCCTCTAAATGGTTACTCCAAAACATCTCTGACTATATTGAGTTCACACAAAAACTTCTACACAAGAACACTGGGTTGTAAGTGAATTTCAAACTGAGAATTATGATGTTAATGCTCTATGTGGACTATAATGCTACAAGAGAACATATTTTAGGGCGTGTCTGACAGCCTGTCATGCTGGTTGTCTCATCCCTCTTGCCTTATAAAGTATAATTGCCCCACTTCTTTTCTTAAGATCAAATTTTGATTTTCTGTATCCATTAAGCAGTAAACCCAAATCTCATCTTTTTCTAAATGCCCATTTAAAAGCCAGTGGTGACTTAACATATGCTGTACATATGTTTTTTTAAGTCTACACCTCCCCTTAAGAGAATGGTGCCTGCGATGTTGTTTTACAACATGCCAATCCACTCCCTACTTGGCTTAGACACGCAAAGAACAATTAGTAGCTGCCTTTTCTTAAGAAGGAACTGCAAAGCAGCCGAGACCAGCTTTCCACTCTAAAAGCTGGATCAACAGCTCCAGACTTGTCAGAGTGAGGTGTAAATAACCACAAACATACTATACAATAACACTTGGTGTAAACATACTCCTCAGTTTGGTGAGACAGGAGTTCCTAACGTCATAAATACTATATGTAGCCTGTCTGTGCACACTGCTGTGCTTTACAGGTACGATTATCCTGCGGGATGAGACCCAGAAAAGAGTAACCCAAGAAGTCAACAAGCCATAGGTGACTGTCCCACTGCCCGTCCATTCCGAATATGTTTGGTATCATTAACTCGGGTCGTGTCTGTCGCAGGCCCATTGGATTCCTTTAAAGAGGCTATTGTGGGCGGGATAAGGCTGTCAAGTTCCTGCCTGTTCCCCGTTTCCAGAAGCCACTCGTGGAACTTGACTTCCACCAACTCCTGGAACTGCTGCTTCTGCTGCCTTAAGGACATAAATGAGAAATCAGGTTACTACAGAAAAACTAAAGAAGTGAACTAAAAAGCAGGAACGAGGCGGCGTGCGGGAGAGACTGGTGTTAAAACATGGTCATACAGAAATCAATCCCTGTTGTTTCCTGTACTGTCAGGGTCAGGTAGAGTGTGGAGCCCCTCGAGCAAATTTTCTGACACTAATGCCACCACTGAACTCCATAATATCTCACCAGCTGAGTGGCTAACTCACATTATTATTGATTTTTGGAATGGTTGTTCCATTATAACTTTCCACTGATTAAAATAGCTCACTGGATAATGGAATAATCCAAATTATTTTTATATTTTACTTTTTTTGATAATTTGCTACTCACTTGTTCAGCCGGGCCTCCATCACAGTCTTCTGCCAGTTCTGTATTCTCTTCTGCTTTTCATCAACAGCTGCCTGATATGGAGGAGGCAAACCGCCTGGCACTTCGCATGTGTCGCCCTCCATCTGGAAAGGCACGACCAGTGTGTGAAACTCAGCTGGGGCCAGCAGGCGGTAGCAGGCGGGGTCTGGGTTGGATGATGCGTTGAGCGAGGGGTTGACAAGGCCCTCGGTCCCCAGAAGCAGGGGTTGATCCCAGGCGTTGGGGACCACAGCTAGCCCCACGCTGGCCATATGATCCTCCAGGGATGGGTAGAAGGTGTGGAAGGGTCCCATGGTAATGTCAGTGTTTCCAGGTAGGAGCAAGGGGCGGGTGGGAGTCAAGGCATGGATGGTGCAATGTGAGGAGGCTCCGACAGCGATCCTGCCGGCCACACACACCACCCGCAAGTTCTGGCAGCTATGGATGTGGACGCTGGTCTCAACAGGACCCAGAACCACTGTGCTGTCACGGCATTTGTCCAAGCTGACTGATCTGAAGGAGCAACAAAAACCATGACAGCTGAACTGTGTCCCACAAAGTCCACCTTACAGCCTGTGTTAATGGAAGCTAACCGTACCTGAGAGGTGAGAGAAGGTAAATGAAGGCATCTGAGCATCTGTGGATTTTGATGTTGGCACCGGTCAGCTTGTCGGAGGTTTTCGCCAGGGTCTGTTTGAGGACTTGGGACATCAGCACCATCTTACTGCCGGGTGGAGCCGTGTGTGTGTTCCTGGCTATTTTGGCTCTCTTAATGGCCCCCTCCACTAGAATGCACAAACAGAGACTGTCAAAGAAGTGTGGACAGGCAGGTAGAGAAGGAGTGACGACTGCATGGATGACCGTAACATATACATATATATATATATATATATATATATATATATATATCCATTCACTACCACATTCCTGATTTTCAATACTGACCCATTGTCTCACAATTGCTGCTCAGATTTTTTGACAAACTGCAACATAAAGCCTAAATCCACAGGAGAAGATACCTTGTTGAGCCCAGGCCAGTTTTTGCCCTGAGCAGGCACGCGTTATCCCAAAGGGGTTGAGTGTGAGGCTGTGCTGAAGATGAGAGTGGTTTTGTCTAGGGGAAGGAGCGGCTGACTGTGGAGTAGCCAGCTTGTGTCTGGAGGGACCTTGGCCAGCAGCCTGTGGATGGGCTGTACGGCTTTGCTGCCGCAAACTGGAGCCCCTCCAAGAGCAGACCCAAACTCAGACTGCCTCCAGGAGATCTGCCACAAGATGACTTCAAAATCAGCCTCCTCAATGCATAAAATTTAATACTTTTGTTTCATATTTTTATTCAAAAAATATAAGTATGACAGGCAACCATGCACCACTGTCCAAAAATAATCATATGCAAATATAATCGTAATCATAACTGTTAAACTTAAGATATCACCATTTCAAAATGTATTTAAAAAGTGAAAAACTTTGAATGTAATAGGGAGGTTACGAGGGCTAATGTTGGTGGAATTATCATCTACATTCTAAGAATATTCCACTCGCTTAGCTTTGTGTAAATTTAGTAACCATTAATATTTCAATAAAGTTGTGGGCTGGACAGAGTGAGCTGACACAACAGCTGAAACTCAATATAAAACCTAGCTTCATCACTGCAAGTTACCACTTTCATATCAAGGGTTACTCTGATATACTGTTATTATAAAACTATATAGATAAGATAGAATAGATAGAAAGAACTCATCTATCCCCTGGCGCGGGAAACTCCACCTCCAGTAACTCATAAAACAATAACCACACTTCCACTCATCAGCAATAATACAATAGTATTAAAATAGATATAAAATAGAAAAGTATTTGAATAAGTGCATAAATAGAAATTTAAAAAAAATTATATAGCTTTAAGTTTGCTGTTGTAAATCAACGAGGATGTGTGTACAGACCTGGTAGTCTCTCAGGCCTGTCCAGACTGTGACAGCTGTCCTGGCTCCACCAGCAGCCCAGAATCTCGTAGCCAGATGGCCTGGCAATAAAATGACAAGTGGGCCTGATCGCCCCAGTTCTGCTGGAACCAAACACAAAGAACTATGAGGCACATCACAGAGACCTGAGAGAGGACAGTAACATTTGGGCTTTGAACCTGAAAATAGAATAGAAATAGAATAGTCTTTTATTGTCACTGTTCCAAACAATGAAAAAATGGTGATGCTTTGCACTGAACGTAAGAAGAATTACAGAAAACTTTCAAACGCAGCATTGAGTCAGTATCTCTGGTCTCTGCACTGCAACAAGGACCTTGTTCTGGGAGTCATCTCTTGGCATCTCGGGTCTGATGGAGAGAGGGGGAGCGAGACTATGGACTGGGCCACTGGCTAATCAGGAGGCGCAGAGACACTGGGGTTCAGCTGTTGAATGTAGAGAGGAGGAACTGCAGTGTGTCCAAGACAAACTGGAGTTAAAGGGAGAAAAAGGAACAAGGTCAAATATTAATGTGTAGCTCCTACTCAACAGCATTAACCTCTGCCTGGGAAGCAAACACACACAATCAGCAGCACACCCACATGGAAAAGTAGATAAAAAGGTTAACTGGGATGAAGAGATGGGATTTCATTCTTGTGTAAACTGGAACCATTTAACACGTGAATTCTTCTGAACTCCACCTCTGTCATTTTTCACCTTGTTCCTTTGTTGGTCCAGCTCGCTTAGAAGAGCACTGGGATAGACACTCTGCCTGCTCCAGCCTCTCCTCTGCTTGTGGCCTACCAAGGTCAAAGGTCTCAAAAATAGAGCCATGCAATCTCTGGAAGCAAGCCCCACAGGCAATGTGCTCCACATGGACCAGCCCAGGCAGGAAGCAGTCAGTCCCGCTCGCATAGGTCGCCATCTTGCGTAAGATAGTGCAGGCTGAGTTTGGAGGAGGGGAGACACCTAGAACAGCATTAACTGGTTATTTTTGGCAATATCTACATCCACTAGACTGTACCACAAGAAGTTAATAAAGGTATATCTTACCTGCAGGGCACTCCAGTAAAAAAGGGCTCCAAGGGCCATATATGCTCACAGTGTCTGCCTATGTCTAAAAGAGAAAGAAAAACAAATGACGTTGGACACATGTTGTTGAAAGTAGTTGTGTGGTCAAAATTTTATTGGGTAATAGCCAGTATATTCTAGAGATAAATGCAAACAAACCAATTTTGTATATATACAGAATATTTTAGTAAATGTCTAAAGTTACTGAACAAAAACTTGCATAACAGTGGGAAATAATACAAACACAAAATGTACCGGGACACAATTATTCACTAATTTTCACTAATATTTGGTTGCAGAACCAAGCAACAACGATAGCCTCAAATATTTCATGTTATGCATCTAAAGGTTTTGCACCTGCCAGCTGGTAGTTTCACCAACTCTTCCACTGTTCCACCTTCAAGCTCTGTTGTTTGCAGATTTTAGCTTTCCAAAAGGTCAGGACCTCACTACTGACTGGGTGATAGTCCCATAAAAAAAAGATCCAAAACTCCTTCACCCTCAAACCCGCTTGGTTTCGGGACTTGGTATCAAGATTTCACCTAAAAGGACTTGGTAATTCCAGTAGGAAGAGGGGCAGAGGCGATAGGAACCTCCACCATGTTTTATTGTTGACAGTTTGTTCTTTTCCTAATCTGCCTATACACAAAGTGCATCAGCCTGGCCTTATCAAAGTGTTTGCAAACATTAGCCTTAACCCTTTTGCCCCTCCTCATCTGCCTGTGGTACAGGCTGAAACCACTACTCCAGATTGCCTCAGGTCAGTCTGAAGCTCTTTATATAAAGGTTGCTGGTGCTAATTTTTCACAATTAGCACCAACCTTTCAGACCTCCCTCGATTGACCTTCCGTGATAACAACAAAGTTTTGTTTATGCTGAATGTCGTTCATTTAAATATGGACGTAAACCATCCTGCACCGTTTGACGCTTTGACGCTTCTGCATGACAACTGCTGTCTGCGTCCAACACCTGACTTGGCATCATAACATAACCGCTGGAGCTTAACTCCTCAGCTGAGAGCAAACCCATTGACTCCCGTGGGATAAATGAAACACCATCTCGCTTTGTTGTGTGTGCCGCAACGGGACTGCAGGAGGAGGGGTTGTTTTCGGGTCAAAGTTAACTTCAATGAGTAAGCTTTCCTCCAGCTAGCCACCGTTAGCTGTCGAGTTAGCCGCAGAGGAGGCAGGAGTGCGGCTGGTTTGTTTACTTTCAGCCTTGTCCTCGTCCCGGCAACGCGCAGCCCAGTCTCGATGGGCGTGGATCGACGGTCGAGACGAACATAAGTGAAAGTAGCACGGAGCCCTGTCGTGGATGTAGTTTGTTACGGTTGACGGAGAGAGCGGATATAAAACTCACACCTGCAGCTCTTCCTTATTTGCCCGATGCGTGATCTGTTGCGCGCAGCTCGCGGGGCGCGCTTTATGCTGCATTAATGTAATACTAATTAGAATGGAAGAACGGACATCAAACCCCTTATTCAAACAGCTGAGTGTTAATCTTTGATAGTGGACTCAGCAGACTGTGGTGATAAGAGAATTTAAAGTGGTCAGCCATTGTCGGTATTACCAGATTGGGCACTTTTCCGCACATTTGGGCCATACCTTTACTGTTTTATTTTATCTATCTTGTTGTTTGATTTTTATTTTATAGGCCTGAGTACAAAGTTTAGGTGGTAAGCCGTGTGCGTAATCTGGAAGCTACTTTTTTTTCATATTTTGATTATTTAGATTTACCAATAAAAAGTTTGTGCCAGGTTCCAATAAACGCTAAATACTAGTCTCACCTATGCCATTTCAACTTATTACAACTTCATTTAAACGTTTTTCTTTCGACTCGTAAACGCTCACACTGTTCAAAAAGGAGCAAAGACCTTGTTTCCACATTATATAAGAAGATTTAAGACCTGTATAATCTATGGTGATCAATGTTATTATCCTCACTTGTGGTTTTGATTGTATATTGATCAGTATAATGCGACGTTCAAAGACAGGGGAGGGGGGGTGTTTCTTTAAAGGGTGTTTTGAATTCGAGAGGAGATCCAGTGGGAGGGCTCTGACAGGAGGAAGAAGGCTTGTGATCATAGTGATCCAACCTCAAAAAGCGTCATTGTTCTTTTGCTGCTTCCTTTAGGAAAATACGATCTAACTTATGGCTACTAGAGGGATGAATCTCGCACAAAGGCTCTGCTGCTTTGTTATCACGGCGGTGCTTGCGGGGTAGGTGATCTGAGCTCGGACACGGCGGTGAAACAGCATCACAGCTGGTACATATGTTTCACTGTACTGGTCTAAACCAGTTCTGCATGGAGTGGACTGAGCAGACGACACACCTCGGGCCAATCACAACTGTCTCCCTAATGCTATGTTGTTGTCTGTCTTAACGTTTACAGTTAGTACATCTTGGAGCAAGCTTGCTTGCTAGAAGCCAGCTTTAATACCAATGAAACTAAACCGGTACCAGCTAGCTATGCTCCTACATCCAGGAACTGCCTTGAGAACTCACATTTCTATGCCAGCATCAAAGTAAGATAAGGAGAAGGTCTGTAGATCCAATGGCAACAGGAACTCTTAATAGGAATTCGGCGTATCGACTTGACAAAATGTAAGCAAATATAGTTTAAAAACGGGACAAAGTTGTGGCCCACAGAGGCTGGTGAGATGGCTGCCTAAAGTAGCAGCAGTTATTCAGCTACAGCTTATCTTGCCGTATGTGTAATCTATGCATTCTCTTCATGTAGGCGAGATTTTATAAGATCCTGGGGTGAGCAAGAGTGTCAGTCAGGGACATCAAGGCCTACAGGAAAGCTGGTTTCTCCAGTTAAGCACCCTCGACAGAAACCTGGACGACCCAAAAGCTCAAGACAAGTTTGCAGAGACCTTGCAGCTTTTATGAGGTGAGTCTATACTGTAGGTGTTGTTGTAAGTTAATGTCTGTGGTGGCTGGTAGAGTGAGGGTGCTTATTTTAAAGATGGTTGTATTTACAGTCAGGAAACCGTGTTTGAGGTTGTCTGTGGAACTGGATGAAGCAATCGATACAAAGTCTTTTTTTGTACGATGGCTATTTGGTTGTTGTAGGAAACGGTACGGTCACTGTGATTGGTTGACTAGACTGTGTGGTTGCATCTGATTGGCTGTTACGCTGCACAGTTGGCATTCAGTAAAGCCAGACATGGGTCAGTGGAGTGGATCTAGATGAGATGTTATTAAAGATGACAGGGTAATATTTATTAGCAGAATGTAAACATTTAATAAATGGTTTATAACGTACTATATTGTATTTATAGCGGTCTCTAAAGGCACTTTTAAGTGTTATTACAAATGTTATTATAATGAAATTATTGTTATATACACCTGGATGTGTTGGCAAATGATATAAATATCAATATATTCATGCATGCTCAATGCTCAACGGCTATTTAAAAAGATTCAAAAGTATTGTAGTGGATCAAGAAACCCTGCTCAGCTAGTTACAAAAATGTTTGAGGTAACACATTTTTAATGTCTGTTTGGGTTGGGGTTAGAGTTATAGTTATAATTACTCTTAACTGAAAAATCAATAAAATATGTAATTTGGCTCCAAATTTTGCATACAACTGTACAGCTTATTAGTAATAGAAAATAATTCTGCTTTTGTGAATATTCTAATGTTGTTCTTCTGTTAATTTCTGTGAAAAAAAGGTGTTGATGATGTTGGAGTAATATTAGTGTACAGGTGCTTGTGTTATTGGTTCCACACGCTGCTTGAAATGTATACAAAAACAGCATAGAATTGAATTGTTTTGTGACTGACTGGTTATTTACCCGGGTAAGTGCTCTCTCAGAGCGAGGAGAAGAGGAAACAGTACGACGTGCCAGATGGAGAGTGGATGGACTCAAAGAGGGTCACCAGCTCGCCACAACGATATCTTCTCCAGGTTTGTTTCATTAGCTCAGGTGATTTTCTACAGGATCTAAAAAGCAGAGTGATTATTGAGGGTCAGACTGACAGTGGACAAACAACATTGACGTTGAAGGGTTTTTTTTTTTTGTTGTTGTTGTTTTTTTGTCACTCAGTATTACTACCAAGGTTTTTTGCATTTAGAGCCAGAAGAATGAAGAAAACCAACATTACAAAATGTATATTCCGCAGTACCTGCACTAATCACACATATATACAATAATATACTCCCATCTGCACATGAATATATGTGTCTGTATGTATAAAAACAGTCTGTAGAAAATAAACTTACGGCAAAAAGAGTTAGAGAGAGAACAATGAATTTTAAATGTAATTATTTTTTCAGACCCTAAGGAGACAGATTTAATTAAATTTCTGCCTGTTGGGTTGATGGGAAATATGAAGCTTTACTCAAAATCTGTGCAAATTAAATTGAAAACTAGATGGAGATAAAGCTGAGACTGCTAGAGAAACTGACTGAAAACAACTTTAGAAATTGACTTCAACAGATAAGATAAGATAATCCTTGCCATTTCCACAACGGGAAATTACAATACACAGACATGTTCAAAAGATAGTGTTAAATGTGCTGGTATTCAGCTGTTGGTGGTAAAGTGTCTTTTAAGGAATATGTGTAGATAGACTGTGTTAATCGAATCAAAAGAGTCTACTAATGTTACTCTCTCCTCTCTCTCTGTAGCTTCTTTTGGTGACTTTGGGTTCATGTTTGGAGGCAACTCGATACAATAGGACAGGAACATCCCAGAGGAAATGACATAATACTTCAGACTCCTGGAGGTCACACTGGAAGAGGTACCTGGGGAACTTTGTGGAGGTAAGAAGAAAATCCTGTTCTCTAAATTAACAAGATGCACCTATTATCCATTTTTAAGTTTTATGGGGCTTGGCTTTTAAATCTTTTATTTTTTCTTTGTCACATTATGGTTGTGGCGTAACAAGCCTGTAGCCAAAGAAGCCCCCTTCGGCAAGAGAAGTGCAACTGCAGATGTGAGATGAGGACGACGCAGCTTGGACCTGACGCCTAGACACCCAGGAGACAGTGCACATGAATGTCCCAATGTAAAGTAAGTAAGTCATTGCTTGTGGTAAAACTCCTGTTGTCATTACTCTTCTTTAAATGATGCAACTCTAAAACTAGATTACATCCCAGACTTAGTTATGGCAACTGATTTTACAGGATTGATATTACTTGATTTCTTCAAAGGTCCTCTGTTCCAGAAACTGAGATTCCGACCCAGGACTCGAGGCAAGTCGGGTCCAAATTACATTCAGTCTTAATCTGACACGTGAAAACCCTCAGATCTGCTTTTTAGTCTGTCCATTTCCCACACATAATTCCTTGCCTATAAAAGAAAAATGTGGGTACACCTCATGCAGGCCAGGTGAGACAGCATGATAAATTAGTGGAATGGGCGCATAAATAGCCACAGCCATGCACAACAGTCGTGTGTGTAGTGAGTAGTTGTTCTGGTTTTGTCGAGAACCTCACTGATACAACAGTCTGTAAACTGCACTTTCTTCACAAATGCTATCATTTTATATAGCCATTGTCCTTCTTCATAGCTTTTTAGTCTGGACACACTGGAACATTAGCTTGTTGTAGGTGTGTAGTTCTGTACTCGACCAGGAAATCTAATCTGCAAAAAGTTGTTATCTTTTTTTTTTTTTTTTACTGTTTTGTTTGTTTTGGTTGTTTGTTTGTTTTTACAAACTTTATATCGCAAATATCGCTTTCCAATATGTGTTCTTAACTGGTATTGGTGAATGAAGAGAGAACCTTGGAGGTAGAAATTGAACAAGGAGTGAGAGATGAAATGGAGTACCTCTTCATTGAGAAGGTAAGCTTTTACATAGAGCTTAATGTAATTATTATCATATACTTTATATCACCTGGTATAAATTTCTTAAATGCACTACAGGGAACCCTTTTCACATTGGATGGAGAGCCGAGATCTACGTTTCCGTGATCAAAGTGTTGAAGTATGAACAAGTTTTATTTACTGTCTCTGTGGTGTACATCTAAATACTCTTGCTGAGTATTAGATTAATGAGATACTAACGTGATGTGGGACTGCTTATCTCTTCAGACATCCTGTGTTTGAGCGCAGAGGAGATGACCTTGTACACCAATGTCACCATCTCCCTGGTGGAGGCGCTGTCGGCTTTTGAGATGGACATATCATACATTTGGATGGACAAGGTTCTGCTTTGTTATTTTTACAGAGGCATCCTAATACGACATTTTTCAGAACTCATTCATGAACAAGCTATATCTAAGGTTTCATCATTAAAACAAAGAGGAACATGTGGATTGAATCCTCTGTGTTGAATCTAATGCTTTTTTTTCTTTTGCTTGCCAGGTCCATATAGTGAGAGACAAGATCACAAACCCGTGCTCGGATGTGGAAAGGGAGAAGGCCTGCCAACTTTGACAACATCAACATCCGAGGTTCCCATTGAATACCTTTGACGAGAGTTTCCCAGACGCAGCTCGATGAACAGCAGCAGAAAGATGGTGGAGAGAGTGAAGGAAGTGTTAAAGGAAGTGCTGGGACATTGGCCCTAACAGGGTCAGAGTAACTTCACTCATAACTTGGCCTCAAAGGGAAACTCATAGCTCTGAATGACACAGGTGTTTACCATTAGTTGCATTAAAGCATTTTACATGTAATGTCCAGTGATACTGGAGCTTGAACCATACTGGGAACTAAACATCAGGATAAGTTGTCGACTTGCATTAGTAGCCGTATGCTGTATATTTTAGTCTTATCTTAAAAGTACAATCGAGGACTGCACTGCCAAATGTGTTAACATCAAGATTTGACGGACATTTGTTCCTTTTTTTTTCATATAAACCATCTGAGTATCAGAAATCGACGATGCTAACACTGAAAACGCCACAGTCAGGAGTAAAAGTAAAAGTTGGTGTCTTGGTCACAGCCTGCTATAAAATCCAACTGCACAGTGGAGCCGCCTCTCCTCCCGGCGCTGTCATTCAGATATCACTGAGCTGAGACCAGAGCAGCCAACAGAAACGAGCTGTTTCCGCTTCGACACCGTCCAGTGTCGCCTGCCCTCCATTTTTATTAATGCCTCACTCCATTACAGTTAGTTTTCGCGTGGTTATGGGCTATACGACAGAACTCGCTGTAAAGCTACAGCCTACTACACTGTTGACCCTACTGCTCAGTCGACTGACATTTTGTGAGTCGCACTGGATCTGCTCGACAAATGCACTTACCTATCAAAGGATAATAGATTTGTGAACTGATTATGAGAGTAATCATTAATTTTAATATATTACACAATAAAACTATCAAATACTTATATTTATATATTGAAAAATCCAACTTAAAATATATATTTTGAAGTTTTCTGTTCTTCTAATGACATACTTAAGATTAAATTGAATCTATTTCATACTACAAAATATCTGTATAAATAGTCAAATCAATAGCCAGTAAACTATGCTACATTTTGTTAATTTATCTGATATTTAAAAATGTTTATATTTTTCTGATCTGTTGCAGGTATTCGAGTCTTCTGAAGAAAATTTGTACAGAAGGTTTACAATGCACCACAAGTGATACTAACACACCAACAGATTGACACAGCCTGACTGAGTTTATCTGCCATATAAACACACACACACATACACACACACAATCACACATCTCTGTCAACAGGAGCATACCCATAATTCCAGCCAGGGTGTATTTATTATTTCAGATTGTTCTTCAGGATGGCTTGAACCAATTTACTTTTTACTTTTTTAATGTTCTACATCTTGGTCAGCAGTGGCACAATGGCAGATGTTTTACTTGACATGTATAAATGAAACAATGCCATGTCTTTGTTGTACTTTTTTGTCCCTACATTATATTGTAATAAGGCCTATTGTTTCTTTTGAAAACCAATTCACCTGTTTCTATCGAGTGTTTAACCTAACAAACACTGTCTGCTAAATGAGTTGACTGCTGCACCTTTCCATACCCACTTCCTACTACATCTGCTGCTGAGGCTACATTGATAAACTGGACAACTGGAAGAAGAAGAAAGTCCACTAACAACTTTCAAATAACTATCAACCTGTGCAAGACCAGAAGTTGCTTCATCGGTCCATTTTTTGTTTTAAATTAGTTTGCAGGAATGTGTATAGCTTTTACTCAAGTTGAGGCAAGGAAACGGGTTTTTGCTCTGGTCGTTTCCGTTCAATAATACTTTGTAAAATAGTATACACAATAACAGAAACAAAGCTCACCTGTTTGTTGTGTTTTGTTTTCCAATTTATGTTGCCTCTCCACAGTCTGTTTTGCATTTTGACACATTATGACGAGAGCTGTCTACTGGTATCTCCCCCAGTTCATCATTGTGACAAGAGTTGACCTCTTCAAATACACAGTGACGCTATTATTTCTGAGGAACGGTATCCACCTCCTGCAGCACCACTCAGATTCTCTGTCTGACTGAACACCTCTAACTCTAAAGGGACTTCAGACTGATGAAGCATCAGCATCCCTGTTGGTTTTGTTGGCTGGTTTACGAGTAATGTGGTTATAGGATTCACCTCCTCTTCTTGTTTTTACTGGTCGACTGCAAAGTGTTGCCTCCAGTTTTATGAGTGTCATGTACTTAAAATGTGAAATTATTTGGCCATTTTTACTGGAGTGTCCATGATACGTATTTTGACTGACAAAATAAAGATTTCTATAAATTCAGTGAGGTAAGTCATACCCACCAGTAGATGGTATCAGAGTGTAGTAATGAAAATTTTGTATTATACTCTAAGAAGTAATATATGGCGAGGGAGGGTAAGGGACATTTTGGCCAAGTGAAATTAGCTTTCTGTCAAGCAGCACTCATCAGGAGTATCTGATTGGCATCTTAGTTAGCATGTAGCCTGGAGGTATGACACCAGCAAAAAAAAGATCCCTTCTATTTGAGTAGGACTGTTATGTCAATGCATAAGGAGCCAACATATGAATCCATATACGTCATTTGTTAAAGGACAGGCTCACAAACGCTATGGATTTGTTGGGGAAAAAAAATGTTGTTTAACAATATTTGCTGCCTGCCCTGATGTGGTAAAAATAGCTTACATATATTAAGTAGATCTCTGATCTCCCTCTAACACTATAAACATAAATTGGGAATGGGCTACTCCACATTCTTTGTGTGTGTGACAAATCAGAACAGGAGCACACTGACACACACATGAAGGGAATACTGAGGAGGCTCTCTCTGTGTTGTCAGTTAATGTTCTTTGTTGAAAAAGTTAATCAAACGACCACAAAGAGACACAAAAGGACCAAATGAAAATAACCACCGAGGTTCAAAACAAGACAAAAGACGCACAACAAAACTAACAGACGCAAACTTACAACAAAAAGATCTGAAACAACTGCAAAGAGACATAAAACAACTTTCAGATTTGTGTATCATAATTATGTTTTTTTCTTCTTCCCTCTCCCATTAATCATCCCACAACCCCTCAGGTTTATCTGGTGTCACTGTTAATAAAATTGTATATAAAGTTGTTTTGAAATTAGCTCCACCTCCAGCAGCTATAACAGTAACATGCTGCAGACACACTGATGCTTCAGTATGAATCATCTAACAATGTTACACATAATAATATATCAGTCAGAGGAACCAACAGTACTTTTACTTTAATACTTTAACCACATTTTACTGATAATATTCATGTACTTTTACTGAGGTAGAATTTTTCATGCAGGATTTTTACTCGTAATCAAGTATTTTTACATTGATGTATTGGTACTTTATTAATTAAAGGATCTGAATACATCTTACACCACTGCTGTACACTAACCTCTCCGCAAACAGCAGGCAAACACAGTTAATGACTATCTAATGAGCAAAGTGGAGCATTCTGCAGCATAAAGTATTGATTAGCGCAGCTTTTAGGATAGGCGCTAGAGAAAACATTAAGTCAAGTGAAGGTGGGCAAGATCCCCAACATGTCCTGACCCTGTGACCCCTCAGTGGTTTAACTTCTCTGCCTGTTTTACTGAACATTAACTGTTACGTAGCTCAGTGTCACAAACATCAGGCACGCCTCTCTATCCCTGACCCCAACACAGACACACACCCACACCTCGTGGGTGGAAAGACCGTGGGTGGAAGGTTGTTGGGGAGTCTGGCTGCATGGGCGGGGCACGGGATGTCCACAGAAACATATTCATGATGGTTAGTTTATACTGTGGTGAATGGTGTGCACATCTGCCCACCAGTGAGACTGTGTGTGTGTGTCTTTGTAATAATCTCTCACTGTAGAAATTGCATGTGTGCATACAATGTGTGCCTATGAATGAGTATGTGTGTGTATTTCTGTGTTTATGCTTGTGTGTGTGAGTGAGAGTGTGTTTGTGTGTGTACTCATGTGTGTGGCCAGTCTGTGTGTATAATGAACTCCCACAGAGATAGCAGGGCTGTGGTAAAGGGAGTTTCCTCCCTGGCCCACCACACATCCCTTAGTCATTTTCAGACCGAAGAGGCTCTGGAGAGGAGAAGAGAAGCTTTGTGATCCGGCTCAGATAAGACCTCCCACTGTCTCACCTCACAGTTCAATGCTCCAACTATTACATCCTAATAGGGCCACTGAGGTTCAGACCTTTTAAGGCCACCACAGCACACAAAGCTAAAGTCTGCGAATCAGCTGGATCACTCAGTTCTCTCAAGAGACCCACACTATATTTATGGATGGATTATTAGGACAACAGGCTCATGGGCACAGACATGTAAAAGGATCCCCTCCCCTCCTGTATAGAGCAAGGCACCCTAACTGAAAGAGACTTGTCTCTTAATAGCCGTTTGTGTCCCTTTGCAGTCATTTTGCCTGTTTGTGTCTCTTAATGCCTGTCACCACAAAGACAGAGGCCTGCACAGTAATCCCTTCATGCCCGTGTCAGTCTGCTCCTGTTCTTATTTATGACTTTTTACACAAAAAAGATAGTATTTTAAGAGCTATATCCCACATTTCCGATTTTATCTTTGACAATGACCCTCTCTATGAAACGTGGTGGTTCTGAGAGGAGCTGATCGAGTGAGTTATGTCGGGGATTTACCAATGATCCACAAATAATATCTTCTAACCACTTGTAATTACAAATTGAAGAGCACATGAGGGCAGCATTGCCTCTTCAATCACATCCCTCCCTAAATCACTTTTTATTACCCAAAACACTCAGCAGAGGTCTGAGTAGTTTGTATGTATGTGTGTAATGTGTGTGTGTGTGTGTATATGGGTGTGTGTGTGTGTGTGGGTGTGTGTAAGAGCTTGCACTTGCCAGTTGCTGATGCAGATAAGCACAGGGATCACACTTGACCCTGAGTGTAATGACTTGTAAGCGTAGCTGCAGGGTTAAGAGAGGCACAGGCTAAAGGAGGGCTAATTGAGCAATCTGTGTGTGTGTGTGTGTGTGTGTGTGTGTGTGTGTGTGTGTGTGTGT